>JBCFYV010001001.1:15005242-15227839 GCA_039000515.1 Timema cristinae | reverse complement strand
CTTAAAGCCAAAATAATAATAGTATCCAGCGACAGAATTATACAGCAAGCCAGTTGGATATTTATCCTTGACAAATAATGTGTTTGTATCCACTTTCTCATTATTGTAAACTATTTCTTAAAATCGAAATTAGGATCCGTGGGGGAAAATTCTAGTTGTTAAATGCCATAACACACATTATAAATATATCCTTTTTTAACTTACGTGTCTTAAAACCTGTCCGAGATATATGTAACTCATTTCACTCGTGGATAATGGAGGTTAAATTGAGAAGAAATACACCTTTATTTGCATGTAGGTAAAGCGGTGAACCCTTTGGGTAAAATAACCCCCAGTACAAACACCCACCCTCCCGCTCTCGGGGATTCAAATCACTTTCAAATTAGATTAGATAATCTCTACATTTATTTCACGTGCCCACCAACTTAATATATAACCCAAAACAAAACTAATATATAGAACATTTTTAATATGAAGTTCAAGTGATATTTTTAAAAAATATTCAAAATATCTTTAATTCGAATAAACCGTATTTATGAGTATCTAGGCATCTGGTACACAATAAATTAATAACCTCAAAATATTCTACATATAAACAAACAAATTTATATATAAAATAGACCTACAAAAAACCTCCTTTTTGAGAGGTGGCGTAATGGAATTATTTGGCGCTTAATGTAGAAAGGAATTGTTGAATGTGGGTTAGTGAATCTTAATGGTATCCTTTGTCAAACCAGTGTTCAGAGTAATTTCTGTAAATTGGTAAAATTATATTAACTTAGCGTCAAAACTCAACGTCCTCCATCTTTTAATGACCCTTGTCAGTCGTTGTGAGCTTTATTCCAGTTTTATAAAACGAAGAGCCTTTTAAAAAACAGACTTTTTTTGTTGACAACATTGATTATTTATTCTTTTATAAATATTTATATTAAATTTATTGGTATATAGCAGATGAAGGAATGCCACTTTTTGAACATATTGTGTTTATGTTAAGGATATGTTAACAAGCGGATGTCCAATATACAATTCATGTGATGTAAAACTGTTAATTATAATAGATTTATCAATATATATAAAATGACAACAATAACATTGTAAAAATGTATCAACGTTGATCTCAAAATGTATGTTTGTATTTTCTTAAAATTTCTAACTATAAAAATCTTACTGTACCCATATGGGTGGCTATCATTTCACGCCAATAGGATAAGGTTGTGTAAGTAACGCATTTCCTTGAATATAAAACGGGGAAAACCACTTAGGATAGATATATCATTCAAGTACATACACACATGGAATTGAAAACCTGACAATACCGCCTCCCCTCACTGGAAAACCATATAGGCCTGATATGAGAAAGATGCCACATAATCTGAAAGTACATAATATTTTATTTTAAACATTTTTGTTACTTTTGATGTGGCTATAATTTTTGTGAAATTCAATCTTCTTTTTATCACCACGTCTTACTACCTAATCAGGTTATACGCATATATAACTACTTTAATAGGTTAGGGATTAGGAAAGAAGCATTTTAGAGGTAATCTACTCGCATTTGCGTGGAAGGAGTTTGGGAAACTATGTAGGAAAAACAATCCTTAGTAGACCCAACAAGGATTCAAACCCCGATCTCCTTGTTATCATCAGGCCAATATAACACGAGAGTGACGCCATAAACCTTTCGGCCACTGAAGCATGTGCAATCTTTGTTGTGTTCCTATTAACGAACACTTTGTTGGAGATGCTTGGTTCTTGCGTTCTCTTGTATTTCCATTAGTTCGTCTCCCCTCCACTAAGAGCGCTCATTGCCACTGCTGTCAGTGCCACCACGGATAAAGGAGAGTTCCCTCATCCAGGAAACCGATACACTAGTTGTTGTTTTTTTAACACATTTGAGAAAAATTAAGTTTCACAAATTATCCCACTCACTTTATTGATAAAGCACTACGCACCTCTGATTTTTGTTTGAAAGAACAGTTAATAAAATTCAAACTTTTTTTGCCACCAACATTGGTAACATTTATTTTATATGTATTTATAATATCTATAAGAAGTTATAGCTGCAGAGAACATGACTTTATGTATGAATATATTAAAATTGTCTTAATAACGATAGATTTTTCAACACCCCGGGTTAATACCTGTTAAGGTTATACCCATGTGTACCAATTACACTCATGAGCTAGGGATGAAGAATGTTACATTTTGAGGAGATGTACCCGCATTTACGTGTAGGTAGAATAGAAAACGGTTTAGGGAAAACCACCCTCAGTACACCTGACAGGAATTCGAACTTTGATACCCCCCGTCATCGGCAATTTAGTATATTACCAGTGTGACGCCTTAGACCATTCAACCATCAATGTGGATATTAGCGACTTTAGCTATCCAGTCACCCACTTTGATGGTAAAATGGTCTGAGGTGTCATTCTCCCGAAAGACTGGAATGCTGATGACGGGGAGCTTGGGGTTTGAATCTCGGTCGGGTGTACTGAGGGTGTGTTTTCCTAAATGGTTTTTCACTATTTCTCTCTTACAACGCAAATACCAGTACATTACTTCTAAATTGAACCTATGAACTACTTGTGTTAAGGATAATGTTTATATATATATATATGTATGTATGTATAGCCCAAAAGAGTGACAAAAACAAACTCTTCATAGTCTAATGAATGTGGGGAATGCCAGGCCTCCACCGTGGTTCGGATTCCACGTTAAACTGTAGGTCCTTCATTTCATCTCACAAACACCCTACCATTACACATTAGCGTAAGTGCGTATAACCCGAACGGGTAGTAAGACGCGGTGCTAATAATAATAAAATAGTCTAATGGAACAGTGGAAGTTTTATTTAACACATCTTACAACCCTTTTAGGTTATCCCCATTTATTATTATCATTATCATTATTATTATTATTATTATTATTATTATTATTATTATTATTATTAGCACCACGATTAAAACCCTTACCTACCAGTAAACGGTAGACTAGACAAGACTTATGGGTATATCCACTTGACCATTGGTGATGGTTTGAATCCAAATGTTCGTTTCCAAAAAATCATAAAAGTACACATATTAATATTTTGGTCAATTCGACTTTATTTTGACGTATGTCTTGTTTAGTTTTTCTACAGACCGAGTGTATTTTATGAATAATATGAGTGACATAAAATATAAACTAATACATGATAGTATTTCTAAGTACCCCGTGATCTGCAACAAGAGGCATAGAAATTTTTCCGCTGCTCATAATTTTCATCACTAATACTGTCAAAAAATTTTTTTTTTCTCCGTTTTAGTTCACATTTTAATATTAAGAATAAAATCTTTATATTACATTTTATTAAATAGAAATATAGAGAGGAGTTTAAGAAACAATACAGTACAAATGACACCTACCTAGGCCAGAATATAACGGGCAAGTTTCACATGTGAAACTGAACCATTCCATTCTGGCCTAGGTAAGTGTCATGTTGTATTTAGTATAGCATCTCCCTTGAGGCATACTAAGTCTGACTATGAAACTGGCCCATACGAGCTTAATTTTCTTCACATGGTGACCTCAACAGTTCTTGAATACAATATGTAAAGTGTGTCATGGAATTTAATGATAACATTTCTCTTCATTAAAAATGTTTCTCATTAAATGCGACTATGCCCATGATAGATATTTAACAACTGTTGATATCACGAGCTGAAAAAAATTAAATTGATATTTCTACTCAATAAATATTTTATTTTGGTAAAAAAAAATGTTTTGCTATAAACTGCAAAAAAAACTGACCTTTTCTCGCGTTCCCTGCACTCCAACCATAACCGGTCCCTATTTATTCCCTTGTTCATATGAATCGAACTTCAAAGTGACGCTTCCTAAATTCTTTCATCCGCATTTGAAGCTTTTTTTTTCCGGGAGCTTTGCCCCTACAATTCCCCCCCCCCCCCCCCACCCCTCTCACTAAGGCAGAGCTGGGCAAACACTTTTCAACGACAGCTTGTCCGGTGCGTCCTTATCTTCTAAGACGAACAGTTTGATCCGCTGTTCGGACGGAGCCTCTGACGAAAATATCTGACGCGTGACATTTTATCTCTGAGACACGATAACGACTGCGCAAGCGCATCTTTGGGGTGGGAATAGGAACAGTTTCTTCTTCTCGTATATCGAGGTGAAGAAATACTCAAGAGGGGATAAATGCACTTATTTTTCCAACCGGTATAATGGAATTTTATAGTACGAGCGTATCTAATCGAGCTTAAGCCCTTTTATGTAACAAACGTCTGGCAAGAGTACAATTTGTTTCAACTCGTGATGGGTTGGTTTTAAAATTTTTATTGGTCTAAGATGCTCGGCTCTATTACTCTATTATACTCTATTAAATATCGGCCAATCCCAGTGGCAGCTGGTGACCAAAATAATTGGTGGTGTAGGGTGACCTGGTGGTCTAGGGGTAAGGTGTCAGACTTCTGTGCTGTCGGCCGGGGTTCAATCCTCGGTCCCGGCACAGATTTATCTGATTACCAAACCCTTCCTTCACCTCTGACAAGACATCTTGTGAATGTGGGGAGTGCCAGGCCTCCACCGTGGTTCGGATTCCACGTTAAACTGTAGGTCCTTCATTTCATCTCACAATCACCCTTCCATTACACATTAGCGTAAGTGCGTATAACCCGAATGGGTAGTAAGACACGGTGCTAATAATAATAATAATAATAATAATTGATGGTGTACAGACCCGAACGTTTTTAACTTTTGAGCCTTTTTGTATTATTACTCTTTAGTTAAGTCTGAAAAGATATTGAACAAAATGTTTTGCACATAATTAATGTTATTATTAAGAAAATCACACCAACAATGACTATAAACTTAACAACAGCCATTTAAATAAGACAGGTTTGCACTAAAATTAATTTCCCCCAAAACCAATTTTATGGCGCTATCTGTCATGCCAATCGAACCCTAGATGCATTTTAAACAAAATCGTATGAGAATCAAATAGCCGAATCTATTATTTATGCTCTTTAGTGAGGGAATTCCCTATCTAGATATCATATTCTGAAGATTAGAAAATGACACCTGGACACTGTAATCGAACCCGGGACCTTTGGTATTAGCGTACTAAGCCAAAGGTCCCTTGTTCGATTCCCGTGTCCAGGTGTCTTTTTTCAATTTTCAGAATATAAAATCGTTTGAGCCATTATCAAGAAATTTTGGAAGTAAAAAAAGAATGTATCAGTAAACTACACTTAATTAAAGGGTTGGGCAAAAACAATTTTTTTTTGGTGATAACACAGTATTAAATTTAAATATTAAGTTTGAGAAAAAGCTATCAACTGTTTTGGATCCGTGTCCAAGGAATTGTAAAATCCTTTTTTTTTTGTGTGTGTATGTTCATTTTCACATAAAAGGTAAAGATTCGCCATAATTTTGAGATTGATTTTTTTCACGATTGCAATACTTTCTCTTGGTATGAAGACATAAAAATAAGTCACCTCTTTTGGCTACGTTTTATATCAGATTTGAGTCGTTTTATTGTTTTCGCGTGTTCCACTACCAATCCAGTTAATCGTATAGTTAGGGTACTAATTACACTATTATTGTAAAAAGGTATAAGTAGAATGTAGAGGAAATGTATAAGCATTTGCGTGGGAGAGGGGAAGTTTTTAGGATAAACGACCTTCAACACACTCGGCTGGGATTCAATCCCTGACGTCCCCGTCATGAGCAAACCAGACTTAATGATGTTTATTATGTGATCATTGGCGTGGCGTATTGTCAATACTACAAATATTAAAGATATTATATTCTCTTAAGTGTAAGTTTTAATATAGTGATATTATAATAAAATAGTTTTGGTTACAAAATGCTTTTATCTTATTGAACATACATATTATTAATATCTCATTTAGAGAGAAAATATTGTAATCGTGAAAGAATTTGACCTCAAGATGATGATGATGATGAGTATTGATATTTAATGTTACTTTGAATTCAAAAATATGTATCTGTAAATTCTGTGTACTCCCCAATTTGTCTGTCTGCATCAAAACGGTTTTATGGATTATCTTCAAACCACATATTTAGGTATTATATGGTACCAGTAAAGCCGTGCGTAACTTTCACACATTCAACCTTCCCCTTCTACCCCCCTCCCCCCCAAAAAAGATTGTCTTTTTTTGGGTTTTTGAAATTAAATACTCAGTGAAGTGTATACACAAAATAGCGAAAAGGGTTTATTAATGTGAACGTATTTACAATTTACAATACCTCTTTGTATACAATATTTGATGTCAGAATTCAATCATCTGGAATTTTTTTGTTTGTCATTTTCAGTATTTAATACAAAAATATTGTTAGATTTAGTGACTTTTGGAAAAGCTACATAGAGTTGTCCATTAGTTGAGAAAAAGGGATGTTCAAAACAGAAATAATAAATAGGTTTTTCTTTTAAATTAAATTTTAGACAATGTGCCTTAACGTAAACTTGTCATAAGTTGATAAAAAAAAAATCCTATCCATTGATACCTTATTCATCGCTGTAGGCTTTGTATTAGTTGATAAAAAGGGATGTTGACAACATAAATAATATATAGGATTACCTTGGGCCTTTTTCAAATCTTAATACTAGTCCTGATGTAACCAACGTTGGATGTATTTTGAATTTTATATGGATATATTTACGAATAGGTATCGGTTTATTGTGTGCTGTTGTAAGGGTGAATATATATTGTTAGGATTGTATAGCTGAGGTGACTAGTGGAATGTTGGTGTGGGTAAGGATATCCATTAGTCACTGTTGAAGAGAAGGTATAAGTCATTCACGAGCTAAGTTTACCTGGATGACAGCTCGAAATATTACTAGAAGTAATCCCTAATATATCACTACGCCAACAGCTGACATCTATCACTTTGGATGACTGTAATGAAAACAGATGTTAATATATTAATGTGATAGTTAACCACAGTAGTTTAGGCCAATATTATTGATATATTTATTTGAGGTCCTTGTCGTGTTGAGCCCGACTGCTGAGGATGGGGAGATCGAGGTTCGAATCTCGGTCGGGTGAACTGGGGTGGTTTTTCCTAAATGGTTTTCCACTCTCCCTCCACGCAAATGTGGGTTCACTTCCTTTAATTCAACCTTCCCAATTCCCAATCCATTAGTGTAATTAGTACTTAAGCGTATAACCCAAATGGGTAGTAAGACGCGGTGCTAAATAATAAATAATATTAAATATTGAGGTCTGACACAAAGTTTATTTATAGTTTTATTCCCCTTAAAAATATTAACACCACTTTCACAAAAACTTCTAACGAATATAGCGACTGGCGACTGACGACCGACGAATCTAAACTATATGATTGAACATAACGTAAACAAGGTTTTTACAATGATGCAGACACGTAGCTTATGAAACTATTTTATTCAGTTAAATATTTCAAAATACGATAAAATAATAATAAAATCATTTATTGTATGTAAAAAAAAATGACAATTTTCTCTTTTCCAAGTAAATTCGATGCCTGTATTAAAAGATATTGATGTGTGCACTATATTACACAAAATCAATAACGTTCCAAAACGAAAAATAAGTACTTTTAATTATGTTTAAAATTAGTGTTTCAAGTTGGATAAAAAGAAATAATTAAAAGTAATGAAATAGTATGAGAAAACTTAAGTTTACGTTATTTTAAATGTAATATATAACCGGTAATTAAAGATCTTTACATTTATAACAAAACTGTGATCTTTTACAAGTGTTGGGCAACCCAAAACCTAAACATATGATTTTCGAACTGTCATCCAGGTGAAAACCTATCGTGAACGTAATATAAGAATGTGATTGCGAAATGCTTGGTAGAAAAGGTTTTGAGACTGGCTGAGTGCTGGGGTACGCGGTTCGAGGACACTTTAAGAAAAGGACGGCAAGGGTGTGGACGTGTTGGATAGTCATTTTGACGTTAATAACTTCATGAATATCTTCAAAGAGTTGAAATATAGTTAGTTATAATAAGTAATTAAAATGTGTCTGCTTGTTTTTATTAAAGCAACATCCCAAGGAATACAATGACCACATTCCAATTACTATACCATGTAACAGGCAAACAAAAAGTAATATAATTATTAATAAAGTTGAGACGCAAAAGCGCTTAAATTAAGTGATGTTTCCTGATTACTATTTTTTTAATAATTTGAATTTTTTTTAAATGTCTTTAACAATTTTGCTTAGAATGGATACCTGGGTTATATTTTAAATAACAAATAATACTTTATATCTAATTTTTTGTGAGAGAATTCGTTTAAGGTTGGTTTACTAACGACTAACTTTTGAAAATGATGTGTTTCTAGAAAATTGCTCTACGCTCTTGTTTAAAATGTATATCATAGGAGTGTTTTACATTATGAATAGAAATGGCGTTGAAAAATCGTGGTTGGAGGGTAGGTCTGGAGCCCCGCTAGAATTTGCTATACCCCCCCAAAGGGGGGTTCATATAGACCTATACAATATAGGATAAAGGTACTGTTGTAGTCAAATTTCCTAGCGGACTAGCCCCCTAGAAAAATTAGCTCTCTACGCTCTTGATTCTATGGTCTTAGGAACTCGAGAGCTCATTGCCTCACTTACAAAAGTACGCCACCTAGCCCTATCTTGAGCTAGTTCCATCCAGTCCACCTCATTATATCCTATTTCTGTCAGGTCCATTCTAATGTTATCCTTCCATCTCCATCTAAGTTTTCCCCGATGGTCTCTTCCTATTGGGTTATCAGTCAATACTCTGAACACGTTTCTAGATTCTTCCAATCGCGTGCCATGCCTACCATCATCTACGAGATTTGATTATCCTAACAATGTATTGCGATAATTACAGGATATGTAAACTGTTTTAGAGGACCAATCGGGGAGGGGGGGGGGGACTTCTTCAGTACACCACCTCAGCCTTCATACACCCTTCCTACCCCCACACTAGATTCTAACCGAACATCCTACCCACCAACCAATGTGGGACAGCTATAAACGATTTTTATATCGACTGTATTGATATGAAACTGGCTGGCTCTGGTTCTTAAGTGAAGAGCCGATAAATCCAAAGTACCCAATAACTTAACAGACTCATGCCTAGTTTTAACCTAAAATAAACTGCAGTGGTAAGGGTGTTTAGTGGTCTCATTTATTGTGATTGAAATTTTACGTTAAATTTAAAGAGTTAAGGGATGGATACAATGGAAATACGGAATCGCATAATGAATGCGTGTTCCTAAGTGTCATGAGTATGACAGCTATTAGGGTTATTAAAGTAAGTCTTGAATTATGTTTTAAACGTTTTATTTGTAGTATCTGGCTTAACAAGCTTTTGACCCATTTCAGTGGCTACGTGGTCTAAGCCATCTCTCTCGCAATAGACTAGCCTTTAGATGACGAGGAGGTCAGGGTTCGATTACCAGTCAGCTATACTGAGAGTGGTTTTTTTTTCCGTCACTCTCCTTCCACAAAAATTGCGGGTACACTTCCTATGAACTCGTCCCTAACTCATTAGCGTAATTAGTAGAGATTCGTATAATCTGAACAGGTAGTAAGCGTCTGTACTAAAAAATAATTAGTACGGACACAAAAAGGGTATGTTTGTGTTGTTGCTAAATGAGACGTTGTTTCATATTACTCTAAGAGCAGTGGTTCTTAACCTTTTGGATGTAAGAACAATTATTTGCGGAATACCAGTGTCTAGGTGGTAATTATTCGATTTAAAGAATATTCTATTCTATTGGTTTAGAAGTCAACGCTCGTATCAATCTCCAACTGCTAGAATCATCGAATACATCACTCAGAACTGTTGTCATGTGACATCTTTCACCGGCGGAACACTTGTAACCCGTTCATGGAACAGATGTATTCTGGTGAACACCGGTTAAGAACCACTGTTCTGAAGTCTAGACTTCTTCAGGAAAGGACACGCTTCATGATACTGATGGCATAATATATTTAAAAAAAGATGTCGGGATTTCAACAGGAATAGATACCTATGACTATGCATCTGAGGCTGAATATGACTAACTATACGCCTGACTATGATTGTGATAATGAGGATAAAATGAAGATAATCGTAATACATTGCAGATAACAATTATAAAATAACTCCCTTATGTTTCTATGAAATCTTCTAACTTTTGACGTCAAACTTGCCTTTCTTCCTTTTTATGAATAAAGTTTGTTACTGCACATTACTAAGAAGTTTTCTTTATTTCGTCTGCCTTTATTTTCCCCCGTATTAGTAGTTGACTATTATTGACTAATGTACAAAGCACAAACACTGAGCAAATTATTTGACTTAACACGCGTCTGCTGAGGCGTTCAAGGAATTTCGATTCTCTTCTTTTGCATTTACACTTTTTGGAATGTTCCTAAACTAATGGCGTTCAAATCAAGATTAAGCAAATGGTTTGAATAGAGCCCGGTTTTTTGAGCTTTTGACGACGTCTGCCCCCGCTTTGGTCCCTTCTAAATAGTATTCCTTTATTATTCCCATTATTATTATTATTATTATTATTATTATTATTATACTATTATCGACTAGTGTACAAAGCACAAACTTTAAGCAAATGGTTTTTCTTGCATCCTTATGTTTATTGATCTACGTCAATTTATACTCCTGTTTGTCAGGCGAACCGGTCGGCAGACTACTATTTCCTGATATGACCAATCAAGTGCAATGTGTTATGTATTATAACATTAAGCAAATGCCGTGACTATGTTTGTCATTGGCTCTTAGAATATAAGCTGTCAAGACTTCTGTGCTAGGGTTCCGGGGTTCAATCCTCAGTCCCGGCATAGATTTATCTGATTACCAAACCCTTCCTTCACCTCTGACAAGACGTGTATTAATCACAACTTGAGAATGTGTGGATTTCCTCCACCGTGGTTCGGATCCCACGTTAAACTGTAGGTCCTCCATTTCATCTCACAATCACCCTACCATTACACATTAGCATATGTGCGTATAACCCGAACGGGTAGTAAGAAGCGGTGTTAATAATAATAGAATAGGAAACAAGAAAGAATCAATCTAAATTTCAAGTCCATGCTATCCAGGCGCAAATAGAGTAAGAGTTTATACCAGTCAGTGGAAGAGGGGAATTTTTATCGGTATATAAACTAGAGGTCTCACAGAAGACCTGTTCATTATATTCACTTTATTTATACTTTTTAGATTGGCATATATACGTTAAAGTAATTATTGGAGTGATTAAGCGTAAATTAAGGTAAGATGCAACCCGCTTCGCTAAAAAGCTTCGAATTCACCAATTAGGCAACGTCGTTATGTGAACGAATGACTGTTGACTCACCTGTAGAAGATTTTCCCTTGCCTCCAGTGGGACTCCCCTCTCCCATCGCATGACAGTCTTGGCATCAGTTCCAAGTCGATTTCAGAGTCCACGGTGAATAGCTCTAATCCTTCCAAGAATACTCGGACAGCCCACGATATCTCGTCTATCAAGTGGGTGTCGTCTGTCGGGAAGTGGACACCTGTTGGCAGTTCAACCCACCGTTGTACACACTACGCTAGAATATAATACAATACAATCTAATACAAAGCCTCAATGTTCATTTGACCGTATTAAGCCTAGAAATATATATATACACACACAAGGCACAGGTGAGGTGGGAAATATATTTTAAAAATCAAATTCATGATAGTCAATATCTTACTATCGGGTTCAGTGGTTAAATGCTCTATGGCATCACTCTCGCAATAGACTAGACTATCGATAACGGGGAGATCGGGGTTCGATTACTGGTAGAATGCAATAAATGTATTTTTCTAAATGATTTTCCAACCCACTAATAGAAAATTCAGGTACACTTATTATAAATTCAACCTTACTCATTCCTAACACATTAGCATAACTGGTAAATATACGCACGGGTAGAAGAATACGGTTATAATGAAAGAAACATTGTATTTAGATAATAAATTCAACATAATTGATTGATGTTTAGGGTTAGGTTACATGGTAGAGCACAGATAGGCGTTGCAGAGTTTAGAAATCCCTGATTAGTTAAAGTAGTTGTTTAATACTTTTTTATAACATTTTCAGCAGGTTTCTGACAAGTTAAAAAGTTTAAGCTTTAAGTTTAAAGTTTAAGCAAAATTTAACGATTCTAGCACGACAATTTTTATTTCTGAGATTAAAGCAAAAGTTTAGAAACTTAGATATAGCCTTCCTTTATCGAATAAAAATAATTTTACGATGGAAAATTTTAAGATAAGGTGGAATTGTTTTATAGGGTTTAATGTAAGTTATCTCACTTTATTTAAAACATTTGATACTTAAAATTTAAACAATTTTAATAGTAAGAAATTTCACCTTTTATTTTTGTGAAAACAATTTTTTAAAAGACATCAAATTACTTAATAAATAATCCGGGATTTTTAAACGTTTTCACCACTTCTAAGTGCTCAGTACTAGCAGCCGTAAGCTATACGGTGTTCAAGCAACACTTTCTTCTGTTCAATACATTATTATTACTATTATTATTATTATTATTATTATTATTATTATTATTAATTATTATTAATATCAGCACCGCGTCTTACTACCCGTTCGGTTTATACGCACTTACGCTAATGTGTAGTGGTAGGGTGATTGTGAGTTGAAATGGAGGATCTACAGCTTAAAGTGGAATCCGAACCACGGTGGAGGCCTGGCACTGTTCAATATAGTTTAAAAAAAATTCATTTATTGAACTGGAACACTCGTTAAACATTTAAATACCATGAGATTTCGTGCAGAAACGTGGATACATTCATTTAATTAGAAATCTATCTGTGATCACATTAACTCTTTTCATGTAACATTGTTCGCGATTTATTTGAATCCATCATAATGTCGGCATACATATTCTACCTAATCCTCTATTGGATGACTTTAAAGTTCGAGAATGGCTTGTACATATGGTGAAGTAACAAAGTTTCGAGTCAATTCTAAACAAGATGCGCTTATTGATTCAAGTCTGGATAGTTTGGAGGATAATTCGGTGCTATTATTACCATTCTCAGAAACATTGGCTATTAAAGTTCCAGAGTAATCTTTGTTTAATGATATGTTTAGCTACCCAAATTAAAAAAATTAGAGAAGTGTTTGGAATGACTATTATGACGTTGATGAAATACTTTTGCTATTGTCTTGTGTTAATTTACGTTGTTACTTTATTTCAGAATTATTGGTTTCTAGTTTGCCAGCTCAAATGTGTACCATTTGGCATTTTATACTTCGATCTATAGGCTACTATTGAACTAAAATCTAAAGGCGATAGTTTGAGAAATTAACACCGTTGCCAGCTTGGTTTTATAAGCCCACAGGAAATGTTAATTCCTTAAGAAAACAATTATCCTCTTCGGTGACCGTGTGGGTCTAACGCACTACTCTCGCAGTAGACTAGACTGCCGATGACGGGCAAATCGAGGATAACATCTCGGTCGGGTGTATTGAGGGAGTTTTTTCCTAAATGGTTTTCCACTCTACTTCCACGCAAACGTGGGTACACTTCTACTAATAGAGCTTTCTTCATCCTTATAGCAATTAGCGTAATTAGTAGATAAGCGTGTTACCCGAATGAGTACTAAGGTACGGTGCGAAGAATTCTCTTTTTGAATCTAAAGCTTTAATGAATTCATCTTAGTACCCACCTCGGTGGCGTAGTTGGCTAACGCGCTAGTCGTGTTGAGCTAGACCACCAAGGACGTGGAGATCGAGGTTCGAATCTCGGTCGAGTGAACTGGGGGTGGTTTTTCCTAAATGCTTTTCCACTCTTCCTCCACGCAAATGCGGGTTCACTTCCTCTAATTCAACCTTCCCAATTCCTAATCCATTAGCGTAGTTAGTACTTAAAGCGTATAACCCGAACGGGTAGTAAGACGTGGTGCTAAATAATAATAATAATAATAATAATTAATAATAATAATTCAACTTAGTGGTGATGGGGAAGAAGAGGTTTGAATCTAGGCTGGGTGTATCGGGAGTAGTTTTATAAATATAATCTATCGCTTTGGGTCTCTAATCTTCTTTTTGATCTTAAAGGTGTGTGTCACAGGGTTCAAGGGTACGTTGAATGATGAGTCCCATTAAACTACGCACTATTTAAAAAAAAAAAACCATAAGCAATTAATTAACGTTTACCAAACAAAATAGTAAACATGAGAACTTAACGCACAAAACCCAAAGTACCAGACTCTATTCCCGTTTCCAGATTGTAATTTTTCACTGCATTGTTTTTTTTTCCCCCGCTATCAAGACCAATTGGAGTAGAAAATATTGCATAAAATACATTATTTTGTCTTATTTTAATCATGTATTGTGGGTTCACTTTGTAATCTACTCCTCTCATTTAGACTTTTTTTTGCTATTCCAATCCTCCCACCCCATCATTTTGTAAACCCCTTGGCATTGACTCTTCTCCACACCCCCACACCCCTTTCCACCCCTTTCTATTCCTTTAGCCTCGTGTCCGCTCTGCTCTGGGGAAGCTCGGCTTCAAATGTATCATCTATTTGCCCTCTCACAAGTCTAGATTCGTATTTCAGTGCCTCGTTCCAAGTTTATGTCGCGCGCTCTGTTCGGATGGGATGTAAGCACTCAAGTGGACACATTCGTCTCCGATACTCAATACAAGATGAACACACATACACACTCGCTATTTTTGTAAATTAGAGTGTTTATGCACATGTTTACAGTCGTAATTAATACTATCTATTATTATTTGAGGTATTTAACTTACACTTTTTGAACCGACTGATTATATTAGAAGAACATGACTTAAAAACTAACTTTAATCTAGAACAGACACCCAAACCCAGCCCACACGTCCGTTAAGGTGGGAGTGTATAGAAAACACGAGTAAAGGCCAGTGTTTTCGCACTTTTTTTTTATAGCAAAACATCATTTTTGGTCAATATAAATAAGATAATTTTCCAGTAGAAACGGTTAAATTTTCTTCAAATGGTGATGTCAACAGTTATAGAATATCTTATCACGAGATTAGCGGCATTAGATGAGAAACCTTTAAAACTCAGAGAAAAAGAAAACATCATTAATTCCAGGACACTCTTTAAAGATATTCAAGAACTGTTGATTTCACCAGGAGAAGTAAATTAAACTAATTGAGAATTATTTAATTTATTTTGAGCAAAAAAAAAAAAAGTCCTGCTATAAAAAAAACCTACAAAAATACTATCCTTCACTAACGTTTTCTACATTCCCATCTTAATAATTCAACACTATGAAAGGGCGAAATCATATTTCATCACTATACATTTTTTTGTTTTTGGGTTTGAAACCCGGGACTCTTACACTAAGCAAGCAGACACGCTACCGATTGATGAGCTGAGGTGTTGGATCCGATTCTATAGGAATAACTTTTTTTTCTTCCGGCCGCGTCCTAGTACCCGTTCGCGTTATTCAAACACATTACACGTCCTAGTACCCGTTCGCGTTATTCAAACACATTACGCGTCCTAGTACCCGTTCGCGTTATTCAAACACATTACACGTCCTAGTAACCGTTTGCGTTATTCAAATACAGTAATTACGATGCTGGAATAGAGATGAGGAAGGTATAACTTTAAGAGAAAATGTACAAACTTTTGCGTGAATGGAGAGTGGGAAGCCATCTAGTATAAACTACCCCTCATTATACCAGCCACTGGGAAGAATTTTATCAGTTGGCATACAATTTTTTCGGGCCTTCTTCCATTCTCCATTAATTATGTCTACAAAAAAATTGATCAATTAATCCTACTGTAAAAAAGAAAATAAATAAGACCAAAACATATTTTTTTAATGTTTTCAAGATATACTATTTTTTCACATAATTTATACTTTATATCTATACTAATAATTTATTAATAATACTGGTAGTGGAAATGTGAATGCTAGTCTTCAATACATACAAAAATGTTCCGAGATCCCAGGAGATTTTAAAGCCCCCTTTAGACCCTCAGGGTCTGAGTACGATGTCCCCTTCTTTCACAGGGCCTGCCTGATACCAGGCCAAGAATTTGACCCCAACCTCTCTGTAACCGGCAAACCAAAATTGATGAGGTTTGTTATTAGTGCACGTGCTCACGATTTCGGGTGTTGAGTAGTCCATGTCAAAATTTGAAGAGAGAATAATATTTGTACAAGCTATGAGAGAGAGAAAATTTGTTTTGAATATTTTAGTCCATAACAAGATTCAAACAAAATAATTCGAATAATAAATATATAAATATTTCGCATTCACTTGCCTTTGCATTGTAACTTGCCAAAAATTACTGAAATTATCGGGGCTCTCTCATAATAATTCAAACATATCCTATACTCTTAATGGATTAAATAGCCAAAATATTAAATTTGTTAATTACGGCAATAGACAATAATTATAAATATATTCAATTAATCGAAAAATTACTTCTGGACACAGGAATCAAACCTTGGACCTTTAGCCCTTGCTTTTACCACTGAAATATCCAGAAGTCGTTCCATGCCCAGGGATGGTAATTCTTTACTCATTTTAAGGCAGAGTCTGTGATGGGCTTGTGGCAATCGTCAGTTACATATGAGCAATCAATAAGATCGTGGGCTATTAGATAACGCGGTCATCTGCGACTCAGGAGGGATTTATGACGCCTGTAATTATGAGTGAAGAATGGCCATGGTACTGCATGACTCCTGGGTAGCTCAGTGGCAAGATCTTCGACGTACTAATCTAAAAGTATAGGGTTCAGTTCCCATGTCCAGGTGTCATTTTTCAATTTAAAGAATATTATATACACAGACATACTTATACATATACACAGACATACATATATACATGTACACAGACATACATATATACATACACATATACACAGACATACATATATACATACACATATACACATACATACATATATACATGTACACAGACATACATGTATACATACATATATACACAGACATACATATATACATATACACAGACATACATATATACATACACATATACACATACATACATATATACATACACATATACACATACATACATATATACATGTACACAGACATACATATATACATACACATATACACATACACATATACACATACACACATACACACATACATATATATACACGTATATATATATACACATATATATACACGTATATATATACACATATATATACACGTACGTATATATATATGTATGTATATGAATACATATACATACACATACGCACGCATGCATGCATACATATACGCCGTTCCTTTACGGAGTATGCAAGCAACTGCATCCTCGCAAAGTTTCTTCTCACTTCCCTATCCTTGCATACTCCCTTCGTTTCAACAACATCCATACACCATACATTCTATTTTATTCTTAAAACTCCTAATTTTTTTCCACTACACATTCACCTAAAACATTTAACCATGTCTTAATGGCCTACCCCTTCTTTTTGATCCACATACTCTACCTTCATATATTTGATTCATCCCTCGATCCACACTAATCCGCTCAGCATGCTCAAACCAACATAAGACGCTTATTTCACATTGGACAATTTGATTCCCTTTCAAACCGTACCCCTTAAGTTGCTTGCCCTTTTTTTTAAATTAGTTTGATAAATCAATTTATTATAACCTTATGAAATAATTTTCAATTTTACCATGTTTTTTTTAAACATTTGGAGGTCTGTTTTTATTCAAAAATCTAGCTAAAATAATAAATTATAAAATCCAGGTATATGATCCACTTAGTTATTTAATTTATGAATTTAACTGTTTTTCCAACGTGTCTTACTACCCACTTAGATGATACACATCAACGTAATTATTGTATATGTATAAGGTAGAACTTAGAAGAAATATACCCATATTTTTCAATACGGAAAGTGGGTAACCATTTAGGGAAACCACCCATAGTACTTTTGGTTGGGATTCAAACTCTGACCTGCTCAGACCCAATAACCTATATTAAATTATCCTATTATTCAGAACGCACAGCCACTGGAGCCGGTCATTTAATAAGCCAAGTCACAAATTATATGTTGGTATCTTTCAATGTTTGAATCGAGTGGAATAAATAAATAATTAGAATACTTTAAAATGTATTTTAATCTGTGTTGCATACCAATTATACTAGAATTAAAACTAATAACGCAGATTGCCATATTTTAAAACACTTTAATTCGTTTTAAATAATATACGCTCGTTAGTAACTGTGCATAAATAAATAAAAAAAAAAAAAAAACTCCCGCACAGTAGAAAACGCAAACATTGAATAATGCATGGTCCCCCACGTCCACCAGGTTCCCCCACCATTCCCCACAAGCCTCACTCTTTTTATTTGAAGCCGGCCCGTACAGCAGAAGAGATGTAACGTTCATTTTCACACGTCATTTTTTTTTTTTCGTAATCCAATTTGGTTAGCACCCGTTGTTTAAGCCATTCAAAACAAACCTTGTGCAACTCACCTAGCATCCGACAGGGAATTCTCTTGGTGCTTCCAATGGACTACTAATAACACTTTGAGTAGCAAGCCATAGATAGTTAGTCCCTGAAAAAAAAAAACCAATTAGGTTAATTAACATCGATTGATATTTTAAAACAAAACTTAAAATTTACATTTTAATTACTTAAAAGGTTGGTATATGTTTATACCAATTGAAGAAGCAACATTAGCATTCCAATGTGTTCTTAAAAACGTAAAAATGCCCTAAATGGTAAAATGTCCTCTAAAATGTAATCAAGGCTTTGAACAGATAGCTTAAATATAATTTAACTTGATAAAATAAGATACACTAAATACAAAAATATTATTTATTCAAGAAAAACAAAACTACATACTAAATATTAATAGTAATTTTGTTGTAAGATATTAAATAGTATTTTTTTTGGTCAGAAATTAAAAAAGAATCTTTAAGCTTTCCACTAAATACCATAAATATGATTTTAATATGCCCTAAAACTGAAAAATTCCCAGGTATTTAATCATATAAAAAGTAAAAATCAGGATATCTCAATGTGTTTGGATCCTATTTAGTGTCTAAATAAAGTATAAAATAAAAATATGGAATTTAGTAAATATCTTGGGATTAATTGTTTATAAACTTGCACATTTAAGTACCATAGAAGGTACTGATTCTCAAAATTAAATGCAGCTTATGAAGGGGGTGGGGGGGGGGGGGATGTTAAGGTTGAAATGTAAAATTCGTTTAGAGAGAGGATGAAAAATCCTTCCGTTTGACTTAGACGGGGATTGAAGCCTGGCCTTACGAGGCAGAATATACCTTAACCATCCGTGCTCTTGCATCAAGTTCAGCTCCCAATTATGTTCTCTCTTTATCCGTTATAATTCTCACTCTATCAGAAGCATTTAATTAAGGAGAACATTTCATCTTGAGTTCAATTAAATTAAATTCTTTGTCATGGGCTGGATGACTAATAATGAGGTCTAGTTGACAAACCATCGGTGATGGGGAAACTAACCAGTAAGATTAAGTTATTAAATCAATTAAGTTAGTTGGTAACTGAAAATACAAGTGAGGTTGAATTTACTAACTATTGGGATTGAGGAGAAGAAACACTGAGATAAAGTTTATAAATCGATGAGATTAATTGGTATTTGGACTTTCAAGTGAGTTAGGGCTTACAAACCATTAGGAATGAGACCGTGGTGGTGAGACATTATTTGTGTAGGAGTAAAAGGGTAGGGGGTGGGCATATTTTTTTGGCGGACTTTCCTTCAAATTCCATTCAACGTTTCTAGTTAATGTTTGAAAATTGGATACTCCTAAAAGTTAGTTAGAATGCTCCTCCGAATTTTTTTTTTTTTTTGAAAAAATAGATTCTTTTACTAGTTCTCTTTCAGCAAATTTTTGAAACTTGATTGCCCCTCGAAAATATTTAGCGTGATTATCACCTTAATCATTATCGACTATTAGATGCCAGTAGTTGGTGAACCCACCTGTCACAGCTCAGGTATTGGCTGGATTTGATCACGTGAACACGCCTCTTACTCTATGATGGCTGTTGGTTTTCCTCCTTTCCTTCTCCTTCCCCTCTTTCCAGTGTTCCAAACTTGTTTATTATTGACTCATTTGTTTTTTATCTGTGCTCATTGCTTTTTATGTGTGCTCAATTGTTATTTATGTATGCTCATGGCTTTTTATTTGTGCTCATTTATTATTTATGTCTGGGTAGGATTCGGACGGGCCATTGGAATGTTTTTATTGGTGGGGGGAGTTTACTGTCGTAGGATTGGTATGGGGCGTTAGTTATTTATTTATTGGCGTGCAGTTCACGGTGCTGGGCACTCCTCCTTCGGCATCACTAGTGAGTGCTGGGAGCATCTTCTCTGGCCAGCCGCTTAGTCAAGAGTGTGACCACCGAGCAGATGACAGTGTATCACGGTCTTAAGGCCCCTTTCACTTTTCCCTCACTCCCCCACCCTCTTTACATCGCCACAAACGAGCTAAGTTACAGTGGATGCTCCCTCTCACAAGATTCCGTTGGCCTACCTTTCACTTCACCCCTCCTATCCCCCTCACTTAGTCATACCCTTCCTCAGTGGGGGTCGTCAGATGTCGCAAATTTGTTATAAATTTTGAAAGAGGGTGGCAACGACCTTGTTGAAGAGTCATGAACCCCCGAGGCCGCTTGTTACATAGGTCGTGGCCTTCTGAATGTCGCTGGTTCAGATGTGCTTTCTATAGACCCTTCTAGGACCAATGATTCAATTTTCCCCACGCCAGGAGCCTGACATTTAGATGGTGTGCACACCGAGATTTGGACCTCGATACCTTTAGCACAGCTAATGTCTGTTAGAATGGCAGGAAGTAGCGTAGAATGTGACCACTGACCAGCTGGCAGCTGTTTGTCAGCCTTTCACTACCCCGAGGGAGGTAACACGAACCTTTCACGACTGCCGCTTAGGAAAATGGTGAAAAATGGTTACCGGTCGTAAGACCCCTTTCACTCCCCTTCACTAACCCTCATTCAAGGCATTTGTTGAAATCCCTCCCCACCCACCCTTTGTGGTAATGCGTATTCCTGGTGTCGTCATCGCAATGTCGCAGCCCCCTATGGGGTAATCGGTTTTTTCCCGGTGATGTAGCAACTATAGAGCATTGACACAACTTTGATTATGCACAATCAGGGGCCTAGGATGTCTCACGGTGATTTATAATCCTCAGTTAGAGGACACTATCCCACACCCCAAAAGTCCACAAAATCGGTTGTTTGGTATCGTCCGTCGACATGCGTGGATGTAGGTATCCGTCATGGACCGGAGGAGTAAGGTATAAATGTCCCAGCGTTTACGCGGAGTGAGGGAGAGTAGAAAACCACCCCCAGTTCACCCGAGCGATATTTGTACTTATGACCTCTGCCGTCATAGCTAGATGAGCTTGGCATTTAGATTGTGTACCCAACATATATTCCAACTCCAATATCTTTTGCTGGGTGCTTCATTGCCTGTCGCCACTAAACCTGAGAGAACAACATGGTGTGGATTTGTGTAGCTTAGGGGGAGCAAATTATTTCAAAGGAGTAACTCCCCCCTGCCTCTCAAATTTTAATTAAAATTTCCAGTCAGGATTAACTAACACGTCATTGGGGTTAAGTAAATTAGCCAGTGAGATTGAGCTGACTAATTAGTGATATTAAATTGACTAACGAGTTGGAATGAGACGACTACCCTAAGAGTTTAAGATGACTAAACAGTGAAGTAAAGTTGATTGACTAACTAGGGAATTAAATTGATTAACCATTGAGATTGATAAGACTAACCAGTGATGTTGAGCCTAGTGGCCTCTTTGAGTATGGTCCTTGCTTCTTCTCTGGTGGAATATAACAGGATTATCCTGGCCTCAGAGTTGACCAGCTCAGCCAGATCACTCAGACTGCTCACGATCACATTGTTGATCACCGTCATTCTACGATTCAAACAAACATTGGGTCACCGTAATTCTACGACACAAACAGATATTGGGTCACCGTCATTCTACGTCACTGACAGACATTGGGTCACCGTCATTCTACGTCACAGCCACCAATTTTGGTTGTTAGTATCAATAACTTTATATTGGCTCTATTTACAGTAAAATGTTATCACTTATAGCCGCCGCGAAAAACTATAAAATCTAAGTCTTTCCTATTACAATTTGACTATTTCTCTATGGCCACGCGTTTACTGAATTCAAGGTCTAGCACATTTTAAAATTCTAATATTTTTAGATATGCACGGCAGGGTTGATGTATGGGTTTAAACTCGTGACTCTGACCATAGATGAATCATTTTACTTGATTTTAAGTTTGCTGGATTCACTGAGCTTCCTCCAACTTTGTGTTAATTTTCCATCTTTTTTCCTGAAAAAGGAAGTGCTGTTTACTTTCTCGACAACTAATCTCCTTATTCTCTACTACTTAGATCAAGCTGTGCATAACAATTTTGTTGAATGTGCCAGCAAAAATATGTTTATCTGCTTGTGAGCAATCTAATGTAGGAAAATAGCCATTGTGATATTTTAATTTAATCCGATTTTTTTTTAGCTTAATGGTCCAACACAATCGTAAATAACTTCTCATATGATCTGTTTTAATTATAAATAAAGCTTTGCAAATTTGACTTTAGCGTTAGCTACATCACATGTTCGACTCGGCAAGCCCCTACTAAATCTCTCCAGAGCGGTCTGACACGTGTTAAAGATAAAACATAAAGGACTGATGACCTTCGCTAATGCTCGTCAACCCAGCGACTATTGATGGAGAGTCAGGAAATCTAACCCCCCTTATGATACTATGATTATTTTTAATTACCTTATATGAAGATGTAAATAAAGTTATATTAAACATGTACAATTATTATAATGTTATATAAGTGACAGCAATAAGCCAACAGCCAAGTCTAAGATGGCTGCGTTATCTGATAGATTGTGATCTTGATAAAATCACACATTTGTAGCCAACGATTTCACCACGTCCATAATAGACTCTGCCTTAAAATATGAGTTAAGAATGACCTTGGGCACGGGAGGATTCCTGGATAGCTCAGTGGTTAGATTATTTACGTACTAATCCAAAGGCCCTCTGTTAGATTCCCGTGTCCAGGTGTCATTTTTCAAATTTCATAGTATAATATAGATAGGAGTAAATAAATCCCCACTAAAACAAATATAATAGCTTTGGATATTTAATTCTTACTTACAAAGCCTGATGTTCATCCCACGTGTCCCAAGATGTGGTTGTTCTTAATTAGTGTGAATAATAAAGTACTGTATAATATTTTATAGGTGACCTGGCGGTCTAGGGGTAAGGTGTCAGACTTCTGTGCTGGCGGCCGGGGTTCAATCCTCGGTCCCGGCACAGATTTATCTGATTTCCAAACCCTTCCTACACCTCTGACAAGACATCTTGTGAATGTGGAGAATGCCAGGCCTCCACCGTGGTTCGGATTCCACGTTAAACTGTAGGTCCTTCATTTCATCTCACAATCACCCTACCATTACACATTAGCGTAAGTGCGTATAACCCGAACGGGTAGTAAGACGCGGTGCTAATAATAATAATATTTTATACATTCAAACTCAACCAAACAGAATAAAATGTTCATAATATTATTTTTTATTTATTTAGTTTTAAAATAATAATATTTAATTATTAAGGATTTTCAAGAATTGCTCCGAAAAGTTAAAGGATAACTTACGATAGGTCTAAAACGGGTGAACTTTTTTATTGTCTTGGAGTCTTTCATTTCGATTCACAAATCTGTGATGGTTAATTTATTTTCCTGTAATTAGTCCTTTGGTTCTGCCCGTAGCAATGATATTAATTGTTAAGAAAGTTAAAGTTAATCTAACTCCTCTACACTTTCAATACTTTACTTATTTAAATTACCAAAAGTGTTTACATTTTTCCTCGATATCCTTAGAATATTATTTAGGTAAGATGGATAAAACTTGTGCATTATGATATATTTTTTCTATATAATTTAATCACCACAAATAATATATATATATAATCAAGTTTAAAAAATTTAAAGCCAAGTTATGCGTCCAGTTCAATTAGGAGCTAAGCAACAGGAAATTTAAATCAAGCTATTAAAGTGTGGAATTAAATACATTGCATTAATTATCCAAATACATAATTTAAAACCCAAATATTATTTTTTTCTTCACCCATGATAGGATTATAATTATCGAGTAAAAATTTTTGGTATTGAAATGAAAATGTCTATATTAGAAAATTATCAATATTTTTTCACCTCCCTAATACGGACTACAAACTCATTCGTATGGAGTAAAAAGATGCTTCCATAGAAGAAACTACAATATTTCTACCACCATCACATAATATACTATTTATTATTTATTCTGATTGTAAAAAAGAAGCTTCTCCACATTTATTTATTCATAAATATTTACGATACTTTGACTAAAGACGTTAACAAAATAAAGTAAATTTAGATAAAAACAAAACGTGTGCTAAGTGAAAGAAAAATAAAATAAATATACCATCCTAAAAACGAAAAAGTATATATAAATTGAAGTAGTATAAGTAAAAGTGGTTTCAGGAGTATACTACTTAAGTGCAGCTGAAATACAATAAACCCAACCTCTCTCTATTTCTCTCTCTATTTTTCTTGACGTTACACTTGATTCGTTCTTTTATAGGATTGGACTGCTTGCAATGAAATTTTGTTGACTTGTTCCTACGAATAAGAAGAGTTGTAAGAGAGGCGTCCACTTTGTAAGTCTCGAGAGAAAAAGAAACACACAAGAAAGTACCACAGGGACTTGAATATTGAAAAAGTTTTTTTTATATAAAATAATAGAAACTAAATTTTAATCCACTAGTGAAAAAAAAGTTAAAGCTACCAAACATAAATTGTATATACTAAAATAAATATAAAGGAATGAATAGCTTTACTAGCTCTCCTGATGAATTTAAAAATAAAAATAAAAGTTCAAAGTCAACAAAGTTAGGAATGACTCGGTTGTTTTACTGTTCACGTTTTTTTCCTTCTCTGTCCATGAAGCGTGTAGAAATATCTGAACGATTCGTTGAATAGTACTGGTTTGAAAGAGGTATTCATCGAGACGGTTGTAACTTTTATTTTACTCACACTCAATATTTTTGTTTGTTTGTTTATAAATCAAATACATTGAATACAAAGTAAGCATAGCAGTTTTACTTTGAAGAAAGATAACAAATTTATTTCTAAGCAATATGTAAGTTGCATTATATGATCTTTTTTAAAAAAATAAAATTGAACAAATTATTTATGTCTAGCTAATTTTAATATTTTTTAATCGGTTTTCATTTTTATTTCAAGTTTAAACTACACATTTAAAGATAAAAAAAGTTAATGTTCTATCGCAAGTATATGATGTTGATTTTTTTACGCCCTTAAATATGCTTTGATGACCACATAGTCTAAGGCACCACACTTACAATAGACTGAACTACTCCCCTAAAATTCTACTCATCATTGATCAATTTAAAACACTTATTAAATAAGTGTGGGTGACCTGGTCTAGGGATAAGGTGTCGAACCTCTGTGCTGGGGTCCGGGTTCAATCCTCGGTCCCTGCATATATTTATCTGATAGCCAAACTCTTCCTTCACCTCTAACAAGACGTGTATTAACCACAACTTGTGAATGTGCGGACTGCTAGGCCTCCACCGTAGTTCGGATTCCACGTTAAATTGTAGGTCCTCCATTTCATCTCACAATCACCCTACCATTACACATTAGTGTAAGTGCGTATAACTTGAACGGGTAGTAAGACGTGGTGCTAGTAATATAATAATATAATTAATGTATTTTTTCTCTATTATACGCAGTGGTATAGCAACGTTCACGTTTTTCAAGATACTTCCTTTACAAACAGTAAATTAATATAAAAGCTTGTTCAAACAAAGATTTAACTCTTGACTTGACCTGAAATAGAACGAAGGTGTAGGGTCCTTGTCTGAGTAAAATTTTTTAATTTATATACATTTTGACAAAATGAATAAAATCTTGTTTCATTATAAATGTTCAAACTCGCTTCAGTATCCAAACGTTATAAGGCGCCACTCTAGTGTTTGACTGGCCTGATAATGAGGGGGAGATCGGGGTTTGAATCCTGGTTGGGTCTACTGAAAGTGATTATTCCTAAAATGTTTTCCACTCTCCTTTCATGAAAATGTAGACTACACCTCAAATGCTTCCGTCCTTCCATTAGAATAATTACCAAATATTCGTACAACTTTAATATGTATTAAGATGCGGTGATCATATTAAATAATTATAAAAATTGTCTTACATTGTCAGCATGTTTTATATCTTGAAGTAGTTTTTGTTTGTAAGCGGATAATTTTTAATATCTTATAAGACATAGGCTATTTAGTTTATTCATGAAAATATCCTTTAGGGATCTTACTGCCTGGATGTAATTTAAAAATATCCGCGGAAGCATCTGTCTAGCTAGAAAAGGAAACAAAAAAAATATAATTTAGAAATGGATGCCAATGATGTCCTGGAATAAATAGTGTGTATACTCGTCAGTGGAAGAGGGGAAGTGTTATGAGCCGATAAACTATGGGCTTTACATGAACTGCTTTATATATATCGTACATTGGTGTATAAGTGTTTAGTTTCATCAAGATAGGCTGCAACCCGCTTCACCAAATAGCTTCGAATTCACCAAGTAGGCAAACTCGTTGACAAATAAAAGTAATTTAAAAGAAATATATACCTCACTCTTTAGGAGTTAAGCCCCTGTATTCCAAGTCAAGCTGGGATTCCATTACATGCGGTCAACCTTGCCTCCCAAACTCTGGCTGAAGTACAGTATATCTAATATAAAATGTCGGATCGAGGTCATATTTGAGGGAGACAGAAAACCATTACTGTAACTAGACTTGGGCGTTCATTGAAGACTATAGTATTTATTTTGGATGTCACATGGGACTCTTCAAACGATCGGTCGTATTTTACCAATACTGTGAACAAATCGTACCTTTCGTGATTTAAAAGTTGCCCGGTCTAATAAAGATTGGCAGAACATACAGAGTTGGAAATAGGTTCAAAGTGATTCACTCCATTGAAGTGAACAGTATATTTATCTAGTTGACCTGCTTCAGTGGTCAGATGGTCTGATGCAGAGGTTCTAGAACTATTTTATCTCATGGAATTCTCTTAAAGCTTCAAAACCTACGGATGAATGTATTGGAGCAATTCTATATGCGTATAATTTTAATAGGCTGTAATATGCGCTTATAAAATATATCTGGTGCAATAGTGAAGTCAATCAAGAACTACAGCTTGTAGTCTGGTCGTTTGCGAGATACACAGCTTGTAGTATAGTCGATCGTAAATTACAGTTTGTAGTAAAATCGATCATTCATTCAGAGCCTACACAAATATCAGAAATATAATAATTAATTAGTTATATATTTGTACAATAGTGCTTGTTGCTTGAAGATGAGGGGTATTGAAAAAGGGTAGATGGATTTGGTTATAAACAGAAGATAAATCAATCAATGAACTACTTTTCAACGCAAGAATGAGTGACTCATATGAACGCCTCATTTTTTTTATCATTTATTTATCATTTTATTTCTGTGACTTGAGATCGGCTGAATAATTACGATTGTTTACAGAGGTGTTAACTGATAGATTACTTTAAACTAGATCATTTCGTGGAGATGATTTAGTAATACAGGAATATGAAGCGTTCACTTACCATTTTGTTATGCGCAGAACACTGACCCGATGTAGTTTTTACTTTCTCGTTATCTTATAGTTAACGATAAAGTATTGTGATCGTCAACAAAATAGAATTCGAGATTTTGATGAATTTTGACGTTTTATGACCCCGAATTATGAATCCGAAAAGTGATCTTTGCATTTCCGTCTCTCCGTACCTCTGAGTAGAGCCTAAGCTATTTTACCAATCGGGCTAAAACCTAGTATCTAGGGTTTTCATAGGTTATTTCCGAGGAGATTTTTGAATTGGATATCCATCCCTAAAATTAAGGGTAGGTTATTGAAGGGTGAAAAGAGAAAAAATAGTTTTTATAAAAATCGGCCCTAAAAATTTTAATTAAATTACATTAGTTAGCATTTATTAATATTTTAAACAAAATAGCTACTCAATTTTTCATCAAAATTACTTTAAAGGTTCCGGTCTGATGCGTAAATTAAATATTTTTTATAATTTCTCTATCATATCTTCGTAACTCTTTGAGATATGAAATTACTTATCATTGAAAATATGTAGGTCTATTTATATTGTAGATCTTTTATTTGAAACATATTTTTATAAAACCAATAATTTTCAAGCTATACTAAATTCTATATATTTTTTAACTTTTCGAACACTTAAGGTAAAGTACTGCGACCGTAAAAAAAGATCTAATCCGAAGATGTTGATGGCTGTCAACGTTTCATGACCCTCCAAACCCAAAAATTTGGTTTTTGCAATGATGTTTGTTTAACCATAAAACTAAGGGTAGCTTAGTAAAAGGCGAAAAGAGAAAAAAATCGATTTTCTCAAAATCGGCTCTAACGATTTTGGTTAAAATTCGTTTCTATGCTTTTATTAAGATTATAAGTCTATTTTAAAGTTCCCTTAAAAATTACTTTTAAGATACTTTACAGAAGCGGAAATTTCCGTATGCCCGCAACTATTTGTGATGCAAAATAACTTATCATCGCAAAATTTTAGTACGATTTAAAAAAACAACTTTTAAACGAAATATAGTTTTATAATGCCAACAGTTTCTGAGATATTGGCAAATGTACTAATAAAATTTTGTGATCTTTAGTTCTTCACTGGTACTACCTAATTTTAACGCAATAATTCTCCATTGCCATAGAGTAATTAAATATGTAACTCTCTCAAAAAGATTGTTATTTTTTTCTTTAACATCTTAGGAGAAATGTTTGTACATAAATGATTTAACGCTCTCAATTTAAACTCAATAGTCAATATTTAAATATTTTATTGCGTTAAATTTATAAATGAGGGATTTAATAGCAAGGCGATAACCATAAGATGTACAACCCTTAATAAAATGACTAAAATAGCATGGGTTTGCTAGTGTATATTATTTAATTTCACATTTATTACGTGTTTCGAGTAAATATCTCCATTTTTAAATAATAAAGTTAGAAAAGCTGTATGGAGTTCCGTACCATTTATTTAGAGTATGACGGTGACCTGGTGGTCTAGGGGTAAGGTGTCAGACTTCTATGTTGGGAGTTCGGGGCTCAATCCTCTGTCCCGGCACAAATTTATCAGAGTGACAAACCCTTCCTTCACCATTGACAAGACTTGTATTAATCACAACTTGTGAATGTGGGGAATGTCAGGCCTCCACCGTGGTTCAGTTCCACGTTAAACTGTAGGTCCTCCATTTAATCTCATAATCACCCTAACATTACACATTAGCGTAATTGCGTATAACCCGAACGGGTAGTAAGACGAGGTGATAATAGTAATATTTAGAGAATGGTATTGTTGACCGAGAGAAGTAGATATTTTCTAGTTCGATCGTCTGTGTATGTATAGTTGTATCCGTTCTGGTGGAACAGAACGTTGCCGGGGTACACCTGGGGAGGTTGTCTACACGTCGTACAGCAATGAGACAATGTGATGATAGTTATTATGAAAGTTCGGAACCAGGAGTGATCTTAAACCTAAATTAAACCTAATTAATTAAACCTTGGTGACCATTGGACTAATTCCACTTTCGTGAAAAATACCCACGGTGCCAGCCAGGAATCGAACCCCTAAGCAGGTGCACCAAGAGACCGGTCCCAGATGTAGTGATAATATGGGTATTGTTTAACTAAACAGATATAGATGTCATTTTAGTTAACATGGAACGTTGGTCAGCTGCACATCATGCTTTCGAAGTTATTTTTGAATTAGTTCGTGTTTCTAGAATTATACAACCACGATATTGACCTGTCTTTAAGTCTACTTTAAACAATTTGGAGCAACGGCGCACACCACATGCTCTTTTATGGACACACTAAGAACTCTCTCTTTGAGAACATTTATTTGCCGTCTCAATCACCCGACCTGACTTCTTGTGATTTTAACTTTGGGGGATATTTGAAAAATAAAATCTTTGTAGCACGACCAGTAGACTTTGACGTGTTAAACGCAGAGGATTATGGAGGAAATTCAGGTCTTACCAGCAGTAACACTTGTGCGCTTAATTGAAAACTTGATTAAGCTAATGCTTGATTGCATCGATTGAGATGTATGACATTTGAAAGGGGTTATTTAGAAAAGGGATTATTTTGTTTATATTGTGAGAAATGGTAAATATGTAGGGCTATATCTCATTTATGAATATTTTGAGCCCAGTTCACTTATATCGAAAATTACAGAGCATGTTTGAATAAGGTAGATAAACATTGCACCATCATGTAATTGTTCAGTTGAAAGAATAGTTCAATTCTAAATATTCGTTCACTAAATATACCTCTAAATAGTTTGGTAATGGAATGGGCAAAGCTAATATCCAAAATGTCGCATATTCTATCCTGGCACTGGAGAAGCTATCTTAGATGGGGTTAACATATTGGAATCTCAGTTTTTCCAAGGACAGGACTCCCCCAAAGATAACGTACCAGGAGCCCCATCAAACTGTTCGCTTCCGGCAACTTTCATAGCCAACCAACCTGGGCCAAATATCCCCGAGATTGCAGATCTTGGATATAGACTAGGGAAAGATATCGTCCATTCGTCGGAACTGAAAGGTCGGGACGTTGAATACGTAGATGGAAACCAAAACGTAGCTCCCTGAAAGAGCTGAAAGGAAGCTCCGCCCCTCTACTCTTGATCTCGACAAAGAATCGTCGGTTCTTGCAAAAAACAGACCAAACTAAGCCTTGGAAACCCACTTCGCTGGCCATACAGTCTTAACTCGCTGCTATCACAATTGAATAGACCGCCGATGAGGATGATATCGTGGTACGAATCCCGGTTGGGTGTATTGTTAGTGGTTTTTCATAAATGGTTTTCCACTCTCCCTTCACACAAATGAGTACACTTCCTCTAAATTCAACCTTCCTCATTCCTAGACCATTAGCGTAGTAATAATAAAGTGCTTCGATCGGTATGTTATATTTATATAATCTGATACAAGTAAACAAACGATAATAGAATTTTTCTTGGACGCTCACTTGAAAAATGTTTATGTTGCTAATTAATGCATACACCCATTTAATAATGGTACCCAATCAATTTTAATTATTTTTTCAAGTCTTGTCTTATCTTTTTAAAAAAATGCTCTTTGCTTTAAAACATTTTAGAATGTTTTCTACAATTTTAAATGATGAAGCGGTATTATTGTTTATTCTTTCTTTTGATAAGCTACAAAAATCGACATGGTTCCTTTCTTTGATTCAATTAAATATAAAAACTAAATCCACAATATATTTGCTGCCTACTAAAATATATTTTTCTAATATTTTTAATAAACATGTACATAATAACCATAGAGTTCACTGAATTAAATTTATTAATTAAAAAAAACAAACACCTTAAGGTATCAAAATATACTTCTCCTAATAATTAATGAAAAATGATAGTAATAATAACAATCATAATAATAACTCCACATTAACTGCGATTTTTAATTATTTTTATATCGGGATAGGTTAATTAAAAAATAATATTTTAATTTACCCTGAAACAAAAGATACATCCAAAATTTGCTTACAAACTGAATCACTTGTAAGGCATGGTGGTAAAAATGACATAATAAAAACCTAAATAATCCTACTTATTAATAAATTATAATTGTTACCTTTGATTTAGAAAGCACACGAAATTGCGATACTTTATTATATTTTCCTTTAGAACTCAAAAGGAAAATATAAACATATTTTACCTTTAATATAATGTATTCGGATGTTTTCTGTTTGTTAATATATACCAATTAATAAAATGTTATCAAAATAAGGGGGGACGGAAATGTATTTTTTTTAAACATTCTTTATGGAGTAATTTTCTTAATGAGCTAATTACAATAAATTCACCATATTTCCATTACTTTTTCTATGTCTTGTTCTAATGATAATGGCTCGTTTTATTTATTACTATTTATGTATCCAGTCTTTCTTTATCAATTTTCATTATCCTCCCTTGTCTTTTCGGTCGCCTCATCTAAGAGTGTATTGAGCATTTATACCCTCCCAACTAACCTATATAGTCTCTTAATTCATCATCCTTCTCCTTTGCACATCTCATATTAGAACGAGGATAATATTTTTTATCTAAATTAAACATTTGTATATCTAGTTTATTTTAAATTTAAAATTTCAATATTTAAGGAAGCTGCTGCATACCTTTGACACAACGGAAAGATGAAATGGAATTTGCAATGTTTTCACATTTATGTATTTTTATTTATGTTTTAAAGATTGAAATGTAAGACTACAAATTTTTAAATAATTCTTAATATAATTTGTTCACTGTAATAAAATTATTATTTTGATCTTGAAGTTGTTTTTTTGTAAATACATTTTTAAGGATTATTTACAATTTAGCTTATTTGGTTTATTCAAGGAAATGGCAAGTATGACACTTCCTGACAGAATGCAGTTACAAACTGTTCATGGAAGAATATATTTATCTAGAATAATAGAAAAGAAAAATATAATTTTGAAATGAAAGGCGCAAATAGTAAAGAGTCTGTTTACTCGTCAGTGGAAGAGTGGAAGTGTTGTCAGCAGGAAAACTAAAAGCCTCTAGAGATTAAATTATCATTTTCTTTCTATTTCGTAAGTTGGCGTAGAAGTGGTATTGGTGCTTATAGTGTTAATGTATCTTAAGTTAATATGGAATTACCCACTTCGGTGGCCGTGTGGTCTAAGGTGCTATTCACACAATAAACTAGACTGGATATGATGGTGAGATTGTTGTTTGATACCGGTCATGTATATTGAGGGTAGTTTTCCTTAATGGTTTCCCACTCTCGCTCTTTCCACGCAAATGTGGGTACACTTCCTTCAAATGAAACCTTCATCATTCTTAACCCATTCAAGTAATTAGCACCTAAGCGTATATACTGAATGGGTAGTAAGGCGCAGTGCAAAAAATAAAATAAAATAAAAAATTCAGCTCACTTTACAAAATAGCTTCTAATTCCCCGAGAAGGCAGCGTCGTTATTGCTTCATTATAAGAATTTTTTTAACGCCAACTTACTTAAAATGTGGTTGCACCCGACGTATTTGCTCCCTGACCGCTTGTATGAATTCATCGTGACCTGCTATCTGACTAGTGACCACGGAGAACTGATGCCACTTGTACCTCTCCAAGATACTCAACATGGCGGCTGTCTGATGCTCTAGAGAGGGGGCCAATTGTAGCTGAAGACTGGACTGGGAGGCTCTCTGAAACAATATACAACAAGATACAACAATATACAACAATATATTCAACATGATGGCCAGTTGTAGCTGAAGACTGGACTGCTGTACTTTTTAGCCTTTTTGCTAAATCCTGCTAATCATATTTTCATTTTACCAACTTTGAAAGGTTCCTAGATATAAATACCTATTAAAAGTAGTTCTGTGAACAGTAAACCCCACTCTTTCCATATTCTTTTCTTTACTATAGTAATAAGATTTCTTTTTGGATCTCAAGGTGAAATTTCTACTATGACTTTTACTTGTATTTGAAGTTGATATTTTTCCTTAGTGATCAAGTTAGACATAAAATTAAATTGAGAAGGGGAGGGGGTTTCGGGGCAGTAATATATTCAAAAGTACATTATTTCGATAGAGAACTACAGTTGTTTACATGGCTTAAAACGTCTATCTTATGATATATGTACACAATAATAAAAATGTCCTGATTATTTGATGGTTATACATTCAAATCCCTTGAAATGAGCTACTAAACAAAAAAACAAAATTTGCGATGACACTATTTTGAAAAGTGTAATCAGATCGAAGTATTATTTATAGATATAGTTCACCCTTGCTCAAAAAATTTCCCTGCTAAATTTTGTTAAAATTGATTTACACATTTGATAGTTATCGAGTAACAAAAATCCTGACTGACAGAACCTAATGATCAAATTAAAACAGAACCTCGCTTTAGTCGTCCTCGTCCAATAAAAAAACATCTCGTGCGAATAACGGGTAATTAAATAGTCTATAATAATGACAGTTTATTTTGACTCGTGTTTAAATTTAATAGTGTGATAAAAAATAATTGTAATCATTGCAAAAATCTAATCTTTTTTTGGCTGAACGTCTATCTGATGATATACATCAGCGTATTTACACTAATCGTGTTTGAACAATTAGCAACCTCCTCTCTCTCTCCTATCTATCTATCTATCTATCTATCTATCTATATCTATCTATATCTCTTTCTCTCTAGGTATTCAGCCTACATCTTTGAGTCTTTTGTCAAAAGCTTTATTGACTGGAAGTAAAAGTTTCAATACGGTCTTTAAACAAAGTGCGAGTTAAAATATATTCTAACTAATTATATTAGAAACTTCAAGAGACACATTATTAACATTTATATTAATTTAAAGGTTTGTTGATTTGTGAATCTTGAATATAGTCATATTTTCATTGGTAGAACTAGAAAAAAATATTAGATCTACTTTCACGCGTTTATACATCGAATTATATTATCTTCAACGGTCACTTTTGATACATACTATCAATACCTATAAAAAACAATATAATAGAATGGTATCAACGTTGACAGCAAAAAATATAGTCTTACTTTCTATAAAGACACTTCGTACTCAAATTGAACTATATTTACGAAATGACAAATTTTAATTCCCTAACTGTATACAAACTAAACCCTTATCTTTATATGAAACCCACTTCCAACCACCAACATTAATATTGAAAACCATTAAATTTGGCAGCCTATAAAAAATATTTGATTTATTAAAAATAAAACGTCCATGCAAAACGTTATCAAATGCCTCTATTAATACGTTACTAAGGAATACTGTTTAGTCTATATCTACATTTTTAATCAAACGGACCAATAATTTAAATACAATTTTAGTATTTTTATTTCCGCCTCTGTGGCAAGATGACTTTTAAATTTTCATGTAACTGCCTTCCTACGGAAACTATACTGTAGTTTCATTTTCAAATTTAATTTTAATAAAATTTAGTTTAAAATTGATTTAAAAAAGTGACTGCCTATTATTACAATATCGTATTGTGTACAGACTTAAGTTGAAATAAAATATCTCGGTCATTAAAAAAAGGGATAATTTTTCTGAGATCAACTAATATATTTCCATCAAACTCTTTTCTAGATATTTTCAAAGTAATTTACTAATATTGTGACGTTGTCACAGACATAATGCAAACATGGACGATCTGGCTCACCTGATCTGGTCCCCTTTGACTGGGCTGGATCTCGACTTCATGAAACACGCGCACTCAACTCCACTCAACATCACGCGGCTTACTGACCGCCCGTGGCTCGAGGCCCGATTAGAGCAAGACTCGGACAATTGAACATCAAGATGCGCTAACCCGTATGCGCCGACGGTTGTGTTCGAGTGAAACAAGACTCATCCACCGGCGCGTGATTTGAAATTATCACGAGAATAATCGAGATTTCTGTCGAAGCAACGTACACCCCTCTCCCTTCGTCCCAGTGTGATTCCCGCCGTTTGTGAACACGTGATTGACTTTGTACAGTATATAACGGCTGGACTGTGTAGTGATGTCACTCATTTCTCTGCACTCGATTAGGTGAGACACTTGTCTTAGATTTAGACGTAGGTCGTTGTTCGACGTTTTCTAAATTATGTTTGGGTTAAATTGTTCAAAATTTAAGTTTCAACTTTAAATATAAATCATGATTACTAATAGCTATATTTCTCTGAGACTGCAGGATTTGCCTGTCAGCCATTATGGTTTATGCGCTAGCTTTTTTCTTTGTACTTAACGTTGTGTCCGCCTCACGGACGGGTTGGAACTTTAGCATGGCGCCATCTTGGGGCGCTAATGGAACTTAAGCATGTCGCCATCTTGGGGCGCTAATTATTTCTGTTTAACGTGTAACTTATTTTAAAATAGTTGTTCTGCTTGCTAAAAGTTAAAGATTTGTTACGATTGTGATTCTTTTTAAATTGTTACTCAACTCGGGGGGCGCGAGCCCGTGCACCCAGCACATTGGTTATTACAATAATAATAATTAGATTGAACTAATTTGATTGGGATCTATTGTAACAGGTTAGGTTTAGGTAAATCATTTTCTCTGTCGCTCCTTACAATGGCAGTCTATTACAAAACTTCATACTTATGTCAATGTAGTGTCGGCATCGCCTGGTCGTGTAGACCTATACCTATTACTTGTATTTAACTTTCCTGCTAGGTTAGTCGCCTTCTGCGAGGGTCAATTTAATTATGACTACGTTGGTATTAATCATTCTGTTTTCTCTTAACGACTTGGGGTCTTGCCCCTTTATTTATTGTTTACTTTGGCCCTTATCGGCCAGTCACTCGACTTTCCTAGAGTGCCTCGCTCTTGTATGTCTGCTAGTTGTTTGTAGAATAAAATAAACTCTCTTGTAACTTACCTACCTTTTATTTATTGTAATTTGAACCTATCAAATCATATGAAGGGGGGGTTACAATATATAACGATACTCTTGCAAGCCAGTATATATAATCCATTTTAATTATTATATATAAAAAATCCATGGTGTTGGCTCGCACCATACAAAACGATCAGCCTACATATGTTGGTGAATTTAGTGCCAACATTTGTGGTAAGCCCAACGATTCCTCCAGCCGTTAATCTCAGTTTTCTTGAACGGAGATGCTATTTTTGCATTCAAGTAGCTCCTTCTTTGTCCTTTCGGAGCCGATTTGAACCCATTCCAGACCCACAACGTCCTGGGATTTAACCTGGGACGTACGGATCTGTAGCCAGGAGCTCTGACCATTAGATCACAGAAGCGGTATTTTTATTATTAGATTATAAATAATAATAATAATAATAATACTTCAGGAGATAATGTGAATGAAAAGTTGGCAATGAAACAGTCATGTTGAGGCTATAGCTACTGTGTTTGGTAGAATTTAATTTTTTGTGGGAAATATACTGGTTTTTTTTTCTGAAATTAATAATTAAAATTGATAGATAATAGAATATTAAAATTAATAAATTAGTAAAATAATAAAATACATAAAACATATATAAATATAATATAGGCCTAATAAAATACGATATAATATAATAATAAAATATAATATATATATATATAAATAACTTTGATAGACAGCTTTCACAATAATTTGCATTGTTACATAAAATGTTTCACAAGTTTATTGAAGTTTAAAGGCTTTGGTAGAGCTTCAACAAAATCTAAAAAGTGGCTCATAATATAACTATGCAAATAACGTTGGATATTTTAATCAATATTTGTTCTAGAACCATGAAGTTTCAAGTTTAATAAATCACATTTTTTCTATAAAATATAAAAAAATGATACCGTAAGCATTTCAATAAATACGATGAGCGTAGCGTAGCTTTAAGGCGCTAAAATAATCGGGCAGAAATTCATAAACGCCAGAAACCGATTGGATTTATAAAGTTTATGGATGGAGCTGTTCGGGGGTAGGTGGACAAAGAGAGGAGAAAGAAATACCAATACAATTTGTGTTGTGAGCCCCCTTTTAAATTACATCATTCGATTTAAAAAGATCCAGTCTACACTTACATTTATGTATTCAATTATTTACGGAAATGTGTAGAATTTTGGACATTTCAAAGTAGAAAATTTTACTTTAAATGTATGCTTAGGGTAATTAGAAATAATTTTGTATTGATTTCAGTAAACACTAAATTCATATACTATTGCCAGTTTTGTCAATATTTAATCCAAGAGCAACACCCAATTTGATTTATCTCAGCTCTATATCCTGATTTTAGTTAGAAGAACTGTTTAGAAAATTTAAACATAATACTTTGCGGCAAACAATGATAACATTTTGACATAGATATTATAAATAGCTATAAAACAAATTATATGATAAAGTTTTATCATTGTTTGCCGCAAAGTATTATGTTTAAATTTTCTAAATACAAAATTATTTCTAATGACCCTAAGCATACGTTTAAAGTAAAATTTTCTACTTCGAAAATCTCTCTCTCTCTCTCTCTCTCTCTCTCTCTCTCTCTCTTCTCTATATATATATATATATATATATATATATATCTTACTACCAGTTCGCTTTATACGTTTATGTACTAACTATGCTGATGGTTTTAGGGATTAGGAAGGTTATATTCAGATGAAGTGTACCCACATTTGCGTGGAGGGAGAGTGGGAAAACAAGTTGGTAGAAACCACATTCAGAACACCCGACCGAGATTCAAACCTCGAGCTCCTCATCATAGGCAGTCTAGTCTACTGCAAGAGTAGTCGACGTGGCATCCGAAGTGGTTATGAATATATGTCATAATAGTAGTTTATAATAATAGTCTTACACTGTCACCAAATTATGTTATTGCTCTTGAAGTATTTTTTTCATTTATCCATCATTTAAAACCATCTATAGCTTTGGTTTATTCCCGAAAATATCCTCTAGGAATCTTCCTGCCAGAATGTGGATTAAAAAGATTCCGTAAAATAATGTCATTATAGAGGGAAAAATATGTGTATAAACGGAAAAATATATCAATCTAAAATTGGAAACTACAAAGATATAATTTTGAAATTCAAGTCAATGCTGTCAAAGCATAAATAGTAGAGTGATTGTGTACTCTCGTCAGTTTAAGAATTTAAAAGAATCATCACAGGAGGAACTAATCATTTTATTCCCTTTCTTTCTATTCTTTACATTGTCGTATAAATGTGATGGTGCTTCAAGTTATGAGGTTAAGTGCAGCTAAGATTCAACCAGTTTCGCAAATAGTAAAAGATGAAGGACGTAACACCTACCGCCAATTATCTTATCCACTGACTTAAAACTGGAAGCTGGTGTAAGGAAGAAAAGGAGGGCTTTTGGGGTTAAGATGAAGAAAAGGGGAAGGGAAGATGTTGGAGGTAAAATAATCCGGTACGTGCCAGAACCGCGCAGAGTCCGCTTAGCTTGGCAGGTAAAGTACGACAGTGACGTCGGCCCCATTCGACCGTAATAAACTAAGTGAAAACACTCCGATATCTACTCACACCAAGTTCTTTACAAGTAGTATCGTGGCGTGGCGTGAAGTGAAGCCAGGGCTATCATAACTTGTCTGAACTAAAGAGACCAAATTTTATTTCTTGGCATTATTGGGGATAGATACCAATGGGGTAGTGTTTCCAAGGCAATTGGAGCTTGTTAAAACTTTATCTTCATAGCTCTGTCCACATTTTACCAATCGTACATAAACTTGATGCGTATAACCCAAAAAGGCCCTTGAAAAAATAATAATAAATAATCTTCGTATTTAAGGTTTTTATAAGGTTCTCCCAGGGAAATTTTTTGGAATTAAGATGTCTTAAAATTAAGGGTAGTTTATTAAAGATAAGGGTGACCTGGTGGTCTAGGAGTAAGGACGTGTCAAACTTCTGTGCTGGGGTTCCGGGGTTCAATCCTCAATCCCAGTACAGATTTTTCTGATTACCAAACCCTTCCTTCACCTCTGACAAGACGTGTATTAATCACAACTTGTGAATGTGGGGAATGCCAGGCCTCCACCGTGGTTCGGATTCCACGTTAAACTGTAGGTCCTCCATTTAATCTCGCAATCACCCTACCATTACACAGCGTAAGTGCGTATAACCCGAACGGGTAGTAAAACGCGGTGCTAATAATAATAATAATAAAAAAAAAATAAAAAAATAATAATAATAATTATTATTATAATTTTAATAATTATAATAATTATTTTAATAATAATTATTATTATTATTGCTGCTTCTGAACATATCCATGGCCGAAGGGGGCCTACACTAAATAACTTCACTATAAAGATATATTATTATTAAAATAAAATTGTATCTAATAAATGTACATATGAAATACTTTTGAAATTTTAAATTGATTATGGCGGTTAAATGAGGTGTTCCTTTTTTCTTGATGTTTCCTTAACAGTGTATATTATTTTCATTTATGATCTTAAGTGTAGTGTTTCTGGTACAATGTATATTATTTATTTTCACAAAACTTAGAGTTTTTAGTAAATGTCTCTATCTTAAGAAACGAGAGAGGGACTAAGAGAGAGAGGGCAGAGAGAGATTAGAGAGCAGAGAGAGGGGAGAGAAAGTCTTTAAGGTGCACCATATCGTTTATTTTTTTATGTAGAGCAGAACTTGTGTATGATTGTTCAAATGGGGACTGAGAGAGATTAATGTTCTTTTTAGCACTGCCTCGTTCAAACTCGTTTGGGCTTTACCATAATTACTAGCTTCTATAATGTGTCACAGATGAATAAGGTTAAAACTAAAGAAAATGTAGCCACATTTGCGTGGAGGGATGTGATAAACCCTTTAGGTAAATGGAAGAACCTTCTCATATCAAAGGCAGCTGGGATTAAATATCATGACTTAACCTCAACGATCAGAATTATGATTTCCAGTCAATCACGCTGGCACTGATTGATTGTTCGTGGTATTTTCTCAATTATACTAATAACTATGTTTTTAATTGAATGCTACGTAGTTTTTTATATTCATATATTTCAAGTCGGTAAATAATCGTTTAGTGTTCTATATGGAAATACACTTTTTTAATTTAACACTACTTAATTCATACTTTTGTCTAATCACTTAATTTTGTTTAATTAGATCATTGGGACTTTTTGCTTTTAATGTTTCTCAGTTTAATGGTTTAATTTTTAAGTTGAATCCTCTAAAGAAAAATTACACACAAAAGAAAGAATAAAAAAATGTAGAAGTGTAGGCCTTCTTGAGAAAAAAGTGGAGAGGAATGAAAAAGGGACTTAGATGTTGAAGAAGGGCAATGGAAGATAAAGGGGTAAAGGTAAGAAGTAATGTGAAAACAAAATAAAATCAAAGGAAGAAAGAGCATTAAGAAAATAAAGTGGCAAACTGGGAGGAAAAAATGCTTTTCACAAAAATAAAAGATTGATTTCTTTCTTCTATTCTGGCCGCTGAATGGGGTAAGGATTTGGCAACCGGCCTAGGGGACCCTAGTTTGTTACCAGGTTCAGAATTAAACACTTAAGGTGGAGTGCTAGTGAGCGTGAGTTTATGGCAGTATTTTTGCAGTTTTTATAGCACAAACATCTTTTGGCCAAAATAAATCAAATATTTCTTGTATAGAATCATAGAGTTTAGTTTTCTGCACATGCTAATCTCAACAGTTGTTGAATATCTGTCATGAGCATGGCATCATTTGGTGACAAACATTTTAAATAAAGAGAAAAGTTCGTCACCAAATGCCGCCATGCTCATGACAGATATTACACAACTGTTGAGATTAGCATGTGCAGAAAACTAAACTCTATGATTCTATAGAAGAAATATTTGATTTATTTTGTCCAAAAAAATATTTGTGCTATAAAAACTGCAAAATTAATGCACTAAACTTGCGCTCACTAGCACCCCGCCTTAAGTGTAAAACTGTCTATCCAAATACACATTTTATTTAATTATTCTAAAGATGTATCTGCTGTAATATTTGCTGTCCTAGTGTTTTTTTTTAAATCACCGCGTCTTACTAGTTGTTCTGGTTGTACACATCGCAATATAATTATCACTCTAATGAGATAAGGATTAGTAAGGAAGCATTTTCGAGGTAATCAACCAATATTCTCAGAGAATGATAGTGTGAAACTATATAGGGAAAATCATCCTCGCTAATAATTTAATTTAGCACCGCGTCTTACTACCCGTTCGGGTTATACGCTTAAATACTAATTACACTAATGGGTTAGGGGTCGGGTAGGTTGAATTTAGAGGAATTGAACCCGCACTTGCGTGGAGGGAGAGTGGAAAACCAAATAGTAAAAGCCCCCCCCCCCCCCCAGTTCATCCGACCGAGATTCGAACCTCGATCTCACCGTTTTTGACAGTAGAGCTCAACACGAAACTAGCGCGTTAGCTAATATGCCACCGAGGTGGGTCATCCTCAGTAGACCTATATATATAAAAAGACGTGGTGCATTGAAAATATAAGTTTCACTCCTGGAATATTTACTGTTGATGAAATATTCTGATTATTCTCGTGATCAGGATAATTTCTTTTTTGAAAGTGGTGATTTTTTTAAAACATTTTAAGTAAACTTGGTTTAGTTATTGTAAAAAAACCATTAGAGGTATTGTGCGTGATTCTTAGCAGTGATATTTTTTGTATTCTAGGATTGTCCCATTGTTTATTTATTTAGAAAAAAAAAATCTTTCCCCAAAGAAAATAAACTTTTGAACGACACAGTTCAACAGAACAATTCCTAAAACTAAGTACATTATTAACTTTGAGGGGTGAGCTAAGTTGATCTATTGCTAACAGCATCACAGAGAACTTTAGTTTAAAAACTTTTTTTTCGAGGTCTATAAGAGAATCTTCCAGAGATACTTGTTAAATAAGTAGACTTTAGTGTATTATTCGTCTCAAAACCATTAAACCCGATAGGTTTAATTTAATTTATTTTAGAGTTTACCAACAGTTGAAAGACCTATAAAAGGCTTGCAGTGAGATATTTACAACACGATGAAAACAAATATAGTTAAATAAAATAATAAGGTTTTCGAAAACAAAGTGCTGAAGAATATATTTGGCCCACAAAGGGATGATGCTATTGGATGGTGGAGCAGATTATATAATGATGAGTTACATACCATGTAGTCATCAAACGAAATTGTTAGGAATGTCAAATCTGGTAAATTACGGTAGTCAGGACATGCAGCATGAATGGGAGAATCTAAAACCTTGTTCAGGGTATTGACTGGCTAACCCAATGAGAAGAGACCGTTGCGAAGACATTGAGGGGGTAGCATTAGAATGGACCTGAAAGAGATTGGATATTATATGGTGTACTGGATAGAACTAGCTCAACAAAAGGATAGGTTGTAATGAAGTGGACTGGATGGAACTAGCTCAAGATAGAAATAGGGTGTAATGATTTGTACCGGACAGATCTAGCTCAAGAGAGGGATAGGGTGTGAGTTGGGCTGGATAGAACTAGCTAAAGATATGGATGGAGTGTAATGAGCTTGACTGAATATAGCTAGCTCAATATAGAGATAAGTGGTGTACTTTTTAAGTGCGGAAATACAATTTTAAGTTCCTATTGTCTTAGCGTATTTAATTTAATACTAGTCATATAATAGTTTGTAAAGTAGGCTTATTTGGTGACTCAATAAATACCAACCCGCTTCAGTGGCCGAATTGTCTAACTCTAAGGCGTCACTCTTGTGTTAGACTAGCCTGCTCAAGACAGGGAGATCGGGGTTCGAATCCCAGTTGGGCTTACATATGTGTTTTTTTTTCTTAAATGGTTTCCCACTCTCCTTTCATCGAAATGCGAATAGATCCCCTCAAAAATTCTTCCTTCCTCAACCCTACCCCATTAGAGGAATTATCATTTATGCGTGTAATCTGAACAATTAGAAAGATGCGGCGAAATAAAATAAATCGACAAAATAATGCTAAGTGATACAGACACTGTAGACACATGATGACCAAACAAACTTGCTTAACATACATTATGTTTGGAAAAAACCCTTTACAAAGCATAAAAAATATTCAAAAAAATATCATCTAGGCTTATTTTCAACGATATAAATAATAGAGCAAAAAAATTAGTTTCAATTCTATTTATACTTTAGAAAAAAAACCTTTGTGCACCAAGCCTAGATTTAACTCCATTTCTGTGTAAAATAACCTAGATATACTATATATATTTTTTCCAGAAAAATTAGAATTAATAAATATTTAACGACGTTTTATTAAATTTTTATTCCTTCTTAACTTTTTTTTTTTTTGTGGTCAAAATACACTGACCACATTAATTTATTAAAAGTGACAGCTTAAAATCCCATTACTTCCTGTATATTTTTTAGTACTACGCCTTACTACTTATTCCAGGCTGTACGTATAGGCCTATATATTAATTACTTTAAAGAGTTAGAATAAGGGAGGTTGAATTCATAGGAAGTGTATCAGAATTTGCATGAAGGCCATTTAGTAAAAATCACCCTCAGTAAACCTGAACGGAATTCGAACCTTAATCTCCCTGTTATTGGAAGTCGATTTTATTGTCAAATTGATACCTTAGACCATGCGGCCACTGGAGGAGGTACTTCCCGTTTTAATACTCGAGAGTAGATCTAGTCACTTCTCTCGCTGTAATATAAAAACCCTTCCTTTGAAAATTGGACTGTTAGAGTGTGTTTTTATTTGATTTTGTTCAATGGCGCAGCAATCAGGAAACAAGTCAACCGTATTACGGTCTGATTTCTATGACCAGCTGATGAGAGAGAGAGATCTTTAGGTCATGCGCATGCCAATATAAAGTGAACTAGGGAATAGAATATCGGTATGTATATTTATAAAAAAGCTCGGCCAAATATGGATCTCGCAGCAATTTTTATTCAGATAAAATATGAAAACTTTATAGTCACGAAAAGGCAAGCTTATCTTGCATTATTCCGCTATGGTACAACTTATAAGATAGGGCCATAGTGTAATCCACTAAGGTAAAACTGCTACCTTGCTTTGTTCCGCTATGGTACAACTTATAACTTACAACTTATAGTGTAATCCATTAAGGTAAGACTACTACCTTGCTTTGTTCCACTATGGTGTAGCGTGTATCAGTCACGGTTAGACTATTAACTTTTTAGTGTAAACTGAGTGAATATTTTAATCATTTTATGTATTGTCTATAAAAGCAGATACATAATTATTTGGGAAAATATTGAATTCATGGAATAAATACGAGATGTGTAGAAAAAAAAAGAATTAAAAATAGTGGAGGAATGAAGGGTGGTCGCGAGACCTTTTATAAATGTAAAAGTCGATCGGGACCCCAAAAAGTTTTCCAACCCTTGTTTTTTATAATAGTGTTTTGGTCATAATAACATTAAAATACATTTACAAAAAGTTACTAAAACCATTTCCATGTATTGATACATAAATGTCTGTGTTCGCTAGCTGTTAAATTTTACATTTAGTATATATTCCTATATAATATTTTTAATAATATAGTGAATAAAATCAATGTTGTTTGCAACTGTTCGTTGACAGTATGGTCTAAGGCGTCACTCTCGCAATATACTAGACTACCGATGATGGGGAGATGGGGGTTTGAGTCTCAATTAGATGTACTAAAAGGTTTTTTCCAAAATAGTTTTCCACTCTCCCGCCACGCTAATGCAGGTACATTTCCTCTAAATTCAACCTTACTTATACGTAGTTGATTAGCTTAGTTAGTACATACGCGTACAACCCGAATGGGTCGTAAGGCGGTGTGCTAAATAACTATATGCATATGGTATTTCCTAAAAAATAACACTAGTTTGTTATGCCAACTAAAGCAAAGAATTGAAAGGAAATTTTTTTTTAGTAAGTTTCAGATCCGGCATTGAAATTTTGGTCTAAAATCAGCATTTTGGTTGACTTACACCAGTATTAGAATTGTTACTTAAAAATACTACCATATCGAATGACTAAAGATTATTTACTAAAAACTCAATAAATATCAATAAATACGTTAAAGTTGTTTGTATAGCAATACAATTATAGCTATATTTCCTCCGAAAATGTTTTATATTCGGACAATATTTAGTGTATTACTAGCGTATCAATGGTTTACAATAAATAAAATAATTTTAGAGTAAATTTAAACATAAATTGAACGCCATTAAGGTGACAGTGTAGGGAACTTGAGTTAAAGGCAGTATTTATAGAAACATTTTTCTTTTGCCAAAATAAAAAAAAGGTATTGCTTCAGTATAAATATAGTTAAATTTTCTACACATTCTTATATATCAACAATTATCGAATATTTGTCATAAACATAGCGGCATTTAATGACAAACCTTACAAAAAAAAAAAGAAGAAAAAACATCATAAAAATCTGGACCCTGCTAATGACAAATAAATTACTACAAACATTACATGTCAATGATTACCAATAAAATATGCATCAAATTGTTTGGACACTCAGGGAATCGAGCCAACGACTCTGACTCGTTATTGATTGGGGAAATATGTTTGGACATTCTATACACATGAACTTGTGATAAAGGGAATAATAATAATAATAATAATAATGTGCGACTGGGCTACATCCTTCGTGGCCCAATTTTTGGAAAGATTAGCTAGTATTACTGTACCATTGCCCAGGGGACGACCGGTACTGATCTTACATCCTTTCCGTGAAGTCCCTTTCCATCTCCTGATGAGGTAGATGATGATGATGATGATGATGATGATGATGAGAATGAGGGTGTGGAACCAGTGAAAACACTTAAACCCAACCTAATTAACCAAACCCTGTTGACCTTTGGGGTGATTCCTCTTCCAGGAAAAATACTCAAAGTATTAGCAGCAGGGAATTGAATCCGGGACCCCTAGACTAGTATTCAGGTGCACTGACCACTACATCATGGGAGTTGGTTGGTAAAAGTAATAAAATACACCTTCTTACCCTCTCCAATCCTGAGCTGTCGGCATTCCAAGCAATTACTGGTATCCCCAGGTAACCAGCTAGTTGCAAGAAGTACTGCGCAGACGCAGTCTCTCGGCCATAAGTCTCGAAATTCGTTAGGAACAATATGGCCGACACGTTGTTCATTATGAAACGGTTGCAGAGGTTGTCAAGGATCACTGAAACAACAAGAAGTTAGGCATATTATAATTAATGTATTTCTAAAAATTATTTCCCAGTATTAACAATGGGCGTGTCGAGAGGATGAATGCGGATCGAGTGATGAAGCAAATATATGAAGGTAGAGTGTGTGGATCAAAAGGAAGCGATAGGCCATGTAAGACGGGGTTAAATATTGTAGACGAATGTGTGAAAAAGATAAACATGAGCTTTAAAAATAAAAAATAAATTAATGATTCTCTCCATGGATGGTGTTGAAGTGTAGAGAATATACAAGGATAGGAAAGTGTGTAAAAATTTAGTGAGAATGGATTAATTACGGAGTGGTTTTTTGAGCCACAAGCACAGTTTTAAACCTCCCCCGTAAGGGATTGACGTAATTAGGTATCGATGTAGGTATGTAACAATGTTATCAATTTAATTCAATCCAAAGGAAAATATAATATTTTTAGTAGAAAAAAAAGGTTTTAGAAAATACTAACAAATTTAATTTGTGTGAAAAAGTTCTGTGCACGTTTCAATAAATATGTCCTTGTATTATATTACCTGTATATTTTTTTGTACAAATATTTGAGTAAGTTTTAAAGTTAGAGTTAGTATAAAGTCAGAGCGGCAAGATAATGCTTTGATCATAGTAACGTCAACCAAGTGGAACATATATGAATTGATGGGAATAAGATGAAGACGTAACTTCAGAAGAGAGACGATGGGAAAGTCTAAAACGGAAAATGAGATAAGAAATTTACCTCTCTATCAGTAGCGTTTCAAAATGGGGCAGCTGGGTGCGAGGGGTATATTTGCCTAACCTAACTTATTTTGGGGATGCCCAACGATGTCTCTCTCTCTCTCTCTCTCTCTCTCACACACACACACACACTTCCGTGGTCGAATAGTCTAAGGCGTTACTCTAACATTAGACCTGAATACCAATGACGAAGATATTGGAGTTCGAATCCCAGAATGGGTCTACTGAGCGTGGTTTTCCATTCTACCTCTATCCACAAAAATGTGGATAAACTTCCTTTGGTTTAGGGCTTACTCATTTCTAAAACATTAACGCAATGGGTGCACATCCTTGAAACCCGAACGGGTAGTAAGAAATGGTGTTAAAAAATAATAAGATCTCCTATATCGATTAGACAAGAGTGTACACATTTTTATAATGAGTTTCTCATCCTCCACTAAATTGGGTACATATACTCTAAATTATACCTTCATCATTACTACCACAATACCGTAATTGCCCAAACGAGTAGTAAGAAGTGGTATTTATTTATTTTCATATATATACACACAATGCGAATGAGAAACTCCTCCCCGGAAAACCAGGATAAATGAACTTGACATTTACAATATAAAAATGTGTAAACATTAATATTCGGAACCTAATGGGTTGCAAACATTTTCGAGCTACTTTTATACAAGTTGTCAAGCTTATAGATTACGCACGGTGAAAAAAAAAAAGAAAAAAAGAAGAGGTAAACGAGAAATTGCCGCGTAGTCGTTTAGCCCAAACGTAATATCTAATTCTATTATGCCTTGGTTTCAAACTGTGGTTCACACCAAAATAAAGTAGAAAGATTCCAACGCAGCTCTCTACCAAATAATCCTATATTTATAATTTTATTAATAGAAAAAAATGGTGTGAGGATGTGACATTAGCTCATATATTCCAGATAGCATATATATATATATATATATATATATATATATATATATATAATATATATATATATATATGTGTATACAATTATATTTATTTTCTCTCTCTCTCTCTCTCTCTATATATATATATATATATAATAATTGTATCATTATCAATTATTATATATATATATATATATATATATAATAATTGTATCATTATCAATTATTATATATATATATATATATATATAATAATTGTATCATTATCAATTATTTATCATCAATTTATATATATATATATATAAATTGATGATAAATAATTGATAATGATACAATTTTCTAGGATATTTATAAATTTAATAAAACTAATACCAATATACAATTATTTTTAGGGTGGGTTACATTCATACACGAGTGGTGTGAGTTAGCATATTAACCATGCATATATAGGCATATATACACATTAGCTTTAATGATCGAATTGTGGATTACCAGTGGTAAGGTGATAGGTGTTTGAATCCCAATCAGGTGTACTGAGGGTGGGGTGGGGGTGGGGGTTGCTAAATGGTTTTACACTCCCTCTCCACGCTAATCCATGTGGGCCTACACTTTATATTTATTCAACCTTCTTCATCTATAATACATTAGCATAATTAGTTAGATGCCTGTGACCAGAAAGTTGTGCCGAAAAATAAAATTACATTTTTTTTAGATATATTAGAGAATATTTTAGCTCAAAGGAAATGTGTTTATAATATATATCCCATAGCTTTAAAGCTACATTAAAATACTACTAAAGCTCTATAAAAAATATAAAAAATATTTTCTTTAAACTGAATAGCTTTGTAAGAATATGTGTTGATATATTTTACACGTTTTTTTTTAAGTTACATTATAATTCTACCCATCAGGAACATCAAAGAATAGTTATTTAAAAAAAAATAAACCTTTACATTTTATCATGCAATCTCGGTTCAAATTTCTTTTGTTTTAGTGGTAACAACTTGGAAAGTCCTAAAAAGAAAAAATAACTCTTCCTACGATGCGACGACATGTCACATATTTTAACTGTAATCACATTCAATTTTTTTTTGATATCGACTTTTTAGATTCCATATATGTGTGACTCTTCAGTTTATACTCCCTTCCTTTTACACGCGCACCCCATTTCTACATCACAAATGTATTTGACTTCAAATTCCTATTTGGCATCGTTTCCAAGATAGCCCCATAGGACGAAAATGGCTTATTGAACCCCATATCCAGAACTCAGGCCCCGTATCATCATAAAACAATATAGTTGGAACTGTTTCTCGGAAGAATGAGGAGTTTTTTGTAAGAAGAAGGGCACTTAGAGTGCGATGTTTAGTTGTTTTTTCTACCACGTATTACTATATATTCGGGTTGTACGCATATGTAATAATTACGCTTATGTGTCGGGGATTAGGAAGGCAGAGTTTAGAAGAAGTGTATCCACATTTGCGTCGAGGGATAGTGGAAAAGTTAATAATAATAAAGATAACGTGGAGGGAACGGGGTCTACTGTTAACAGAACACTATTCATTGAGTTAAAAAAGAGCTTATTAAATACGCAAAATAAAATCATTTACAATCAGTGCATTGTGTTCTAACAAGAAAAATTATTATTATTATTATTATTATTAGCACCGCGTCTTACTATCCGTTCGGGTTATACGCACTTACGCTAATGTGTAATGGCAGGGTGATTGTGAGATGAAATGAAGGACCTACAGTTTAACGTGGAATCCGAAATACGGTGGAGGACTGGCATTCCACACATTCACAAGTTGTGATTAATACACGTCTTGTCAGAGGTGAAGGAAGGGTTTGGTAATCAGATAAATCTGTGCTGGGACCAAGGATTGAACCCCGGATCCCCAGCACAGAAGTCCGACACCTTACCCCTAGACCACCAGGTCACCCAACAATAAAAATGAACAATATATTTGCTGAAACTTAAATTTATTTTTCTTTTAAGTTGAGTATTATAGAATAAATGCAATTACATGTACGATTATTCCTGTGTTTATATATTATGTTATACTAACAATAAATTACTAGTTTGCACTTATTCTATTTCAGATACAATCCAGGCATAAAACATATTCCTAAAGGGTTCTTTGATGCTACCATTTTCATGTACATTTATAACAAATAATATTATGTTCCAAAGCTCACACTACCCATAAGCTAATACATTATTTGAAACAACAAAATTTAAAATCATAATAAAAGTTTTCAAATTCCCATGAAACTGAACAAAAAGCTGAAATTATAAATTTAAATTTATGTGGTCAGATAATGTTTTGAACCTCGGCTCTTTTGTCTAATATTAGTTTAATAAATGCATGTGAACGAATTTGGTTTGAATTTTTACAAGCCCGCAAACTGATTACTAAATGTCATTTCTTTACCAACTAAAAGGTTAGGAATTCAAACCTCTTCTTGAACAAGCTAATATATATATATATATATATATATATATATATATATATATATATATATGTATATATATATATATATAGATATATAAATAAATAAATTCTATATCTTCAAAAATTCCCCTCAGTTTTTACTTTCTCTCTAACCTTTAGAGATAAAAATATTTTCATCAGTCATCAAATTGAACTAGATAATTTGATGTGTCGATGTTTCATGACTCCTTGAAACAGAAAAAGTTGTTTTTGCGATGCAGTTTGTTTTTTGTTTCTATTTATTGGCCTAGAGCTCAAACAATTTTACCGATCGGATTAAAACTTGGTATCTATGGTTTCCATTAAGTCCTGCCGTGGAATTTTTTGGAATTACTAATCTCTCCTAAATTTTTCTATATCTCGCAGTAGACTAGACTGCCGATGACTGGGATATCAAGGTTAGAATCTCGGTCGGGTGTACAGAGAGTGGTTTCTCCAAAATTATTTTCCCCTCTCCCTTCACGTAAATGCGGCTACACATCTCTTAAAATTAAACCTTCTTAATCCATAAAACTATTAGTGTAATTAATACATAAACGTATAACCCAAACGGGTAGTATGACGCGCAGCTGAAAAAACTTATTTTAAATCAGTGTATAATATTTTCTTTATGCTTTTACGTGGAGTGTTTCTTTGATATTATTGCAATATTATTTCACAATACAAATCCTATTAGTTTTTATTAAATGTCTCTATTTTGAGACAAAAGATAAAGTATGTGTTGTGCAACGTAAAATTTATTTTGATAAACCTATCATTTATGTTAAAAAAAATTGTTAAACCAGTAGACCAAGCGTTGGCATTGGGTATGGCCTAGCATCCAGTACTTAACCTATTTTATATAAGGATTATATTAGGCAAGGTTACGAAATGTTTCAGTAAATTTTGATCAACACCTTTTCTAACAAGTTAAGTCAAAATTTGTTTTTAAATAGGTTCTTTTTTAACAGACAAAACTAATATTTTGAATTAATAACTATAATTAGTGGGATCACATTGCCAATCATATGTTTACATGTATTGTATCATCTTAAACAGGGGGCGGCAAACTTTTTAGGGCCCCAATAAAATTAAATTTATCAAAAGTCTCGTAATCACCCTTCATTTCTCCACTTTTTTCTATAAATCTTGTATTTATTTCTTAAATTCGATATTTACTCCAATAATTAATTATGCCCCTTTCTTTATAGAAAATACATTAAATAAGTAAAATGTACACTTCGTTTACCTTGAAAGGTCTTACCTTGGCTAACTAAACAAGTTTTCTTAGACGACCGACTGAAAATTTCTGTGAGATCGACCTTTTGCCGACCCTTGATCTTCAAGATTGGGCCACTTAATTAGTAGTTGAATTGAGTAAGTGAAAGTGGCCCTGAATATGAGAGGAATAATCATTAGGACAGTTCAGAGATAGAGAATCTACGTGCAAAACTAAAATTTTCTATGTTGAATTCCCGCGTCAGGATTGCGTCACTTTAGGCTTTAAGGATGTTGAAGTATCGGAACTTTTTACAGAAATAGAACTGTTGGCTCCAAATAACAGTTTCTGGTTGTGTAATAATTTCAAAAATAAATTTTTAATATTATTTAATTTGAACAAATTGACGTTTTAATTAAAGGAAATAGATTAGTAGGTAACTCAAAAACTGTTAATTTCAAGTAGCGGATATTTTGTAATGGTCATAATGACTTGTTATAGATGATCATTTATTATTATTATTATTAGCACCGCATCTTACTACCCATTCGGGCTATACATACTTATGCTAATGTGTAATGGTAGGGTGATTGTGAGATGAAATGGAAGACCTATAGTTTAACGGGTGATCCGAACCATGGTGGAGGCCTGGCATTCCCCACATTCACAAGTTGTGATTAATACAAGTCTTGTCTTGTCATGTTCATTTTCTGGCACATATGAGCACAAACGGATTACAATGGATTGACATAAATCAATTTTTGTTATGTTGTGTTTTTCAATATGTGATGGGCTAGCTTGAGTTCAAGTTGTCCCGCCACATTAAATATTTTTTAAATGGGCTAGTTTCACACCACAAATCGTCATGTTCGGGAACATATGAGCACAAATAGAGCACAAACGATTAGACAAAAAAATAAATATTTACAGCAATATGGCGGGCCAACTTGAGTCACGTAGCAACAAATAATCTCTCCTTCTGTCTGTCCAGTGACAGCATAGAATATGGAATGGGGAGGGAGGGCATTTCATTAGTAACATAGAGGAGAGTCATTGCCTAAATTGCGGTACTGTAAAATGTTTTCTTCTTTACGCAGCTCTTTAGTAGAAGGGTTCGCTTGGTCGTTTTAGTAACGTGAAACACTCGGTCACTCTATAAAACGTCCATCTTTTATGTCAAATTATTTCTTATAGGAGTTATAATTTCATTGTTAATCCTACAAGTTTAAGGCAAATTTTCTATCTACTAATGTTAATCTGGAGTTTAATGAGAAATATATCGTTTAAAAATTGTATTAAATTAATAAAAAATTATTATAAAATGAATGTTTAAAAGTATTTAAATGTAAAGGTATATGAATATATGCTATAGAGTTCAGATAAATAATAGCTTCCATTACAGTGAATGTCATGATAGATATAATAGCACGTAGTATTCAATAACTAATAAAGTACCATATAAACACCGCTCCTATGCGAGTTCATGTTGTCGGGAAGCCAATGTCTACCTACCTTTATATTGTCTTACTTTGTGAAAATGGGAATCGCCGTTCCTTTTTAACTGAGTGTTTGTTGTAAATAAGCCATTGTTTATATTCTTTCTGTTGTATTCATTGATGAATATTGAGATCACAGCTCCTACGCACTTGATTGTTGTGAAGAAGCCATTGTTTATACACTGTTTGTGTTTTATTCATTGATGAATAATGAGATCACAGCTCCTACGCACTTGATTGTTGTGAGGGAGGGTGTTTACCACCTACGATACCTATTTTGGTTTCCTTGGTCCGGTAAAAAATCCAGCAAACACCCTTTGTGTTTTTAAATACAATATTATAAATCATATGTTTGTGTAAATTATTTGATCACATTTAACTATACAAGCTTAGACAATGTTTGATAATCTAACATAGGCTTACAAAGTTGTTTTTATCTTAACCAATCCATGAGATTAATCTGAAAGACTGAAACTATGTATAAATTACACCCCTACACATTGCTTCAACTTAGCATTTGTTTATAATCTTATGGTTGGGAAAGTCGATACTAAGGGGAATAGTTAATTAGGATATTTGATATGAAACGATGTTATCGCTCATAATTGTAGTTTTGACTGTTTACAATTTTAAAAAGTGACAGTAATAGAGTTTAGCGTTTCAACTGATGAGTTAATCACAATGGTTTCCTTAAACTATTAACTGTGAGAAGTAGAGTTTTTTATTAACTTGTCATAGATTGTATATATACATATATCACATTGGTTTCCTTAATCAGTTGAAACGCTAAACTCTATTACTGTCACTTTTTAAAATTTTAAAAAGTTAGAAACTACTATTATGAGCGATAACATGGTTTCATATCAAATAATTAACTATTCCTCTTAGTGTGTGTATTATATATATTTACATTACAATAATTGTTGTATATATATGTATATAACAATTATTGTAATGTTGGCTAATTTTTCTAATTATATTCTGTTAGGATCAATGTAGTACATACAACAAAGTAGGCCCTTTTTTCATAATTCTTTATCAGCACTGTTATTATTTTAATTTTACTTATTTTGCCTTAGCAGAGATTCATTGTGCCATCAATTATGTCCTTGCCCCCCTTACCCCGACACAAACCACACCCCCACCGGGGTGTTTACCTAGTGTGGTTAATAGAAAAATATGGCCATGCTTTTACCAATTTTAATATTTAATATAGCTTGGTAAAATATTTGAATTGATTTGTACAGTGTTTGAAACTTCCTTTGCATTTATTATTTTAATAATGTAGGCCTATTTATCATAATAGTAAAATCATTAAACAAATATTGTTAATGACGCGTAGTGCCTACTAAACAAATGACAAACATTGATACTCTGGTAATTAATGTTTATTATAATCACAATAATAATAATTTAGGTTTTTTGATCTATTTATTATTGGTGAAAACTCTGTTTGATTGAATAATTTTTTTAATATTAAAATCAAACATTTCCTACTTCGGAGTTAAATAAGCAATATTTCTGGAATGAGCTCTAAATCCAATATTTTCTTGAATTAGATTTCAAAGTGTTAGTTTTTCAGATTAGGTGTCTTAAAATTATGTTCTGCAGCGCTATTTTTTACATTTCGTGATCTTTGCTACAATTGGTTAAAAACGTATATGTAATAATAATTGTCAGAGATCCTCTGTCCAGCTAAAAATATCTCGAAAAGCATAAGGCCTAGTAGGAAGCTAAAATATGATAGACAATTAGTTCTCACCCCAAAAGGATGTATGAGTATAAGTTATGCATGTTTATTATACCGAATATTGATTTTGGATTATTTTAAGGATCTGAGTCCAATGTTATGCACCGAGCTGTAACAGTTGTAATAGTTATGAATGAGTCATTGCTACGAATGTTCCCTTGTAAGGTATATTGGAAAAAAATTATACAAGAACAGCATATATTTGTATATTTAAGGTACAACATTTCATGAAGAGAGCTCCCTTTTTCTGGCTGAGAGCCGCATTTGGGTCCGGAGCCACATGTTCCCAACCCTTGATATTTAATTCATAGAAATAATGATGCGATATTCACTTTCACATTAAGTAAATCCAAAATAAAACTTAATTTGGCCGACATTATGGTAAATGTGTAAATCTCTATCATAGAGAAAATTATCACTATTCTACTTAGCCTATATCCTTTTCTCTATGCTTCTATAAGCCATTGTCAAAAATACGACTGAACTATATAGCCTCGCTTGACCAACTTTATATTCAATAAAGATTTATTTACATTAAAAATAAATGTCACATTAAAAATAGAAAATACGATACGAGACACCTGTTTCTAAGGATTCAATTGACCATTGGGGGCAGTAGATGATCAGGCTCAAATATACTGATTGTTGATAAAAATATTCAGTCCATAAGTTTTAACACAAGGTCTATTTAATAATTTAATATATAACTAACCCCCCCTTTCCACCCCCCAATGATTCTAAACAATATTTGAATATCAACTTCACTTTCACAGAAAAATGTCATATCAGCCTACATTTTAGTTTTCAATTATATTATTTGCAGATACTTTAAATACGTTTTAGTCCATTTAAAACATATATTTCCTTGAGTAATTTCCTATAAATAATTTAATACTAAATAACGACGATAATATACCCTTGCTTTGAAAAAAATATAGCAGAATGCCAACAATATTACCTTCCACCGGGGAGAGGGTGAAAGGGGGGGTTATTTTACCCCTATCTATCTTTCATGATCACTTTGAATGAATTTTTAATGAGTTTTTTTTAACTTCTTTGACATCCTTAAAGATTTTGTAACTGTTAAGAACAAAGATTTAAACTTTACATGTACTTACGAGAGAAAACAAAACACTAAAACTAGTTTTGATGTATTCTCACAGAGTAAACTAGCGATTTTATAAAACTATTATATTTGATCAACTAGTTCTTTACAACCCCAATTACCCATCTCTAAATAACTAATTTAATTTTTTTTAATGTTTCAGTCAATAAAAAAAAAGAAAACATCTATTCTATAAAAAGAGGTGCCTTAAGAAAGTGAGGGCTCATGGTCTATAAATTCTTAAAGCTGACCTTGAGGGGGACCAACAAAAAATTATCCATAGGAGAATACACATATTTTGTTGATGGATTTTATTTGATCATAATTTAAAACAAGGGCATTTTAACGTTTTAATCAATAGGTAGGATTAAAACCTCTCCCAATTTATTCGAATAAGATTTGAACTTTGACCTCACTGTTAGTGAAAAAAAGTAGAACGTATTTTAGTTTTCTATGACTTCATTAAACAATATTTATGTGGGGTGACCTGGTGGTCTAGGGGTAAGTTGTTGGACTTCTATGCTGGGGTCCGGGGTTCAATCCTCGGTACCGGCACTGATTTATCTGATTACCAAACCCTTCCTTCACCTCTGACAATACGTGTATTAATCACAACTTGTTAATGTGGGGACTGCCAGGCCTCCACCGTGGTTCGGATCCCACGTTAAACTGTAGGTCCTCTATTTCATCTCGCAATCACTCTACCATTACACATTAGCGTAAGTGCGTACAACCTGAACGGGTAGTAAGACACGGTGATAATAATAATAATAATAATAATAATAATAATAATTATTATTATTATTATTATGTTAATAATAACGATGTTGATGTGATGGTGATGATGATGATGATGGATATTTATGTGTACTAAAGTAGGGATAGCTTCCTTTAAGTAATTTGATAATAATTGTCCTATTTGATCTTATCCTATACTAAGAGTATTTAGTACGATTCCCTGCACGTTCGATAAAATTGAGATTTTTCCTCTCGCGGTGATGATTTGACAGCTGGGGATCTCATTGTGACTTTTATGGAGCAAGCTAGTTTGTAATTCATGCTCTGATATAATTAACCGGTTAATAAAGTGCACGTTAAATTAAGTTGAAAATTTAATAAATAATATCGAATGTCTTCAATTAGTTTTTATTTTCTTAAAGAGGAAATTTCCTAACTACAACGATTCATTAAACCCAGACAGGCTTATCTTAATCTCTGTGTAACTGAGTTAACTCCCTTATCCCCCCCCCCCCTTCACTCCAGAGAAAATCTGGTGGGTAGCATTAGAGGCAGAAGGTTGTATGCTAGCCCACAACTGTCACTTATTGCAGATTAGTCAGGAACAACGACCTATATTCCGTTCACGATAGGTTTTTACCTGGATGACAGTTCGAAAATCATATGTTTAGGTTTTGGGTTGCCAACACTTGTAAAAGACCACACTTTTGTTATACATGTAAAGATATTTAATTACCTGTTATATATTACATTAAAAATAACGTAAACTTAAGTTTTCTCATAGTATTTAATTTTTTTAAACAATTTCTTTTTATCCACTATTTCATTTTTTTAAATAATATCTTTTTATCTAACTCGAAACAATATTTTAAACATAATTAAACATACTTATTTTTAGTTTTGGAACGTTACTGATTTTGTGTAATATAGTGCACACATCAATACCTTTTAATACAGGCATCGTATTTACATGAAAAAGAGAAAATTGTTGTCATTTTTGTACATAAAATAAATGATTTAATGATTATTTTATCGTAATTTAAAATATTAAACTGGATAAAATATTTTCATCAACTGCGTGTCTGCATCATTGTAAAAAACTTGTTTACCGTTATGTTCAATCATATGGTTTAGATTCGTCAACCGCCATTTTGAAGCTATGTTCGTTAGTTTTTGTGAAAGTGGTGTTAATATTTTTTTAAAGGGGAATAAAACTATAACTAAACTTTGTGTCCGACCACAAATAAATATAAAAATAATATTGGCCTAAATTACTGTAGTTAACTATCACATTAATATATTACCATCTGTATTCATTACAATCATCCAAAGTGATATATTAGGGATTACTTCTAGTTACATTTCGAGCTGTCCTCCAGGTAAACTTAGCTCGTGAATGACTTAAAATACACATTTCTTAGTAAGCGATAAACATATAAAGACGGAACGAAAACAACCATCCTCTAAATAAAACTCACTCGCAATGATGGCAATAATATTACCTATCACAGGGGTCATTCGGTCTTGGAGGGAGGGGTTAAAGGGGAGGTTTGTTCACCCCACTATATCATAATTGATAACTTAGAATTTAATTTTTAGTAACTCCATTTTTATAAACCATTGTAACACCCTTAACATGATTATATTTCAGTATCCAGACTAATTACGTATCTGTTTGAGATACATATAAACTGAATGTAAATCAATTTTAACACAGTATTAAAGTTATATCAATGATACATACACGTGCACACACCTCTCTTTTTCTCTTCCTTTCTCTCTCATATTATGGACTAGTCAGATATGTACTAAACAAACTTTAAATACTGTTTACAGACTAGTAGCTATGTAAACGGTAGACCTCACTCCCTTCATATTATTATTATTGCTACTAGAGTCTTAAGCGTTCATTAAAAAAAAATGTAAAATCATGCCTAACGAAGAATATTTATCATTCGTATCGAAAAGAATATGTAATAGTAGTACATTGAGAAACCGGGCGGAGAATAGGGGTGGAAGGGTTAACTTGACCCTGGTAGTACATCTAAATCTAAATATCCTTAATTCAAATACCATACTTCCCAAATGAGATTCTAGCGTGCTAACACCAAGCTAACTATTCCACTTGAGAGATAGTTGGTTCTAGATTTAAGAATACTTAGTTAGTTGAGTGAATAAAGTTGTGAGGGTTGGGGATGGTTGATGATTGCTTAGAGATTTAATTGGTTCCTGTTGTTGACTTCACACAGTCGTTCGGAAGGGGAAATTCTAGCCAACTTGAAATCACCCTTCAGTCCCACCCCCAAATCCTTTTCATTACATGCTCCTACCCCCAGGCGGGAAAAACCACAATTTCAGGAAAAAATACCTCGATGATCTAATTTTCACAGTATAATAAATTCATTCATTACTGAGATGGCTGGCTACATTTTTTTGACTTGTGACGTGAAGTTATTATCATAATGTTAAATTCATCAGCCAAATTAAAATTTAAATCCATATGTCCATTAAAGCTTAATTCAGGTCACATTTAATGAACATTCAGAGCTTATTACTCATGTTTTCATGATGATATATGCGCATGGTACATTGAACATATCTTATGCAAACTATAATTATTGATTCAAGATCTGAGTTTACAATAAATTATTTAAATGTAATTTTGCCATTATGCAATCATAAATTTCTACATGTGGAAAAATAATTGTAAAGGGAGTTTTGATGAAACTTGGTTAGCCCCAATTATCCTCTAATTATTCGTGTTTCTTTTAAGTATTGAATTTTAAATTAACATTTAAAATAAATATATTTCCTATTATTTTACAGACTTAATTGTTTTAATTAACAAACATAATCTTATATTGCTTTCACTTACTATATGGTATTAGAAGCTCGAAAGTACATTACCACACTTTCAAAAGTATGCCACCTATCCCTATCTTGAGCGAGTTCTATCCAATCGACCTCATTGCACCCTATCTCTATCTTTAGCTAGTTCTATCCAGTCCACCTCATTACACTCTCTCCATCTTGAGCTAGTTATATCCAGTCCACCTTATTACACCCTCTCCATTTTGAGCTAGTTTTATCCAGTCCACCTCATTACACTCTGTCCCTATCTTGAGCTAGTTCTATCCAGTCCACCTCATTACACTCTGTTCCTATCTTTAGTTAGTTCTATCCAGTCCACCTCATTACACTCTGTCCCTATCTTTAGTTAGTTCTATCCAGTCCACCTCATTACACTCTGTCCCTATCTTTAGTTAGTTCTATCCAATCCACCTCATTACACTCTGTCCCTATCTTTAGTTAGTTCTATCCAGTCCACCTCATTACACTCTGTCCCTATCTTTAGTTAGTTCTATCCAGTCCACCTCATTACACTCTGTCCCTATCTTTAGTTAGTTCTATCCAGTCCACCTCATTACACTCTGTCCCTATCTTTAGTTAGTTCTATCCAATCCACCTAATTACACTTTGTCCCTATCTTTAGCTAGTTCTATCCAGTCCCCCTAATTACACCGTATCTGTTTCAGGTCTATTATGTTATCCACCCATCTGCGTCTAAGTTTTCCCACTTGTCTATTACCATTCGTTTATCCATTTAATACCTAGAATGCGGGTCTTCTCTCTTTCTCCATTAGCTTTGACCCAATGTAACATTTGCTTTATTAGTAGTAGTGATAGTGCCTGAAAAAGTTACCACATGGGTAAAGGCTCCAGTCTTGTTTAGTCGGGTCTGCTGGTGATGGAAAAGTCATGGCTCGAATACACTCCTGGTGTTTATAGATGATTTTAATTCAAATTAAGGCGCTAATTACCTATGTGTCGACGCGCCTCTTAACCTGAAAAATAATTGTATTCAAATGGTTTTACATGCAATTGAGAGTACATTTTCTCTTAGCTCTAACCTCTTATTCCTATTATTGTTAATATGCCTATGTCCCACATGGCAAAAAAAAGGGGGGTTGCGCAAAATTTAATATTCAAAATTATGTTTTAATCTTTGATTTAATACACTTGACACATACATTAGATTCTTTTAATCTTAATATGGAATTTGATCTTGGAATCCTTCGTTTAACGTTAAATACCCTACCATCGATGTACTCTAAAATAATCACATTATTAAGATATACAATGGTTTCCTAAGATATGTTGACTCATAACACGCCGTTTTTATTAGATTAGACATGTCTTAAAACTTAGGCCTACCCAACAAGGTTGAAAATATTTCCAAGCAACACATTTCAATATCTCTGTACATAATTTTTCATTGATCCGATCATTTATTATTTCGTGGCTATATCTACGCCACCATTATTTCTTAGTCGCCCACTTCGGTGGCTCCTTGGTATAAGGCCATGGTGGGCAATCCTTGTGGAAAATTAACCATAAATGTGTGACGAATTTGAGATTTCCAACTCTCAGAATAGAATATTTGTCCTTTCAGCGTGTCGTGATTGTAGCATGTAGCATAGGGATTGTCAAATTTTTCATTAAATTTTCTTAAAATTTTCAATTTGACCAAGTGTCATAATTTGCGTTTGAGTTGTCTGAAACTGAGTAGTCAATGTGTGTGTGTTTTTAATAAATTGTTCAAACTATGTGTATTGTTTTAAATGTTACATATTGAGCAAACTAACTTCTGAATTTTTACATTGTGTCACAAATTTCCCTTCTCATTCGCCACACTTGTGACTACATTGTAAAAAAAATGTTGCCCACATGTGCTGAGGATATGTTTCCCCACTCTAACTCAACGCAAATGACGGTCCACATACTCTAAACTCAACCAAACACGTTAGAGTATACATACATATCCGATTAACCTGATCGTATAGTAAGACGTGGGAACCCGCCTCTGTGGCGTAGTTGGCTAACGCGCTTGTCGTGTTGAGCCCGACTGCTGAGGACGGGGAGATCGAGGTTCGAATCTCGGTCGGGTGAACTGGGGGTGGTTTTTCCTAAATGATTTTCCACTCTTTCTCCACGCAAATGCGGGTTCACTTCCTTTAATTCAACCTTCCCAATTCCTAATCCATTAGCGTAATTAGTACTTAAGCGTAGGCTATAACCCGAACGGGTAGTAAGACGCGGTGCTAAATAATAAAAGTAAGACGTGGGGCTAAATAAAAAATATCTAGTTCCCAAGGAAATGTAACATTTAAACAGATTTATCATCAAGTCTGATGAAAACCATTTAAATTGACAAAAATATATTTGTGATATTAAATTTCCAAAGTTTGAAATATACTTTATAGGCTAATTATTTTATTATTATTATTATTATTATTATTATTATTATTATTATTATTATTAGCACCACGTCTTACTACCCGTTCGGGTTATACGCACTTACGCTAATGTGAAATGGTAGGGTGATTGTGAGATGAAATGAAGGACCTACAGTTTAACGTGGAATCCGAACCACGGTGGAGGCCTGGCATTCCCCACATTCACAAGATGTCTTGTCAGAGGTGAAGGGAGGGTTTGGTAATCAGATAAATCTGTGCCGGGACCGAGGATTGAACCCCGGCCGCCAGCACAGAAGTCTGACACCTTACCCCTAGACCACCAGGTCACCAACAATTATTTAATTAATCAAGCTGCAACCACAACCACAACCACCAATACCAAGGTCTTTAGTTTGACCACACCACACTAATATTACCCGTCCTGCCTAGCCGCATTTAATTTCGCTAATGAGTTAGGGATTAGTGAGTTTGAATTGAGAAGAAAGGTGCCCACATTTGCCTGGAAGGAAAGTGGAATACAATTTATGGGAAAAATACCCTTAGTACACCCAACCAAGCTATGAATTTTGATCTCCTCGTAGCCGTAAAAAAATACTATATAATCTACACATTTGTTGTCTTTCACACTGGATAGGTTGTTGTAATTTAGTTGACCTATATTTTTCGCTTACAAATATTTCTTATCGACGTTGCCTACTGTGTGAATTCGACGCTATTTCGCGAAGTGGCCTTCATCTTAATTTGACATACTTAAGCACACAAAGCACTATCACTCTAAGACAAAAATGTATAAAATATAAAGAGGAAATAAATGATCAGTTAACCCTGTTAAGCCTCTAATTTACCTTCTAATGAGTAATTACACTTTCCCTCTTCCGCCAACGAGTATACACTGTAGCATTGGACGTTATATGGGAGACGCTACAAACATAAACAAATGAAGAGACTTACTGCATTCGCCTGTCGACTGGGCCTGTGGGGAACAACGGCTCAAAACCTCCGGACGAACTTTCACTAACCCGGGAGAACAAGACACTAAGAGCGCGTAATGACTGACAAGTTCAGCCGACGCCCAGGGCTGGCTGCACGTGCGCAGTAACGAGTTCCCGTCACGAGAAGGTTCACGAAGCTCAGCATTGCTTGCATTTTGTTCCATTTAAATCCAGAATGCTTCCCCCCCCTTCTCCTTTCGTCCTCCACTGATTTTTTGTATATATTCTGTTCCCTGTATCGATAACGACACAATTGGGCCTGAGTCATATCAGGGATAGGATAAGCTCCGGCTTTCTACTTCATAAAATGTAAGATCTAAAACCATTTTCGGCAAATTAAACCTTTTTTTTAAATGTAAATCTTTTCTAAATTCAATTTTGGCTTGAATTTCAAATAACCTAAAAAATCAATCTGACAGTTAAGAAAATAGTTTTTTTTTGAAATCACCTTATTTGCAAGGTCAGGGCGACTTAGCGCCAGTAGAGTCACGACTAATCGATTGTATCGATTATGTACTGTATTGTTTAAATTAATGTTCGCGGGAACTATGTTAGTATTTGAATTAGTTTATCTTATTGTGATACGCTATGTGCCTTTTCTTAATGGGCAGATATTTAGAACTTGAATTTAACATATCTTATTGTCATACGGTATGAGCCATTTATTATGGACAACTATTTAGTATTTGAGTTTAACATATCTTATTGTCATACGCTATGAGCCATTTATTATGGACAACTATTTAGTATTTGAATTTAACATATCTTATTGTCATACGGTATGAGCCATTTATTATGGACAACTATTTAGTATTTGAATTAGTTTATCTTATTGTCATACGCTATGAGCCATTTATTATGGACAACTATTTAGTATTTGAGTTTAACATATCTTATTGTCATACGGTATGAGCCATTTATTATGGACAACTATTTAGTATTTAAGTTTAACATATCTTATTGTCATACGGTATGAGCCATTTATTATGGACAACTATTTAGTATTTGAATTAGTTTATCTTATTGTCATACGCTATGAGCCATTTATTATGGACAACTATTTAGTATTTGAATTAGTTTATCTTATTGTGATACGCTATGAGCCATTTATTATGGACAACTATTTAGTATTTGAATTTAACATATCTTATTGTCATACGGTATGAGCCATTTATTATGGACAACTATTTAGTATTTGAATTAGTTTATCTTATTGTCATACGCTATGAGCCATTTATTATGGACAACTATTTAGTATTTGAGTTTAACATATCTTATTGTCATACGGTATGAGCCATTTATTATGGACAACTATTTAGTATTTGAGTTTAACATATCTTATTGTCATACGGTATGAGCCATTTATTATGGACAACTATTTAGTATTTGAATTTAACATATCTTATTGTCATACGGTATGAGCCATTTATTATGGACAACTATTTAGTATTTGAATTAGTTTATCTTATTGTCATACGCTATGAGCCATTTATTATGGACAACTATTTAGTATTTGAGTTTAACATATCTTATTGTCATACGCTATGAGCCATTTATTATGGACAACTATTTAGTATTTGAGTTTAACATATCTTATTGTCATACGGTATGAGCCATTTATTATGGACAACTATTTAGTATTTGAATTTAACATATCTTATTGTCATGAGCCATTTATTATGGACAAATATTTAGTATTTGAATTTAACATATCATATTGTCATACGCTATGAGCCATTTTTTATGGACAACTATTTAGTATTTGAATTTAACATATCTTATGTTTGAAATTAGATTGTCTTGTTGCCATTGACTAGGCGCTTTTTTTTAAGGATTAATATTTAACGATGGAATCCAAATTGTCATGTTGTTTTTACTATGCGCCATTTCTCATGGGCGACATCTTAAGATAACATTTAAGTAATCTGATGAATATTTGACCTCTGTCTCTTTAGCTTTGACTTCAATTAATAGTTATTTATGAATTTAATCTATTTTCTTTATACTTCGCAACAACAACAATGTATATATTTGGAGGAACTATTAAAAATCTAATTGAGTTATGGTTAATAAATATCGACTAACTTTGACTTATACTAATTCTTATTATATATTTATCCCATCATTCCCAAGGTTATTCGTCAAACGTTTTGGTTTAATATGAACTTTACTGAGGCTGAAGTCTCTTGCCGTCTGGTTGAGATAGAGGGTCACATTTATAACTCCTCAGCATTCGCTCTGGGTTAACCCCCCCCCCCCCTTTCTTGTAGTGTTTATATTTTCGATGTATTTTGTAGGCATCTGCCCCTTTTGGATGCTACAACACACTCAACTATTTACGTCTGGACATAATTAACTTGCATTTTAAAATTATACTTTTCTTGTTTCATATTATAGATAGACATTCGTCACCAAAGAATGCAAATGTTCTATCTCCAAAATTGTTAAATTTGAGATATTTGGTTTTTAAGTTAATTTAGAATGCATATAATTCACCTGCGGGTAAATTGAGACTATTGTATAATTACTTAAGAAGATACAAACTCGAGTTATCATCTAGTAATATTAGTTTTATACACAAAGTCAAACTTCAATGCTCTTTAACACAAAAGTGAAAAATTGGACATAGAACACTTGCATTCTCGGGTGACGATTATGCTAAAATGGGTTATTTTAATCTATATTCTAGCAGGAAGATTCCTACGGGCCATTTTCATGAATAAACCAATATCCTGAGTCGTAAACGACTAGAAAAAAAAGTAGTTTGAAAAATAACTACTTGGATATATAAAAACATAATTTTATAAAAGTATAAAACTATTTTTTTTTTGTAAATTACTTAAGAATTTATTATTTTTGATTTCAATGTTTGTATCCTTTAAATTTAATCGAATTAAAACGTAAATATAATAACATGGTCACAATTCAAAATAGAATGTACAAAGTCACAGATAATCAACGTCCTTAAACGTAAATATCTCTATCAATTTTAGTAGAGACGCTGTCACATCAAAAGATACGTCGTTTCATTAAAAAAATAAAAATAAAAAAGCCTGTACGGTCTCGTTTGATGCTCTTGTCGACGTGCCTTGATATGATTGTAAGCTTCTGACAGCGAGCGTATTATCTGACACAAATGTAAAAAAATATATTAAAAAAAACCTGAATTTGTGTGACTCTTCTTTTGTACGTCACTTCGAATGAGTTTCAAAGCATAAACTAATCGTTTCGATTCACTGAGTCCCTCTCTCTCCGGGATGTTCGGTTTGGTGCAGATTTAGTGCAGGTGGGGGGAGAAGATTGGGTGAGAACAGGGTGGTTACGACATTTTGCTTCGAGTTCATAGTTTGAGTATGGGGGGGAGATATTTCCAGCTCATCATTCCTTAAAGCAGATCACGTTTTCACTCACACATGTCCCCACGCACGTGAGTGTTCTGAGGGAAATTCTAAATGACGGAAAAAGGTGGGGAGGGAGAGGGTGTCTAAGGGAGAGGTTCACACATCAATAGACACCATCGCGGAAACCTTCCACAAAGGAAGAAGTTTAATAAAATAAAAAATATATAATTTGAAAGTTAAACATTTATAAATAGCTACCTGATGCCCGGTCATGCGTTTAATATACTACTCTCCAGGTTGCACTGAGAATAGATAATTTTATCTTATGCTTAAAATATATATCTTAAAGTTAATGTCTCACTTAAATATTGTTTGTTTTTGTATAAAGGATCAATTTATCTGTAATTATTTACTAAAACAATCCCTGCTACTACATGTTAGACTCTTCACAAATGAAATTTCGAGTCACCAATACTATTGAGACGGGTGAACTGGTGGTCTAGAGGGTAAGGTGTCTGAATTCTGTGCTGGGGGTCCGGGGTTCAATCCTCGGTCCCGGCACAGATTTATCTAATCGACAAACCCTTCCTTCACCTCTGACAAGGCGTGTACTTGTGAATGTGGGGAATGCCAGGTCTCCACCGTGGTTCGGATCCCACGTTAAACTGTAGATCCTTCATTTCATCTCACAATCACCCTACCGTTACACATTAGCGTAAGTGCGTATAACCCGAACGGGTAGTAAGACGTGATACTAATGATAGTAATAATAATAATAATAATACTAATACTAATAATAATACTATTGAGCAGGAATTCTCCCTTTCTAGGCTCACGGCACCCTTGAGAAGGAGATTATAATCTCGTGGTACTCTCTTTAGCTTTTCATGTGTGTTTTATTATTCAGGTGTTTTGTTTTTTAGTCAAAGGTTAATATATGAGTAATCAAATGAAACAATTGACAGTAATTTAATTTTTTTAATGTTTCTTTCTCTCTTACTGATTTAATTGAAATATATAAATAAAAAACTTAAAAAAACTACACACATACAGTAAGATAACTAAAAATTAATAATACCACTAAATATTAGTAAACAAAAGATGAATAATACAGTAGTAATAAAACAAATTATTATTAATGTGAAACTTGCGATGGATGTTTAAAACACCAATATTATCAGGCATACAAGTGAGACTTGCAATTCAGAGAAACAATTCCGTTTATTTTCTACTTTTATTTTTTAATTTTTTAAAATCCTTTTCTTGCTCAAAATCTCGCGGCACTCCTGGCTGATCTCGTGGCACACCTGAGTGCCGTGGCACACTGATGGAGAATCCCTCCTACATAGTAGGTAGGGATAAATTAACAACTAATGCAACCATTTTGAGTAATGATTTATTTCCTATATTTGTATTTTTCAAGATAGATCTGTATAGCTTAGTTACATATTATAATATTCCATGACTACATGTGGTTACATTCTGACGGCGTTCAAGCACTGTTGGATTGATGACCTGTGAAGATCTGTTACACAATTATAGCTATGGAAAACTGCACCAGGCGGCTGACTGTAACCAACTGTAAGTTTATTTCACCACACATGGCATCTTTGGTGCTGACTGACAGCTCACAGCTGACTTCTTACAGTCAACATTTAGGTATATACCTAAATGTTGACTGTCAGAAGTGACAACTGCTAAAAACATGTTTTTGCAGATTATATGGTTCGGCGTAGGGATACATAATTTGGTCTGGTAACTTTTCAAAGACGTCAGCTGTCACTCAGCACCAAAGAAGCCTTGGGACTACTGTAGTAACCCTGAACAAGGTTATAGAATCTTTCATTCGCACTGCAGCCTATAATAATCTAAGAGTTTGAATATCCTATAAATATCTTGTGATGAGTATAAGATATGTTGCTCATAATTATGTATCTATTACTGGACCAAATATCTTGCTATCCACCTTATTTTCGATCACTTTAAATTTGTTATTCATCTAAGGTAAAATATCACGTTTCACACTCATACAGAACCAGCGGTAAAATATGATTGTTTTGTGTAATCTGAGTTTTAAATTCCTTAAAAGCAGTAGAGATGTCAACAACTTACCTATCGAGTAATGACATGCATTTCCCGACTGTTCTTTTCCTAGTTTCCAATCTAATGTTATTGTTGGTTAAAATACTTCATAAAAATTTTAACTCAATCCTATAAAATTATTTTTCGCAGTACTCTCTAAATTACTGTATTCAAAATAATGTATTATTTATCTAAAAACGAAATAATAGCTAAAATCAAAAGTTGACGCATTTACCAAGCCTTTCTATTGAATTAAAATCTACACATTCTATCAGGGTACTGCAACATATTCAATATTCTTACGTATGAATGTGTCGTTAATTTAAAAAAAAAAAACTTTTCAATCTGTCTAGCGGTACTCGGTAGAAACAACGAGCAATAACTACGGAAACAAATTACCTGACAGGAAATGTTGAACACACTATTTTTTAGCGATGACCGGAGATGTTTTATTTACAGGTTATAGAACCTCTGTTCCAACTTTTCTGTGTTGCAATGTTTTGTTTGAGACCAGTTATGACTCGTGACCATACAAGTACGGGCAGGCATACCTCTTGTCTAAAGGAGTGTATTTGCATTTTAATTTAATCGCATTTTATACTATTTTGAGTTTTAAAAATCGGATGATATGTACTACGCAATATATACCGAATTGTGAAGTATAGAATATTCTGAATTAATTAATTTTGTTAATTTAGATTAGCTATCTCATTGTTTAAATTTGTATTATTTTAAGTCCTGGTAACCTTAGTTTATTTATTACCAAGGGAAAGATATAGAATTAATTAATCGATCGGGAATTTTTTAATTAGGACTAGGTATTTGTCTTATTCCGACGATTGCAAAATAGTGGACTGACAATCTCGACCTATCACAAGAGAGTAGTTTGAATTCTGGTTGGCTGGACTGTATTTCTTTTAGAACGAAAACTAAGTGCAATATCAGCTGTTTTCATTTTGATTTCATTGTCCAATGCACTCAGTGAACACATTTAAAAGAAAAGAAATGTATTGACTTTAAAACTGCCTGAAGGGCTTAAATATTCTGAAATACTAATGAATGATTAAAAATAATATTATAAAATAAAGAGAATTCCCGAATTTAAATATAAAATACAAATAAAACATTAAAACGGACTCTCATTCTTCTTTTTCAAAACAAAATTAGGGGTCTAAAATTTGGGTCATTACAATATCGTAATCTAAGTCTAATTCAATAGGAATATTATACTTGTTGGTGGCAGCCAACACCCCCCCCCCCCCCATCCAATATCTATATGTCAATATGTAAGGATAAGCTATCAAAGGGTAGGGGGTTTTCGGGAAGGGGCGTTTAAAAAAAATAGTAAAACTCGTTGTGTTGATGGATTTATTGTAGACTAAATACATAATGTGATGTTCATAGTTAATTGGTAAAATATTAAGAAAGTCGGTCGTTTTAGCAAACAGTCCTTGAATACGTCAATATCGATTAACTACTCCACCTCGCCCTGGATAAGAACTACACAAGTCCTACCTCTATGGCCCTCGCCATCATCTATCGAAAACCTCTTTAACATTATCCAAAGATTCTCTGAAAACAAGACCTTTTTTTTTTGTTTCGCACCTACTTAGAGCTTAAAAACTGTGTCATGCATTCTGATGCTTTACTAAATTTAATTACTAGTGTGCGACTGTACATAAGCAAAGATGATCTTCAAAACATACGAGTAGACTTATTGTGGACTGTTCTGAATAGCTTGGCTGACTTACGCTTTCGCTTTTATTATTATTATTATTATTATTATTATTATTATTATTATTATTATTATTATTATATACTACTACTACTACTAATACTACTAAGCTCCGAAACTTACTACCCGTTCGGGTTATACGCACTTACGCTAACGTGTAATGTTAGGGTGATTGTGAGATGAAATGAAAGACCTACAGTTTAACGTGAAATCTGAACCACGGTGGAGCCTATCATTCCACACATTCACAAGTTGTGATAACGTCTTGTCAGAGTGAAGGAAGGGTTTGGTAATCGGATAAATCTGTGCCGGGACCGAGGATTGAACCCCGGACCCCCAGAACAGAAGTCCGACACCTTACCCCTAGACCACCAGGTCACCACTTTCATTATTACGAGATAACTTTGTCTCCTATGTAACATACCTATGTCCCAATGCTATAAACACTGAAATGCTTTTATTTTGAATAGGTTTGAATTTAATGTTTAGCTACTACTTGTACTACAAGCTATATCTACTACTTGCGAAATTTGCTTGGGAAGAAAATATATATTTGTTTCATTCATTAGAAATATAAGTTTTTGTTGTATGCAAATTTAAATTTAATGTTTGGCTACTACTTGTCTCAATATTAGTTTGGGACGTACATATTGTAGTCTCCGTCTCATTTAATATGAATATTATTCTGTTGTTTTATACAGGTTTAAATATAACGTTTACTCTTGATTGCCAAACCCTTCCTTCATCTCTGACAAGACGTGTATTAATCACAAATTGTGAATGTGAGGAATGCCAGGCCTCCACCGTGGTTCGGATCCCACGTTAAACTGTAGGTCCTCATTTCATCTCACAATCACCCTACCATTACACATTAACGTAAATGTGTAAAACCCGAACGGGTAGTAAGACGCGGGGCTAATAATAATAATAATAAATAATAATAATAATAATATAAATTAACGTTTAGCTACTACTTGTCCAAGATTCGTTTGGGAATTAAATATTGTAATATTTGTCTTATTCAATAGGAATATTATGTTTTATTATTAAAAGTTAACAGAATATCCACCTGTTACTATTTCAGTTAAAATGAGCTGTAGGGACCGGTGCTGTTCCACTAGGTTACCATCACTGGCAGCTAATAATCATTTTAAATGAACTATCTTTAATTATACGGGTTTTTGGTTCCCGAAGTAATAAATCCAAGTCGCGTCCTATGTCGTCAAGTTCCCGCCTTTGTTTTTTTTTAGATTAGAGCTATCACTTCGTTACATGTCGTTATTTGCCAATTGTCCTTACTAACCCCAACTCCGTGTGGACGTTAGCTGTGGATGTTGTAACAATGTCTTTGTGGGAGGAAAACATTGTTACAATCAAACACTACGTTTTTAACGAGTGCTTGGAAAATGATTGTAGACTAGACATAATCAATGGAATCTCGTTAAGGCAATCAAGGAAAGCAGTGCTTGAAATTGTTTATAAACGGTTTTTGTTGTTGTTATAATGGAGTCTAAACATTTTAATGATTATTATTTTAATTGGAATCTAGAACGATACATAACAGTGAACAAAATTACGAGCAAGAACTACACTAGTCTCCCGTACGGCAGTATAAAGATGGGACGGTTGTGAATCGATCAACAAACTTTGGCAATATAGTGTGACGTCAAGGGTTCTTTTAGGAGGATCATTATAAGAAGATTTGGCCGATAAGTATTGCATGTAAGCACTAAGATTTAAACTGTCACTCATATCTGAGAAGGATTTTTCTATATTTTGTATATTTTAAAGTGAGTTTCTGAACCAACTAATTATATAAGCACACGATAATTTCTATGAGTGAGAATGAAAGAGCCTACCAATTTTTCTGTAAAAGGTATTTTAACATGCCTTCCAGGGTTAATTTACACGCCACAATCGACATGAAACTGACGGATTTTCTTCCCGTCTGAAGGAAGATGTGTTACAGATTTTTTGTAGCTCAAGAAAAAAAAATTGTCCACCACGGCTGGGTTTGAACCAATGAACATCGTGTCCAGAGGCGAACACCTTATCCCCAAGCAAGGTCACAGACAAGAAATAAACAGATTCTCAACCTTACGGGAGTTTCGCTCTACTCCTTTTGTCAGCTTGAGTCCTTCAACACTGGGCTTCGCTAGTGTCGCTGCTGGGTGATGATAGGACTAACCGCAGCGATCCTAGTGCGGAAGGATTTAAGCTGTCAAAAGGAGCGTAACCATTTTAACCTGGAGGTTGTGTATCTGGTTATATTATTTGTCTGTGACCAAGGCCAAGGAGATTGGTTTTAAGAAAGAAAGAGTGGAGAGCTATTTTTAGTAAAGTTTTAGTAACATAAAATGCTACTATTGCTACACGGTGGTCACATGGACGAACTATAAAAGTCACTCTCGCAATAGACTGTACTACCAATGACGAGAAGATTGTTGTTCGATCCTGGTCAGGTGCACCGAGGATAGTTTTTACTACATGGCTTCTCACCCTCTATCCACGCAAATGCGGTACACTGCCTCTAAATTCAACCCTCTTCATCCCTTATCCTTTAGCGTAGTTAGTACATAGGCATGTAATCCGAATGGGCTGTAAAACGCGGTGCTAAAAAATAATGTAAAACTCTTCTTAGACTGATTTGTTGATGATGATTAGATCGGGATTTAAATCCCAAATGAGTATTAGGTTTTTTCCTTCAATGGTGTCCCCATTATAATTCACTTAATCTACGGGTACAATTCTTCTATATTATTTCCTCTTCATCTCTAATGAATTAATGTATTAAAATGATTTTATTACAGACGAGTAGTATGACAATATTTAAATAACTAATAATTTAACATACATTTTAATGTAGTTTTGAATTCTATACTAGATTTTTAAATATTCAAAATAAATGGAACACAATGGTAAAAGGTATTAATTACAATCTGTCCGTGGGTACCATTGAGTTATAGGTCAGAATTCTAATTAGAGCTGGGTCAAATGAAAGCGGGTTCCCTCATTTTAACTTTAGTTTTGTCGTCCTCTTTACACAAAAATGTGGACTTACAACCTCAAATACAAGAAGAACAAAATAAATGCCATCTTAAATCCAGGGAGAAATTATAATTCGGTTTAGTTTGTTGTTTCTTAGTCCCATAAATAGGTAAAGTGTTTTGCAAATAAAAATGGCATATATTTATTTGATTTGATAACTATTATGATGAATTATTTCTCCCATTTAAAAGACAGTTAAAACTTCAGACTATCGAAGGGCACAATGATAATCAAACTATACACGCAATGGATGTTTGTGTGCTGACATTTTAACCGATGGGAAACTTATTATTATTATTATTATTATTATTATTATTTATAGCACCGCGTCTTACTACCCATTCGGGTTATACGCACTTACGCTAATGTGTAATGGTAGGGTGATTGTGAGATGAAATGGAGGACCTACAGTTTAACGTGGAATCCGAACCACGGTGGAGGCCTGGCATTCCCCACATTCACAAGATGTCTTGTAGAGGTGAAGGAAGGGTTTGGTAATCAGATAAATCTTTGCCGGGACCGAGGATTGAACCCCGGCCGCCAGCATAGAATGGGAAAATAAACTTTTAATAGGTAATTATGGAAACCTCTGGCTTCTTTCTCTATATGTTTACATAATATATTCAAATCCTAACATCTTAGACAATTTAATCACTAGTGTGGGTAACTCAAAAACCAAGACACTGATCAAGCAAAAACATTGTATATGTATATAAGTTGTTTCCGGGTTAAAGGGCAAAACTTTGGGAAATAGTGGATCAAAAAACTAGCTCGAGATGTCTTTTGGAGACTTGCACCTCGCACCTCTATCGTCTGAATCGCTGGTTGTTTAGAAAATATATACATAATTTTAATACACTTTTATGCATTAATGACTTCTAGAAAAATCAACGGACTTCTATGCTGGGGTCCGGGGTTCAATCCTTGGTCCCGGCACAGTTTTATCTGATTACCAAACCCCTCCTTCACCTCTGACAAGACATCTTGTAAATGTGGGGAATGCCAGGCCTCCACCATGGTTCGGATTCCACGTTAAACTGTAGGTCCTCCATTTAATCTCATAATCACCCTACCATTACACATTAGCGTAAGTGCGTATAACCCGAACGGGTAGTAAGACGCGGTGCTAAATAATAATAATAATAATAATAATAATAATAAGAAAAATCAAAATGATATCTGGACAACATTTCTGAAATATATTCGGTGTTTTTGACTCCAAAGCTTAATTTAAATTTCCTTATAAAACTATTTTTATTCCCCAAATAATTGGTTTAGTGGAGTAGGGCAAGGTTTAAACATGTTTCGTTACCTAGTTGTTGACAGGTCATGTAATTATTAATAATATTGTTCTCCAGGTAGAGCTTTCAACACGCTCCTAGCAATTCTTTTTACTTTCTCGCTATCTTTCAGGTAGAGAAAGTATTGTGATCGTCAAAAAATAGAACTCGAGATTTTGATGAATCTGGACGTTTCATGAACACCCTAATCCGAAAAAGTTGTTTTTGAATTCCCGTCGTCTGTCTCTCCAACTAGAGGCTAAAATATTTACCGATTGGGCTAAAATTTGGTATCTAAGGTTTTCATAGGGTTGCCCCGAGGGTTTTTTGGAATTGGATATCCAACTATAAAATAAAGGGCATTTTACTGAAGGGCAAAAAGGGAAAAAGTCAATTTTATCAAAACCGGCTCTGACGATTTTGATTAAATTTCATTTCAAAATTCTTATACATATTTTAAACAAAATGGATATCCTCAATATTTCAGCAAAATGACTTTAAGTGCTCGGGTCTGATGCGTAAACTCTCATTTTTTATCCCACATCCTTAGTGATTACAGAGTACAGAGATGGATCTGAAGAAGGAAAAGGGGGGCTTGAGGGGTTTGGAGAGGGTACGTTTTGTCCAAGTAAGGTTTCAAGGGACACCCCCCATTTGAAGTTGGACCCCATAGCGCTTTTGGTTACAGAAATGCATTGGTGGGTAGAAAACCAGACCTCAAGCTTGTATATTCTGGTTTGCTGCCAATTGTGAATTTGGGGTTACTGAGCCAACCAGGTGTATAGAGGGTGTGTATTTTGATAAATGGTTCCCCATTATCCATCCAAGAATAAGTGGGTACATTCCTCTAAGTTCTACCGTCCTCATCCCTGTCTCGTTAGCACAGTTAAATTTGGATGGTCCAGGCTGCTAGTAAGAAGTGCTATAAAAAGAAAGTATAGTAGGTTCACTCTAGCAACTAGCAAGAGATATAGATGGCACGGCAAGACATAAGACTGATATTGATATAAGTATCCAGTGGTAAAACCATAGTATCACGAATTAAAGTTGAAGAAATATAGAGTGATACTTTATCTCTCTCTCTCTCGCTCTCTCTCTCTCTCTCTCTCTCTCTCTCTCTCTCTCCTAATTACTGTGGAGTCACACTTTCCCTGAAAAACGAGAACAGAACTGTAATTCTGTAATGTGGTCACGTGACGAGCTCTAAGCTAATCATAAGAAATAGGCGAAAAATGCTTTTGTAATTCTTCACTAGTTAAACAATTTTAACTCTGCCCATGCTTCTTTTTAAAATCTGCGTAGGATAACCAATCAAATTTCTAAACCAACCTAGTTAAATAATGCGTATGCGCCTAAACCAAACAACTCAATACGCGTATTCGTCGCAAATGTAAGATACAGACAGCTGTGTCTACTGTTGTGAAATTATTTGAAATAACTAATTAAATGAAAAATGTATGTGTTAGAAAATGATGCTTTCGTGACATCAACCTAAAATATCCAATATAAGATTAAATACAATAAAACCCCTCTAGTCCGAAAATCTTGATAATCCGAACAAACTTTACAGAAAATGGTGGAAAAAGTTAAGTCAAATGAAAATTATTTTATTGTTCAACAAGCTCAATTTAAAAGAATTTTAAGAAACAGTTGTATCCTATAATAAATTCTCAATACTTACATCTTTTACAGTACATATATTACATACTATGTATCAGTTACATACATGAAAATTTGATTAAACTCATTCAACTGTAATTTAAATTTTGTGAAAGTACTGTATCGCTGTGTTCTTTCACTTGATCCAAATTTTCGCTGATATGAACGAGTTTCGGTCTCGCTTATTTTGGATTAACAAAGTTTTAGTATGTATCAGTAAGGATTTGTTGCAAAAACAATGAATTAACATACATTTGTGCTAACATTTGAATTGCTCAATTCTCAAGCAGATTCTGCTTTAAATTTTCTGTTAACGCGTGAAGCAAGCTTTAGAACATCGTTAAGATTTGAACTATATATATATACCTAACTCATTTTCAACTCTAAAACATAATATATCCCTCAGTTTCTCTATTGTATTTATTTTATCGTATTCATCGTCTATCTTACTCCGAGATAGACTGATACATTTTTGAAGCTGTGTTGTGAGAAACCTTTGTTTTGATCTTTCTTCTTTTAAAAAAAAAAAGTTTAGTTTATCTACTCATGGTATTCAAATATGATCAAAGGTGAAACTTTAAAGAAGATACTTTAAAAATTCTTCTTGAAAAAAAAAGAAAAAGTGTTATCCCTAGGTATGAATGCTAAGCGATGTGAACAAGAATTTGTGAAATGCAGTAACAGACGTATTCATAAAGTCCAATACAACGTAACATTACTCTTGAAACTTTTTAACATTGTGTTTTTGCAAAATGACTGGGCTGATTCCGCTCACAAACTAAAATTATTGCCACTTTTCTTAATTATCTTTCCATATCGTGCATTAAACAGACTTTGATTCAAACAATTTTATAAGCAAGCTGACGTTTTAAATATTATTATTATTTTAAAACGCCTTATTAGAAATTTGCACCTGAAAATATTTTAATACTGAGCTCCCATAATACATATCCCGAAAGATTTTGTGGTACATAAAAATTAAATGCTGAGCCCTTAAAGAATCAAACTAGATTATTTCAAAGAAAGTGATTGAAATATGTTGTCTTGACGAAATTTACAATTTCCAGGGTTCAATGTAGTATTTTCCACCTATTCATTAATTTTTACCTAAGCGATAACTTAGAAACTTAAAATGTGTGAATATATTTATTTTATCAACGTCAAGTTTAATTAAAAATAGTAAACTTAAATGTTAAATATAGGGTAGCGTATCTTCTTGTTGAGAATTAACAAGTTCACTTAGAAAAAATATGAACGGAACCGGATTGAGTTCACCCTACGAACTCAGAACCAATCACAAGATTTCAGTACCGTCTGCTGCACCCAACCATCGACAATTGAAACCGTTTCAGCTTTGTCCACTCTGCACTACACAGTCTACTTATTAAGTCCAATAAACTTGAATGACCAATCAAATTTACACATCCTGCATTCGCAATGTAACTGAATACAAGTAAATTGCTACGTAGAATGTCCGGAAGATATTTGAAACAACACATCAAAAAAATTGTATGAATATTTAAAAAAATACAGAATAAGGTATAGCTAAACAGATCTGACCAGCACCGCACTGCACTTTATTAAACCAAGCATAAGATTATGTAACTAAAAAAAAACACAAACTTTTTTTTATGGTCTTTATAGACCGAGTTCTATTACGAAATAAATTTGTATTTTTATTCTCACTTATTTTCATAAAATTAAGTTAGTTATTAATTACGAAGAGTAAAGGTTTAAGTTAGCTAATAATTAAGAAGAAGAAGAATGTTTGTTGTTCAATAAGTTGTTATATATAAAATTGTTCTTCTTGTACGTAATATTGGAAACAATTACTACAGTGTCACACGTGCAACGGCTGTGCAAAAAAATGCCTAGTTTTACAAATGCTGAAACAGTAACTGCCAATCACTGTTATAAATCACTGCCCTTTTTAAAATCAAGGTCACTGTGATCACCGATATCGTAAAAATAGCCGTTTCGCCCATCCTTATAGTGCTTAGTGGTCAGCATGAAAACAAAGTTCGGAATCTCCCGAACATTTATTTCCGGTGTTAGGTGGCTAAACGGTCCGCACCGCAAAAGTGCGGATTTAAATGCATGGATAGCATTCCACCGGAAAAATGCGATGCGGCGAGGCTCCGTGTAGCCGGCCATTACAGTGGGCAGGACAAGCAAAGCATTTTGAAGAATCTATAACCGTGTATATGGCATTAACTGGGAAACCCAATTGAAAGAGACTATTGGGAAGACCTAAGCACAGATGTAAGGATAACATCAGAATGGATCTGAAATAGATAGGGTGTAATTAGGTGGAGTGTTTAGAACGCTCTAAAGATAGGTATAGAGGGCATACTTTTGTAAGTGTGGCAATGAACTCTCGTTCCTAGTGTCATAAAGTATACAAGTGTGTGAGCTGGGTTAATTTTTGTTATTGTGATAGATTAATGATAGATTATTCATCCAATACAAAATAATATGATAATCTAATACTCCGTTGGTTTTTTGAAATATCATGGTCAATATACATCTATGTAATTTTGTGAATTGCTACACCCTCAAGAAGATTAAGTTCTTTATTTTCTTTGAAGATGTGGATAAAGTTTTATCCTTGTTGAAATATTTTCCTCTCTTACTTGTTTGTTAAACACCAGTGAGATCTTTCAAAAAGTAGGGAGCCAGTCATTAGATCCGTCAGCTCTGTGCATGATTTGCTTAAGTAAGATTAAATGTGTATCGACCAATGAGATTCTTTCTCTCTCTTTTTTTTAGACAGATAAAGCGCTTCTATCACTGTCAAAAATGATTTGTAGAAGGTTTTCGTTCTCGCAGGAAAGAAAGTATGGCGTTTCCTTTATTCCCCATTTAACTAAACCATCCTGGTTTATTAATTTCTTTCTTGAAGCTATTATTTATAGAACAAGATTCGTGGTTCTTTAAAAGGGTGGGTGGAAGAAATGAAAGTGTCTGCAATCTGTGCAGAAACAAAACAAAAGTTTCATCTGAAATTAGTGTGGAATAAAACACAATTCAAGATTATCTACACCAGTCAAGATCATCTTGGTCTGGCTTTCTGGTGAAGGGGAAGATGGGGTTAGGATCCAACTGGGTGTACAAAGTTTTTTTTCCTCCACTTAATTGTTTTTCAATCTCCACCAACGTAAATTCATGTACATTTCCTCTCAATTATACCTTCCCTACCTGTGATCCCTTAACGAAGTTTAATCTTTATGGCAGGTATGGAAAGTTTTGATTTTGTTATTATTATTAGCACCGCGTCTTACTACCCGTTCGGGTTATACGCACTTTGATTTTGTTGAGGTAGGGTTTATTTAAGGTGAACTTTCTGAACTGACTGATTATATCAGCACGCGAGAATTTCTATGAGCGAGAGCGAAAGAGCCTATCAATATAGCCAGGACCCGTATTTTCACATACCTTCTAGGGTTCTCTTACATCCCACAATAAACATGGGACTTACGGCTTTAATTCTCCTCCGAAGGAAGTTGTGCTACGGACTTTTATCTCTCAAGAATACGTCGAACCAGTCTGGTCTTTAACCCATGGATATCGGCTCCTGAGGCATGGAATTTACCTCAAAACCACCGAGGTCAACCGTATGGGCAGTGAAATGCAATAACGTTTATTTATTTATAACGTGTTTTATTTTCCTTTACTTTATGAGAGATACGGAAATATATTTATCATAATATCGTCAATTATTCATCATAATATATAGATATCATAAAGGAAATGATTTGAAAGAACATACTAACCGTCTTAATTCCTTGCAAAAACAACAATGCTGTATTATATGTTTTTGATAATCTAAAGCTAATCGTGAACACTTTTTTCTTGATTATCTACTCTTTTTATATGTATCTTTACCAAATACAATCAGTAAAAATAACAATAAAATGAAATAGTCAGTATAGCAACAATTGTAAATCGGATCAATTCATATTTCGTTTAAAAAAAAAGTAAATACATATTTATTCTCTTCGGATATTAAAACGTTCTATTGATGGTAATATTACGTTCCCCCCCCCCCCCCCAAAAAAATAAAATAAACCCACAATGAATTCCTACTGCATTGTTCCTCTATGTATGGGGGATGCCGGTCGGTTGATGATAAACTGAATCCGTTCGTGGCTATACAATGTTCGCTCTGGGGCGAACCTTAGCCGAGAGACGGATACAATCGACGGTGGTGTGCAGTGTTTGTTTTGGCTAATTGATGAGGCTCTTTGCAGTAGTGGCCTTCACGAAGTCATACTCATCACCGATCATAGGTAGGGTTGTACATCCACTACCCCTTACACCCCATAAGCAGCCCCGTTCCCCTCCTTCCTTGATGGGAGTACCCCGATCACTGCAAACCACTCTTGTTTGGTCGAGTATCGCTTTCATTTGGTTCACGTTATGATACCCTAAGAGCTCTGGGACAGTATGGTTAAATAAGTTCTCAATACAAGACTGTCACATATCCACACGGTCGAGAACATGTTATAATTTATTCTTTTTTATTAACGCGCATTACTTTACGTACACTAATGGTTTTAAGCATTAGGAGGGCTATATTTATAGTAAGTGTACCCACATTTGTATGGAGGGAAAGTGGCCAACCCCTTTGAAAAAAACAACCTTAATATAATAACCCCGATCTCCTCGTCATCGGCAGTCTAGTCTACACTGAAAGTAGTTCCTTAGACCATGGGGCTACCAAAGCGGTATGTTACAAATTGTAACGAACACCTAGCGTTAATGTTGTTTAAATTACATCTTTACACATACCGGACTACTTACGTTCCGTATCCTTATAGTACTTATGTCCAGTGGTAGATTCAGGATAATGACACGGGGGAACAAGTCCACCTGTCGATTCTCGAAAAAATTTACCAAAATTATTGTTTTAATTCAATTTATTGTTAACAAATAAAGATATATTAGATGCAGGAAAAAACTATTTAATCCAGTTTTCCTATCCTCTATAGAGGTACTTGAAAGAGATTTAAAATGCTAGAGGTATTTTTTGATATAGAAATACGAAGAAGTCGACACGCCAATGGAAGCTTAAAGATTTTTCATCTGTACTTCAAAATACCAGACTAGTGAAATATCGTTGTATGATACCAGTCGCTACTTCAACAGCAGAGCAATATTTTAGTTATTTGAATAGAAATAAAACCCACTTGACATCAGCGATGGCCAAGGGAAGACTCATAGTCTGGTTGTGCTCAGTATACGTTGAGGCGAGAAGGGGTTCTAAATATTATCTGCCAGAAAAAAAAATCGTGAAAATTTATATTATAATTTATGTAAACTTGTTCTCTTCTCTCATCTCAAAGAACTGGATACAAAGTTTTCTTATAACATTTTATAAAACAAAACTCGCTTTGCTCTTTGGGGGTTATGCCCCTAGACCCCCAGTGAGTTTTCTTTGCAAGTGGATGTAAACTAATGTAATTCCAGAGCAGTTTTTGATAGGTATTACCATTTAGTCACAAGATACCTCTAAAGAAAGGTCCGCACCGACTTTAAAGTTGCTCCGAAATTTTGAATTATTTTCGAGGGTTGAAAATTAAAATTATTAACGTTTTTGGAATTTTCCCGTCTGTTACTGGATAGAAGCTATAAGTTTGCCAAATTTCAAGCTTCTAGCTCATTTGTAAGTGGGTACACATTAATATCAGTGAGTGAGTCAGCCATTTGGCTTTATAGTAGTATAATAATATAATAATGTTCCTGATCATAATACATACTAACATAATTAATTATTTATTAGGTTTAAGGCTTTACTATTATGTTAGACTAGACTGCAGTTGACTGGGAGCTCGGGATTCGAATCCCGGTCTGATGTATTGAGTGTTGTTTTTCCTAGATGGCTTTACACACTATTTCTAAGCTAATGAGGGTACATTTCCTCTAAATTCAACCTTTCTCATCCCTAACTCATTAGGGTAACTAATAAATAGGCGTATAACCTGAACAGATGAGTGAGACTCGATGCTAAAGAAATAAAATTATTTATCAGCAAACTCACAAACTATTTTATATAACCCAACATCTTTTTTTTATAAATTAGTTTTCATACACAGATTATTTTTTTTAGAATGATGAAAGGTAGCAATATAGTTATTTGTATCATGGTAACCCTCCTGTAAGTTTTTTTTTTTCTGGATCCGTCAATGCAGCTAAATCCGTATGGAATTTAATTTTGTGCACACACTCTGTGAACTTTAATCCCTTGAATTCGTGTGTACCAATAATTTATCTAATTAAACTGATTGAATTCAAACAATATTAGCAAATTCGATAAACTCCGTCAACATTTTAATAATTGATTTTTTATAATGTTTCCAGTTATAGTAAGGATAGTTTTAATCCATCATTGAATTTTTCTAGGAATTGTTAATAAGGTGGGATGGAAAGAGATGAGAATTGATGTAGGCATATGAAGTTTATACATCTTAACGAGTTCTATTCGACTCTTCGTGGAAATAACTCATTTCAGGATTCATTTATGACCTGAGGATGGTGCCTTTCGAGCGCCGAAACATGTCGGACTTGTGGATTAATTCACTCCTGATTTACAAGGAACAAGGGAATTCAATACTTTCAGATAAGGATAGATCTCAACTTATATTTAACCTTTTTTGTATTTATAAAATTCCATTTTTGTCATTTGACCTTTATCTTATTACACTATATTATAAGTTTCATCTATAATATCCCATGTTCATCAACACTTGTCTTAATATATTTATGGTTTATTGAATTGTGACTACATAAAATCCTGAAATTTTTAGAACAAACCAACTTAAAAAACTTTTAAGCAAAGTATAGGCTTCAATTCTCAATGGAACTATCTTAATTCTTTTCTAATCATAATTTTATCTTATCATCAATATTATACACCTTATTTTATTTTAACTAATGTCTATAATACATGTATTTTATTATGTTTTATTGTTTTGTTATATATGTGCTTTTTGACTCACATTTTTAATGTGTTTGTAAAGGTTCAATTATTACTTTTTAACCTAATTAAAAACTTTTTCTCAATACATAATCTATATTTCACTCACAATTAATGATTCTAATTGATTTTTTGTTTCTTGTTTTAACAACAACTTTGCCACTAAGTACATTGACTCTAAGATAAGTACACTTAATTGATATTGTCAATATAATTTATATCAATAACCTAATTTCTATCTTACTATTATCTTTCAATTTGATATCTATTTTTATCTAATAGGATATATATGGTTCCTTACTAACACTAATTATGTATTTTATGAATTATTATTATTATTAGCACCGCGTCTTACTACCCGTTCGGGTTGTACGCACTTACGCTAATGTGTAATGTTAGGGTGATTGTGAGATGAAATGGAGGACCTACAGTTTAACGTGGGATCCAAACCACGGTGGAGACCTGGCATTCCCCACATTCACAAGTTGTGATTAATATACGTCTTGTCAGAGGTGAAGGAAGGGTTTAGTAATCAGATAAATCTGTGCTGGGACCGAGGATTGAACCCCGGACCTTCAGCACAGAAATCTGGCACCTTACCCCTAGACCGCCAGGTCACCTGCAGGGAATGTTAATTAAAAATATCCGTAGAAGTATTTGTCTATCTATAACAAGAAAAAAGTAAACTATAATTTTAAAGTTAATATAGTTTAAAATATAATTATCACATAGTATTTTAATAAATGTAATAATTGTTTACAGTATTATATAGTATGAAATATAACTAACCCTAGGATGCATTCTTAAATGTACTTGCACTAATGCAATCCTGGTCTCGCAGTTTACCGCCACACTCGCAATCTATTTAGTTACGGCCACAATAAACTAAAAAAAGAGGGCGGCGATCTCTAAAGGAAATAATTATACGAAAAAGTAAAACTTTACAGGTTAATGAAATATTTAAATTTTATTCACAGTAAAAAACAATATTAAAACAAGTTGAATGTCCTAACAGGTCTTACTGAAGTGTGTTGGGAAACAAATAAATCTTAGCAATTTATTACATGCGCAGTGCGTTTTAATAATTTAAAAAATAAACTTGTCTAGAAGAGACCAATGAAATAAACAAAATAGTTGCTATTATTTAAAGAAATTTTTCTAAATGATATGCAAGTTTCTAATTCACCACAGTGAATTAAGATCAAATAAAATCAAAAATTACAAAGAGCTTAATGAGCCTCTTTTAAAAGGTTTACAAAGCGTCGGATTCACACCAGTGAATAGACTAAACAATTTTAGATCTATGGAATAAATTTAAATTTTGCTCCAGATATTTACGTTAAATTTTAACTCCTAAAATTATACAAAAGTACAAAGTGCTTAATTAGCCTCTTTTAAATGGTTCACAAAGCGACAGATTCACTCCAATGAATAAAGACTAAACAGGTTTAAATTTATTTCATAAATTTAAATACCGCACCAGATATTTACGTTATAGCACAAAGGTTTGACTTCCCGACTAAACTCAAGCCTTCGCGGGACAATTACCCACGTCACTTAAAGAATTAAACAAAATTCCTACATTCAAATATTTAATATAAAACTAGAAAAAGTTACGTTACAGAACTTGTGATTTTGCATAAAAGAATTAACGAATATTAAAGTCAAAACTATACTAAACAACAAAAATTTAGCTACTTTAACATTAACTTCAAAGCAAAGAAGTCTTCAAAATAACCAATAAAAGAAACATTATCTATATAAAGAATTTAAACTACTGGTAACCACACAAGCAAAAATTTAATATTTAACCTAAATATTGCAAAACATAAACATAACCAAAAAAGTTGCTATCTTGTTTAACCAAGAAAATACGATACTAGTGCCCAAGCGGCAACAGGAAGAATTAAGTGCTCCATAACAGAATTTACGTTTAAAATTAAAGTTTTAAGTAAAACATTACCGATGCCTACACTGACAGATTTCCATAACAAAATAAACCAAAGTATTTAAGAAAATCAAACACATCGCAGCAATTTATATTTTAAAGATTTAAACAAAAATATTATAAGCCATCCTGGCTATATAACGTCCTAGTCCTCAACAGGACTTCTCGTGGAAGTGGCCAGAGTAATAGTCTGAGATTGTCTGTGTTCCCTCGTTTTATAGGTATAGTTGCCGGGAGGGAAGGCGGGAGTTCTCCTTTGTAATTACGTCATCTTCAAACTTTTGGTGGAAAGGCTTCATTGTGTCGGTCACGTATGCCGGGTTCCTGTTGTCTTGACTATCTACCGCTGCTTTTGACTCACAAGACGAGCAGGTGTAGAGCTATGCTTGTTAGGTCTCGTACGCCAACCCAGGTGTCCACCATATGAGTGGTCTTCTGATAGTACAATACTGGCCAATTAGAGCATTGCTGGATTTGTTCGTCGGAACATCAGGGGGCTGCACAATTGAAGCGTGTTTTTTAGACTTCTCTTCATTCTAGCATTCGTGTTGAGCAGGCTGGACTTGTAGGCCGGTCTACACCAGACCGACATACACGTGAGTATAAACCTATGTACGACATAGTAAGATCGTGATGTTTAATAATGTTGTAAATCTATAAGTATAAGATTATTTGGGGTAGTATTTAAACTGGCAGGTTCTATTGGCATTTCTATTGCAAGATGTCTATGAGTATTATCTTGTTTAGGTTCGGGTAGTAACATTGTCATATTAGCTGCCCACGCTAATGTTACAGCAGTCCCATACTAATTTCACCCCTGAGATAAATACATAAATATATATATATATATATATATAGGTCAATAATATAATATATTTATAAGTTATTTTTATATATAATTATATATATTTTATTGTTATAATTTTTTATACATCAACAAATTGAATTTTTATTCAGCTCTAACAACATGACATTATTTTATCTTATGAATTGTTTTGATTTGAATGAATATATATATACATATATTTTATAGAATATTATTTTTAATTGTATATTTTAAACCGTTCTGCCCTAATTTTATTCTTTCACTTGGAATTCAAACACAATTTTCACAAACCATTTGGTTGTGTTCTTTGCACACATGGCATCTGCATTTTACACGTATCTTGGATCTTTTTCTGTCTTCTATTGCAGGACAAAATGTGCATCGTCGTTTAATTTTCTGTAATTTTTGGCCGTTATACTGCTGATTATGAATTTTTCTTGTCACACTCCACCTTTTCATAGTATTGATGACAGTTTCTGATAGCTTTTCATTATTTTCTAGTATATTCATCATATGGGGAGTTATAAGCTTTCTTACAAATTCTTTCAAAAAGATTCGATGTTAGTTTGACACTTTCCCGTTGTATTTGGATGATGTGCAATATATATCAAATATGCATTCAAGATACCTACAACAAGAAGATTGTACCACCAAGCTAAAGGCTAGCTCATTGTTTGTCGCTTACATGTGTGTGTTCTAACCATTTTATCCATAGAATCAACCCCACTTTTTGTGGTATTGTAATAAATAATTTTTTGTCTTTTCTTATTGTATGCTTGATTCACTGCTTCTTCACTATGCATTGAGCTAAAAAGTACTACAGCATTTCCCTTTTTTTGGAACTATTTTGACGAAGAGGTCCTACAATGGTCCACCGCTGTTAAAGCATTTCTTCAACTAAGGGCACGCTTTTTAAATATACATTGTTATATTCTAATTAAAGTTTCGGAATTCACCACACAGATTATTGACAATTGTCTTACAAATTTCTTTGTACATCATTTTTAGGCTGTTTATATGTGTAAATAATTACGTTTAACGCACATGAGTTTGTGGAATCGAATACCAAACATTTATATGGAATATTTTGCAAGCTTGGTATTACTATTTTAAAAACTTGCAGCGTACTTAATTGGACAAGCTGCTTATCTACTGTTATTGATTCATGTGGCACAAGTGAATTTCAACAATTTGAAAGGAATATGTCCCATATGTGTCCAAATGCAGTAAGGTGATCACACTGAAGGAGAAAATCTCTTGTCCTCTTATCATATCTTAGTAAATGGCGTATAGCTTCAAACCAATTGACATACATTTTTTCGCGATGCATAGGATCTGAAAATGGATCTTAAATGTTCACGAATTGGTGTATCCCAGCAAGAAGTACGAGCTCACAAAATGCCAGCATCTTTTCTTTTTTCACCTCTTTTTAAACTTTATTTTTTGAAATAGCAAAACGCTCCGCTTCTCTATTCGTTCTGTTGAAAACTCTCCTATTATATTAACTGAAATTAAAATATTCCAGGTATATTTTGGTGACATCGAAGTACATTTTCTACACACGACAAATTGAGCAAAACAGCAAATAATAAAATCAAAATGTTTATTATAAAACCTTAATAGAACAGCTTTGGCTCTTGCTGATAGCTGTTTTATCAGAGTATACATAAGTCCAAGAGGTAAAAGAAGTAGTAAGTGGGTGAGGTGGCTGGATTGGGGTGGGGGGGGGGGAGTGAAGGGACGGACCTACACATCATATTGCTTTTTATCATTGAAATTACAATCTCGTTTCACGAAAGCACTGAATTCAAGGCACAATGCAGCTACCAAAAGAAGTGGATCTGAAATACTCCAGGTTGCATAGTACGTGTATGTTTGGTTTTAATTTAGTTTAAATTTTATTATAGAGGGCATTTAATTCAAGTTTTAAAATATGTTCATAAATATCTAAGTGAGGACCTCCTAGAGTAATAAGGCTGTAAATCTGAAAGTTTTCAAAATATAACGCTATAAAATTTGACACGGGTCCGGTAGATCCATGAATGCATCCATAGTGTATAAAATATAGCAATTCTATTTTATAGTTTTTACATATACAATATAGAAACACAAAAATACATATGTATGCATATGTTGTAAATACATATTTGTTAATTTTTAGGTTGAAAAATGAGACGTGGACACGGGAATCAAACCCGAGACGTTTCGCTAAGTACGCCAAACCCAGAATATATTATTTAGATGCAGCTATAGCCGTGGTTAGCAACTATTGTAGCTTGATTATTTAATTCAACATGCATATGCAAATATATATGTGTGTGTGTATGTGTGTATGCATGTGTATGTATGTATGATGTGTGTGTGTGTGTATATGTGTAAATAACACATATATACTAGGACCACTTATTTCGGATGGAGTATCTCTTCCAACTTATCTAGTTGTTCCGGTTTCGATTCCCAGCTAATGTCGAAACTTTACCGGCTAGAAATGGAATAGTCTGAATGTGGTATATCGATGGTCTAGGGTCTGGTAGTGGTACTTCTGATAGAAGTGAAATGGGATGAGGCGTTAATAGCATCTTAAAATGCGTAAACACCACTTATGCACTGGGGGTGCGGCCGTTACAAAGAGCATTAAGGCGCTTGCCTAACCTTTGCTGTGGGCCGTTAGTAGGATAACAGTTGGTTTCCGGATGTGAACTTGAAGAGGAGAGTCGTTAGGCAACATACAAGTGGTTAGTATCTCCAATAGAGTCCATAATCTAGATGTTATAGACATGGTAGTTGTAATCTGTCTGAAAATTCAACAAGAGCATCCCTTGTGTCGGTGCGTCTTGAGAAGTGGGGCAAGGAAAAGCGAGCTAAGGTCCATATTTTATAAAAAATTTTTTTATAAAACCAACAACCCGCCTCGGTGGCGTAGTTGGCTAACGCGCTTGTCGTGTTGAGCTCGACTGCTGAGGATGGGGAGTTCGAGTTTTGAATCTTGGTCTGGTGAACTGAGGGTGTTTTTCCTAAATGGTTTTCCACTCTCCCTCCAAGCAAATTGGGTTCACTTCCTCTAATTCAACATCCCAATTCCTAATTATTAGCGTAATTAGTACTTAAAACGTATAACCCGAACGGGTAGTAAGACGTGGTGCTAAATTTATTATATTATTATTATTATATAATAAAACCAACAGTTCTGGAATATTTTTCTTGTGCATCATGTATATTTTCCAAAACTTTGTATTTTAATATGAAGAAAGCAATCGTTTGTACAATTTCAGCCACATCAGATATAATGTTGGTAAATTTAGAACATTAGAACCGAGCCTGGGACCCATGGCTAAGCGCACTTATTCTATATTACCAATTTATCCAGGATTCATAGCGTGCTCAAGGTCATTCTTCACGGCAGAGTCTGCGATGGACAATTCAATTAGTACAAATACAGCATAAAGCCAATCCTTAAGTCGCCAGTGTATGTGTATCAATGATGGATACATATGTAACCGTTTATTTCCGCACGTCCATCACAAACTTTGCCTTAAGCTACGAGTTAAGAATGACGTCGTGAATTTGGCCCCCCCAACCACTTTTAAAAAATATCATGTTTTTATTATGGAAATCGTTTGTTATTTGTTCTTACCGGATTTTTCCACAACGATTTTCCTTTGTTACGTTTTGATAGACCTTACACAAGACCAGATCCAGATGACATTCTTGTCCTTGTACTTGCAGATTCATATATTAATTCTGGGGTGGGCAAACTTGTCGAAAGTGTTGAATTGGCCCTAAAATTGTGGCAAATTTGAGTTTTCCATCACTCACAATAAAAAAAAATTATATTGGCGTGTGCCGGTTGTAACTTTGTTTCCTGCATATCATTGGAAGCACTCCGCATATTCATTGAGTCCTTAATATTCAGCCCAAGTTTCTTTAGATTTACAGGTAAAAGGATTGTTAAAGTTTTCATTAAATTGTCTCACCTTTTCAATTTGAACAATTTTCATCGTTTGTCTCTGACGCAGTTGAAGCTGGGTATAAAGTGTACATGTTTTGAATACATTTGTTCAATCACTGTGTGTTAATTTAAAATGTTCGATTGAATTTTTGACTTGGAATGGCGAATTTTACTTCTCATTTGCCACACCTGTGGCTACATTGAAAAATATGTTGCCTACTTTTGGAATAGGTAAATAGATTAACTATTAACATAGGTAGAAACTGATATATTTTTCAAAGTTTGATTCATCCAATTTTCGATAAAATAATTTATACCTATTTCAACCCATTAAGTTTATAATGTCTGGCATTTCGTGTAAGATTTAAAATTTTTATGAACGCCATGCTTAAACCTTAATCTTCTTCCGTAATCTAATTCTTGTTCCGATTGAGTGCCAAAGTTTAATTTTCTTATGCAATTTATTTCCAACGGAGGGATAATTTTTCATCTCCTTTTCTAATTAAGTTCCAATACTTTCACTTTATTTTGTAACTCTAGTATGTTCCCAATGAAGTAATACAATGTTCTCATCTTATTTTGTAGCATGCTTCCAGTGGAGTAACAATGTTTTTTTTTTTTCATTTTATTTTGTAACTTAGTTACAGTAGCATGTCAATTTTTCATCTTGGATTTTAATTACCAGGGAATGTGAAGTTTTCATATGCTTTTGTATTGTAATCTAGTTCTAAAGGAATTTCAAGTTTTAATTGTATGTTGTAACTTATCTCCAGTATATTATTGTTATATTAGTACCACGTCTTACTACCCGTTTGGGTTATACGTCACTTACACTAATGTGTAATGGTAGGGTGATTGTGAGATGAAATTGAGGACCTACAGTTTAACATGGGATCCAAACCACGGTGGAGGCCTGGCATTCCCCACATTCACAAGATGTATTGTCAGAGGTGAAGGAAGGGTTTGAATCAGATAAATCTGTGCGGACCGAGGATTGAACCCCAGACCCCCGGCACAGAAGTCTGACACCTTACCCCTAGACCACCAGGTCACCCTTATTTCTAGTAGAATGCCAAAGTTCTGTAATCATCTTGTGTAACCTAGTTCCTTTGGATCATCCTTGTTTAATAGAAAAATCATAAATCTCCAACAGCGATTCAACACAAATAAATTAAATCCTGAATCCCATCCAGTGATGCAACACCCCGTATTGGAGTGGAGTATCTGCTACAATACTTTTTCAAATTATTCCCCAGGGTCGGTAGGCATCGGGTGGAACGTTCAGTTTACAACGCAGCGTTATGGGATTTGAATCCCTTTGCATGCAATATCAGCCGGCTCATAAAATTGGTAGACCACACATGAGAGAGGTGAAAGCGAGCTAAAAAAAAACAACCTTTTTTCTTTTTTTTATATATAGATAAAAGTATACATACCCAACAGGCCGTTTAAAACAACAAAACAACAACAACAACAACAACAACAAGTACAATTGCCACAAGGTTACTGTTCTACATTCTCATATTTTCTGCTTTGTATTTTAAAATCCGTTCTTTATTCGCCTCTCTTTCAGATGTTAAAAAAACATTTTTTCTACATACACATTTTATTTAATTTAACTAGCACACTTTCATAATAAATAAGTATTATATTATTTGAAATAATAAACATACCTTAGTAACTACAATGCAGGCCCTAGAGGGGAGGAGGGATGCTAAGGGGATTGGAGTTCAATTCCCCTTCCTCTCCAGAAGGTATTATTAGCACTCCATTTAATATTCCCCCCCCCCCCCCGTTGCTATGTCTGGCAGCTTATTGTATTCTTATAAAATTGATAGAACCACAATTTATTTAATGTTTTTTTTTTAAAAAAAGCTCTAAAATTTCAAGGGAATTTGATATTAAACCATTCCTTGCTATACCCTACCAGGAGAATTAGCCCCAAGCACCAGTAGGTATAATCACCCCCACATACCCTATAAATAATCTGTGTAAAGCCTTTCTGTCATAATTTAAATAATGCACAGGCGACTACAACACTACAGTAAATTTTGAATATATAATTTCTAAAACTCTTTTATAACCGTAAGTTACAACTAATGCACAGTTTTTTTTTGATTCATACTGGTGTATGACATACAAATTTTATAATGATGTAATTTTTTCAAATATAAATCATGTCATCAAAAACATGTATTTACTAGAGCAATGCACGTTCCTATAAACTATCTACACTTTAATTTATATATATATATAATATAAAATATATATATAAGAAAAAAGTGTATATTATTATATTGCTCTTCCTTTAATAAAAGAGTAAAATATAATGATTATTGGTAACATTTAAGTTAAAAATTATTATTTGTGTTTATTCGATTATTTAATGTATTCTTAAGTTTTTTGTTTTATTTTGTTTTTATTCAAAGGGAAGTTGATTGTAATATTTGCAAACTTAACATCTTATACTAAACAAAATGAAAATATCACTACTTTTAAGATTATTTTCATTTATAAACATAACATTAACACACACACCCACACAGTCAGATTTAAATGGGAGGACACGTTTTTGACCGTTAAAATATGCATTAAAACAATGTTCACATTATTTGACAGTTAAATATACGATCTACAATGGGTAATTTTTATAAATGGTATAAATACCTATAAAAATACTAACTCAAGAGTAAAAAAAAATCAAGGTTGATTTATATCACAATCTCACTATGCACGCATAACGTACATGAATAAACTCTATATATTATTATTATTATTAGCACCGCGTCTTACTACCCGTTCGGGTTATACGCACTTACGCTAATGTGTAATGGTAGGGTGATTGTGAGATGAAATGGAGGACCTACAGTTTAACGTGGAATCCGAACCACGGTGGAGGCCTGGCATTCCCCACATTTACAAGATGTCTTGTCAGAGGTGAAGGAAGGGTTTGGAAATCAGATAAATCTGTGCCGGGACCGAGGATTGAACCCCGGACGCCAGCACAGAAGTCTGACACCTTACCCTAGACCACCAGGTCACCTAAACTCATATAAAACATAGATACATACTATATACATATTATACATGTATTCAACTATTATATAGATGTTTACATACATTTATAAAACCATAATATATACACATTCATACATACATTAATTGTAAAAACTCGTATATACACATTTATACATACTATGTATTTATTATGTAATCATATATATTCTCACATATATACATGTGTATATGTGTAACGGGCTATGTGTGCAGATGGATGTTTACATGTATGTATGTGTGTTTATATATTATAAATGTGTGTGTTCGTCTATAAATAGATTTGTGTATGTCTGTGTTTCTCTGTGTGTATATATATATATATATATATATATATATATATATATATATATAATATATATATATGAATATGTCCCTATGAGTATGTATATATGCGTATGTCTGCCTATGCACATATATGGATGCTTATATACGTCTGTTTATGTTATATACATGTAAATGAATACACATGTATACATGCTTAACTGAACACACATACATATACGTGCATAAATATATATAAACATCCATATACACCTAAACATAATCACATATATACACCTGTATAAATAGAACACATCCACTATACACAAATAAATGCATGCATACATCCAAAGGCACACATACACACACATATTTATAAATACACACCCATATATATATATATGAATAAATTTGCATACATACAGTCTCACACATGTATAGAAACTTACATACATAAAGGCCAACCCAGAATCCATGTTCTATTTATAAATTTCTTTTTACAATAAGAACAGTAGAAATGGTAAATAATCACCCAAGTTGGCATTGTAAATTTTCTCTCCGTAGGAAACACAAATAACAGACACAAGAAGGTCGATCACAGAGGGGATAAGAAGTGGTCGGTATGACTTACATTACACTTGATAGCTATCGATGTTTTTTTTTTCCTAGTTTGTTTGGCTCGGTATTTTAACAATTTTTAAATTAGTCCATTCTACGCTACTTTTGATATATCCTTTTTTTTACAATTTATCTTTTTATTATTTAAAGTATTATTACAAACAGGCTAAGCACCTAAATACTACCTTATCCTAATTACTTATGTTAACTCCCTAACAAAATATTATTATTAAACAGATTTTCATCGCCGGGATCTCTACATTAAGCCGATGGTGACCAGGGGGCTGCCAAACAGCCACCTTTTTCCATCTTGACCCAGGGGGCCCAACTACCTCAATGCCTTTCTCTTGTTACCAAGAGAAAGGATTAGCTGGCTTAGGGTTCTCTCCTGTGTCCAGGTGTTGTAACATCTAAAGGTGTTATTTTTAAAATTTCTGCTGGAAAGTTGGTCCTTCAGGTTGTTAGGACATCCCCAACCTCCCTCAGGACCCATCAGCTGAACTGGTCTTCCAGGTCCCAACTCGTGTCCGTCACATTCCGGCTATTTATTGCCTCTCCTCTCCGAGAGGTTGCTTACATCATCACCTAAATTTCAACCTCTCTACTTATTCTGACATATCCGCCACTGAGTACCATTGGTGTCGGTCTCGGTGTCACTCACTGTGTATCATCATTGTCACTGTCGTCAGTTCTGTTAAGTACTTCTTGTCTGTCTAGTCTTGGTCTTCTATCTCTTGCTTCATTCAGTGCTGTCAGGTAATCGTTTCTAGCTTTGTCCGAAGCAATGGCATCCAGAAGTTTCCACATAACTGGGTCTTTCAGAATGTGTCCTATAAGTAATTCTTGTATTCCCAGTTGGAAGGGTCTTCTGACCTCTTGGGTTTGAACGCATTCCAATACTACATGTTTTGGAATTCCTCCTGTCCACAGACACACTCACTCTAGTCAATCGATCCTTGCTTTCTTAAGGATGCTGTTCCAGTTACAAAGTGGACCAGACTCCGGGACGGTGCACAACATTAGGAAACAGTTTAAATGCTCGCCTCCCAGTTTCGCTTTCCTCCTATCGTCTCTACCACTCTGCTAACAATGCCAATTCTGCCTCCTAGCATGGTTTACCTCTGGGGAAGTTAGCATCTTCACTTTTTTCAGATTGTTTTTCTTCAACAAGTATCTGACTCATTTTTACCTTATCAGGAGATCCAGTGGCCACCACCTAGGGTGACGATCAAGGCCTATGTCGCCACAGTCTGGTAGGCCCCCGGCAGCCATCCCCCGGATGGCTCTAGCCAGTACTACGTTATTCAGTCTGTGGACCCATATACAAGCTCCATAGCCGACAATGGAGAGAAATATTGTTTGGTGCTACGTCTTGATTATCCTCATAGTGACCTGGTGGTCTAGGGTAAGGTGTCAGACTTATGTCCTGGCGGCCGGGTTCAATCCTCGTCCCGGCCAGATTTATCTGATTTCCAAACCCTTCCTTGACCTCTGACAAGACATCTTGTGAATGTGGGGAATGCCAGGCCGCCACCGTGGTTTGGATTCCACGTTAAACTGTAGGTCCTTCATTTCATCTCACAATCACCCTACCATTACACATTAGCGTAAGTGCGTATAACCCGAACGGGTAGTAAGACGCGGTGCTAATAATAATAATTATTATTATCCTCATAGCCGAGTAGAATCTCCGCTGACCTATGGTTATGATCTTGTTCATAACCTTTTGGGCTTTGCCCACAACCTTCTCCATATGAGCCATGAAGTTCCTGATCTCAACCAGTGTGACTTCCAAGAATCTGACCGTATGGCTCGTCCTGATTACCTTGCTGTCAATCTTAATGCTAAGATTCCGAACTTGCTTTCCCCTAAACAACATGAACGTTGTCTTCGCTGGTGCCATCTTCAGTTTGACACTTTCACACAAGGTGTCTAGACCCTCTATCACGTGGTTGCTCTTTTCTTACATGTTCTTCCTAGAGCCACCTTCCACAATTATTAGAAGGTCATCTAAAAATGCGAATACTCCATATTTTTCGTGAAATTTCTCAAACATCATTAATCCGTGTTCTAAAATCCAATGTCCCAGAAGACCGGTCCACAGACCTATCCCTGAGGACAACCTTTAGTTAGTACCTAATGAATCTTTGATCTTGGCCATCTCAGGGTAGAATATCTCTTCCTACAGTAGTCCTTGAAGTTCTTATATTGGCTTCCTGGACACTGCAAATCCCTCAGATTTTTAAACGATTCCGGCCACCAAAAGTTGGCAAAAGTCCCCAAGATGTCCACAAAGATACCTAGCACATACTTCTCTGTAGTGGAATCAATCTGCTCCATTTGATATTTATGTGTAGTTCTCACATAGATACGTGACCGACTGAGCTAAGGTGTATTTATCTACTGAGCTAAATGTCCCTGGTTCGATTCCGTCATGTCCGAAAAATCCATCTTTGGTGAAATGTGGGCTTACCCTTTCTCAGTGATGAATTAACGACCGAGGATTGGATGTTGTGCCTGTCCTAGTCTTGAGTAAAAGGTTATCAACGTTGGCAACAAACAATATATTTTGTAATTTTACTTTCTCTCAGCACCTCGGAGAGAAATTATTGTGATCGTCAAAAAATTAAGTTATATTATAAGGCATATAAAGCTACGACAGGCCTATCAAGCCGTTAATGGAAAACATATAATGTAACAAGATTAGTGTTTAACAGCGCGACAAACGCGTTCTCATTGCTTACCCTGGCTGCACTCCCTGTTCTCTCTGTCTCCCTCCTTGTCTAGCAGGTATGCAGCGGCCTTGTAGTGTATCGTGTGCGGCATAAGTGTTGACCTAAGCAGTGGCGGCTCGTAGCTAAAATTAGTGGGGGTGCTGCTCCAGAAATATTTTAGCCTTGGTTTTAAAATTGTGTAAAAGGGAAAAAACGTGTATAAAAAGAAAATTTATTCGGGAACTTGATGAAATCTTAAAGTAAGTAAAAAATGTTTTTTTTGTTAACTTAAATTGTTAAATTTCAAGCTTGATCTATTTATTTAAAAATGAAATCCATTCTTCTTGTTTTAATTTGTGCAAAAAGTTTAATAATTTTCTCCTTGATCTCTGGATGACAATTGAGGATTTTTTTTCCATTGAAAGTACTGCAAGTGCATTTAGTATTTCTCTTAAATAAAATAACTGAAAAAATGAATCAAATAGACTTCATTCCACCATCATGCCAGAGCCGGCACTGCGAGAGTAACAGTGCTATCTCTACCTGGCAGTCCCACCTGCCTACCCGCTCCCCTCCTATGTGCGCATGCGCACAACAGTCAAACGCCACGTCACTGGCACTGTGAAGTGCACAGTTCCATACAAAGATGTTTGTATCTGTTTCATAAACTGCGGGATGGCTATTGAAATACTGACATTAAGCTTAAGGAATATACAATGTACTACAAAAATAAAGACAGAATTAAAGAAAAAAGGACTCGTTATATTAAATGTTATCGACAATATCAAGTGGAAAGGGGCGCTGCAGTTTTACAGTGCCTATACACGAGCCACCACTGGACGTAAGTGCACGGGTGATGTAGACATTTACTATTATTGTGGACTACCGTTTTAATAAACATTTTTGTGACTGTTTTTGAATAGTTATGAATTATTTTATAGTTGTTAATGTGTTCAGTTAGTTTAGTTCCATTTTCATGTGTTCTTATTGGTTTATTAATTTACAGACTTGATTAAGACTCTTTTTATTTTATGTAATAACTTGTTTAACTAAACATCTAAATTAATTACAACTAAACAAGTGTTTATGTTCTAGTTTTAATAGTAAAGACCTTGAATATTCCATGGGCATTTTCATTCGTTTTAATCAGCAACATACCCAATATCTCTAAAAGAGCTTCTTGTTAACACGTTCACTTGTGAACGGCCCGTGACCCTCCCAGGTCACGCGCGACCTACGTTTCATAGCTTGCATAATAAACTGACCAAGACCACAGGCTGGAAAGAGTAATGAATGTATAAACAAGTTTTTGTTTAAAATCCCACTCCGATGCGAGATTTTCCAAACTAATATTTTACTAGGTTATACATTTCTATCTTCACGATAATGTGGTGTATTTATTTAAAGCCATCTTCCATAACTTTTCTCCTTAGAATAGTCCTTAATAGCCTAAAAGGGTATGGTTATATGTTTTTTTTTAAAAAAACATCAAGTCTTTACTACTTGTTGGGTTATACGTTTATTTACAATTACTCTAATAGTTTTAGGGATTAGAATTAGTTATATGAAGTGTACCCGCACTTAAGTGGAGGAATAGTGAAAAACAATTTTGGAAAAACCACCCTCAGTACACCCGATATAATTTCCAACCTTAATCTCAACGTCATCGGCAGTCGAGCTACTTAAGAGTAGCACCTTAGACCAGGTGGCCACCAAAGTGAGTTTATTTTTGTGATAATTAAAATAAATTGTACGGCAACCAGGTCATACTTTCTCCTTCTTTAGCCTAAAATGAATCCATTTGCGTATAGCTCAAAAACTGGGAGTTAACTGCCATGTCCCCATGTGGGATAAATATATTTACAAACTCTGATAATTTAAATCAAACCGAATCCAAAATAATAAGGGCTGATAAATTAATTTAAAATAATATTTGAAACAAAACACACCAGCACATTATTTATATCAAAAAATTAAGTGCACAAACGAGCGCATTTTATAGATAACGCATTCTCTTCTTAAGAATTAGTTACAATAAATAATATATAGTGTTACATAAACATAATGGGGCTCTCTTAAGAATAAGTGATAATACATAAGACATTGTTACATAAACATAACGGGGGAAACATGGCGTTTTATCAGTTATAGTATACATTAAATGATAAAAATTGTTACAGAAACATTATTAGTTTTCCAATTTTCCTGCATGCAAATACCGATTCACTTCCTTAAAATTTAACCTTCCTGATCCCTGAAACCCTTAGCGTAATTAGTACATAAGAATATAGCCCGGACGGGTAGTAAGAAATGGTTCAAAAAAATAAATTCTAAAAATCCCTCTGGATGAAAAGACTAATTATCAAGTTTTTGGCCTGATTTGCGAAATCAATCTGGGTCTAGTCTCACTAAAAAATAGACAGACGAACAGACAGATTTAATTGTGAAAACATTTTTTTTTTAATTTCACGTGGTCATGAAACGTCGACATTTTTGTAAAATCTCGAATTTGATTATTTAGACGATCACAATTAAATAATGTAATTATATATAAATATATATATAAATAAATATATTTAGATAGATATTTGTGAGGTGTGTGGTGAGAGAGAGAGAGAGAGAGAGAGAGAGAATGGAGAAGGAAAAGAGGCCCAGGAGGATGTTGAATATGGAAGTGTATAGGAGGCCTAGAGGAAGATCAAGGGACAGTCTCTGAGGGGAGTAAAGAGGAGTGTGGAGAAGAGGACTGGACCAAGGTGGAAGGAGGGTGATGGTGGAGAGGCTTATGTTCCAGACCCAGCAAATGGCTGGGAGCTGTTCATGATGTTTAAATATATTCTCTCTCTTATGGGTCGCGATAAATTAAAAAGTTTGTAAGTTTATGAACAATAAAAAATATTGTTTTATTTAAATTAATATATTCCAGCCCGGTGGATAAGCGGCTTCGATGTCCAGCTCATTTAAACTGGTTTGCTGGCAATGGGGAGGTCAGGGTTTGAATCCTATTTTGGTTTATTAAGGATAATTTTTCCTAAGTGCTTTCTCACTCTTTCTACACGGAAATGTGGGTGCATTTCTTCTAAATTTTACCTTCCTCATTCTTAACATATTAAGGTAACATCTATGCCCAAACGAGTAACCACTTCTGTGATATAGTGGTCAGAATTCCTGGCTATAGATCCAGAGGTTCCGGGTTTGATCCCCGTGCTTCCAGGTATTTCTGTGAAGAAATAGGTCTGCCAGTACTGAGGTTTTATTACTAAATAGTTATCCGCTATCTATTAGAGCAAATTAAGGCACATTTAATCTACAATTTTACCTTCCTTATTCCTACCCCATTTATTTAAATGTGCAGGTAGCTTGGATTGGCAATAAGACACGAGGCTTAAAAAACAAATAATATGGTGTTTGTATAGTATTAAAAAATAATTGCATATACATATATCTATTCCTAAATCTAATTTTCGTTTAAAATCAAAGTGTAATTAAAAATTTTCCTCCAATAATTTGTTTTGTAAATAATTATTTAGCAAAACAAATTTTCTCCTCACATTATGTTAAAAGGCTCAAGTTAAACATTTCGGTTGTAACATATATATTGAATCATTCAAATTTTGTATTCAATATTTAGTACCTTGCCCTTAAATTTGGGTTGGATTAGGATTATATTACACACACTATTTCGTCAGATAGTTATTCTAAATCTAACTGCTAATCTTTAAGTATTTACTGATTCGGTGACACAGGTGAATTAATGATCCATTGTTCACTTAGGTCTATCTCCATTACTAATAAATTTAATGATATTTAAAAAAAATTAGGTGAGGATTTAATTACAAAATATTCCAGCTAAATAATTTTCACTATCCTGTCTAAATACATCTTGCTAATTAACAGTTATTTAATCTTCAATTTCGCAATGTACAAGCATCATAAGTTGTACATAAATGCGTACGGTCGTATAGAGTTAATCACTGACTAAAATAATACATTTTAAAATGACTAACTAGTAAATACTCGTATTTCAGAATCCGTGGTATGGTTCTTCCAGTAGCTAGGGTTTAATACGGCTAGTTCTAATGAAGAGATTCAATGGCAGCTCATGCTACCGAGTAATAATGATAGTCCAGTATTGGATAAACACACTAGAATGTCCGTAATCAATTTAATTAGTGGCTTTAATCAAGAAATATAGTTATAAAATAGTGTATCTAGAAAAATAGCTTTAGAAACCTCAATTATTAATTGGGGTAAATATTATAGTGTAAGTTTTTTGTTTCAGAAAATATTTTTCATAAAAAATGATGGTTTTAAATAATTATTTAACAAAATAACTAAACATTTTTATTTCCAATAAAGATCAAATTGACTTTATTGGATTTCGGATGAGAGAGATAGTATTTGGAGAAATTGTACCCATATTTGTATGAAAAGAGTTTGGGAAAACCCATCGAGAAGTAACCATCTCAATGTCCTCTTTTAAATAGACGAACCTTGCTTGACCTTCCCATGACAGGTAAACCAAACTAGACGTGTCTGACAACTAAACTGCGTGTCCATAAACTCACGTCTAAATAAAGTTTGGCATTTTAAAATATAATATGTGTTTCAAACATCAGCTCATTAACTTTGGTGAATTGTTTAATTTTGAAAGCAGTATAGTAATTAGTAATTGTTACTGAATGCTTTGAGTATAAAGTTGTGGACTGATATTTGAAAGAGACCCTCGTTTGTAAACTTTTTCCTATTTTATAGAGAATACCCTAATTTGTAGTTGTGTAGACACAGTGCTTTATATTCCAAGCAAAGTTGCCGTTGGCTAAGAGTTTGGAGTTTGAATACTGGTGTGGGATATCATGAATGGTTTTCTAAAAGTAATATATCACCCTTGTTCACACATAAATAATATACCCAGACATTCAACCTCCAGGTTAAAATGGTTGCGCTCCTTTTGGAAGCTTGAGTCCTTCAACACTAGGATCGCTGCGGTTAGTCCTATCATCACCCAGCAGCGACACTAGCGAAGCCCAGTGTTGAAGAACTCAAGCTGGCAAAAGAAGCGCAGCGAAACTCCCGTGAGGTTGAGCGTCTGTTTATTACTTGTCTGTGCCCTTGTTTAACAAACCTCTATTTTTATTTATAGAACCACGTCTTACTACCTGTTAGGTTATACGCTTATGTACTAATTAAGATGAGGAGTGAGGAAGGGTGAACTTAGAGGAAGAGTACCCGAATTTGCGTGGATGGAAGGTGAAAAACCATTTAGGAAAAAACGCACCCAGTACAGAGTAGAACCACGATGTCTAACCAATTGGCAGTCTATTCTAACACGATAGTGTCTCCTCATACCACGTGGCCACCCAGAGAGTTTTCACTCTGTATTTAAACTGTCCTAGCTACCCTGTGTTAAGGTGAGATGGGAAGTTATACGATTTGTCAGTTAATGTTTAATACCTCGGTGGTCTTGGGTTGAAGTACTCCCTTCAGGACCCGATGTTCATGGGTTCAAACTAAGCGGAGGCGACAGGTTTTTCTTGAGCGATAAAAATCCGCAGCAAAACTTCCTTTGGAGGGGAAGTAAAACCGTCTGTCTCATGTTGATTATGGCATGTGAAATAACACTGGAAGGTATGAGAAAATACCTTTCTTGGAAAAAGTGATAGGCTCTTTCGTTCTCGCTCATAGAAATTATCGTTTGTTGATACAATAAGTCGGTTCATAAAGTACACGTTAAATACATCAGATAAATGAAGTCGATATTTCTTTTTAGATTTTTTATAGTAAAAAACGGTGACCTGGTGGTCTAGGGGTAAGGTGTTGGACTTCTGTGTTGGGGGTCCGGGGTTCAATCCTCGGTCCTGGCACAGATTTATCTGATTGCCAAACCCTTCCTTCACCTCTGACAAGACGTGTATTAATCACAACTTGTGAATGTGTGGAATGCCAGGCGTCTACCGTGGTTCGGATACCACGTTAAACTGTAGGTCCTCCATTTCATCTCCCAATCACCCTACCATTAGTATGAGTGCGGGGTGCCTATAACCTGAACGGGTAGTAAGACAAGGTGCTAATATAAAATAATAATAATAATAATAATAATATAGTAAAAACCCTTTTCTGACCAAAAATAAAGTGTTGCTTCATTAGATAACGTTTAGTTTCATTTTATATAAATGGTCCGGTAATTTCAACAGTTCTTTTATATTTATCTGGGCATGTTGGCATTTTGAACAATTTTAAAAATAAACTTAAAGAGTCTTGTTCAAATTCCACGCTGCTTATGACAGATATTTAAGAACAGTTGAGATTACTGTGTGTACAAAATTAAATTAACATATTCACTAAAACAATAATTTATTTATTCTGACTGAAATTGAGTTATACTATAGAAGCTGCAAACATATTTACTTTAACTAACATTTTCTTTCATCCCATCTTTAATGTATTCACTTTAATCGTAGTAGACGCGTTATGGTTGTGAGTAGGCCAAACCTACTAAATAAAGAATTTGTGAATTCAGTGTCCTGGGTTCGATTTGCAGTGCTTTACAGACTGAAACCCTATTTAGTAAAAACCACCTACGATGCACCCAATCAGGTTTCGAACCCTGTTACCCCCGTATTCAGCAATCTAGTATATTGGGAGAGTGATGGCATTGATCTCCGACCACCGAAAAGGGTATGATAATGTTTACTTTCGATCATTTGTGCGTAAAAAAAATATTTACTCGTGGGAAAGTCACTTCCAACCATGTACACCTCCATTACAAGCTTGTGGCGTTTCTTTTAGCACCGCATCTTAGTACCCATTCGAGATATATGCTGATGTGTGTTAAGGGTTATAAAGGCTTAATATAAAAGAAATGCACCCACATTTGCGGGGGAAAGTTGGGAAATATTTAGAAAAAATATTTTCAGTGCACCCAACCATGATTGAACCCTGATATACCCATCTTAAGCATTCTAGCTCAACACTAGAGTAGTGCGTAGACCATGTTGTCACCTAAGCGGGTCTTGTGACAGTTATTTGTGTGCTCACGAGTAAAATGAAACTAAATCCAAAACACGTAATTAATCAATTAATTGATTGCCCACTTCGGCGGCCACATGGTCTAAGGTACCACTCTTAAAATAAACTAGATTGCCGATTACAGGGAGATGGGAGTTCAAATACCGGTTGGGTGCATGAGAGGGGTTTTTCTATACCGCTACCACCACGAAAAATGCTGGTGCACTTCCTTTAAATTCAACGATTACTTTTCTTTAACCCATTAGCGTAACTAGTACACGGGCGTATAGCCCGCACGGTTAGTAGGAGGCGATGTTAAGAAGAAAAAAATATTAGACCTACCGTATTAAGAACTTCTATGAATAATTTACACGAGTTGCATTACAAAAAAAAAAAAATCTATGCACTGAAAATTTGCAAAAATTTGTAAATAAGACTCGTTTGTGAAGTAAAGTATATTATCTAGACTTGAGCAAAATTAAGCGGTCCTCTTTTCGGGACTAGTTTTTTTTTTTGCCTGTTAATTAGAAAAGGTTGTGAGACACTTCTTTAATGCTTACACTTACTAGTACCGTATGGCGAGGATGTAGGGAACTAGAGTTAAGGGAAGTGTTGTCTTTTCTTAAAATATTTATAGTAAAACTACCCGCTTCGGTGGTGTAGTTGGCTAACGCGCTTGTGTTGAGCTCGACTACTGAGGACGGGAGATCGAGGTTCGAATCTCGGTCGGGTGAACTGGGGGTGGTTTTTCCTAAATAGTTTTCCACTCTCCCTCCACGCAAATGCGGATTCACTCCCTCTAATTCAACCTCCCCAATTCCTAAATTCATTAACGTAATTAGTACTTAAAGCGTATAACCCGAACGGGTAGTAAGACGCGGTGCAAATATTAATATATAGTAAAACTTTAGGGCCAAAATAAATTAAATATTGCCTCGGTAGAAACATTGGGTTTAATTCTATTTACTTGGTTAAATTATTATTATTATTATTATATTATTATTAGCACTACGTCTTACTACCCGTTCGGGTTATACGCACTTAAGCTAATGTGTAATGGTAGGGTGATTGTGAGATGAAATGGAGGACCTACAGTTTAACGTAGGATCCGAACCACGGTGGAGGCCTGGCATGGTAAAATAGACAGTTCTTGAATATCTGTCATGAACGTCAATATCACCATGTGAGGAAAATTCAACTCTACTATTCTACTGATTAAACATTTGATGTATTTTGACCAACAAAATATTTTACTGTAAAAACATAACAGCTATTGTTCCTTAACCTAATTAAACTTGAGCAAGGGAGGAATATAAGGTTATAAATCATAATTACAAACCTAGATTTATTTGGATAAGAATACCTTTTTTGACAGATAAAAAATGTAAGGTACTAAAAAAAAGTTAAATTAATGTGATTTGAAAATGTTGATTTATCTTGTAAAATAAATAAAATACAGTAGAAATTTTTAATTCGTAGTAAAAGGGATGATATTTCCAAATATCTTAAATTCAAACTAACCATTTTCACGAGTATTTAGGCAGCTGATACACAATAAATCAATAACCTCAACATTTTTACACATAAACACACACATTTTATTATGCTGTATCAAGCACACATAGACAATAGAAAAAAAATCAATCACAAAATATAAAATCTTTGGAAAATAAGCATACGAAAATTGCAGATCAAATCGGAAATAAATTGATGAAGGCTGAGACGACAATCCCTTTTATTGGGTAACCCGCTCGCCACCGGGCATAATTCTTTGCTTTCTCATTTACTTTGTATTAAAAGGCTAACTCCAACTTCATTTGGAATTCGCGTCCTATGGGGAGGTTTAGTAAGTATCGTAAAGTTAGGATTGAAAAGAATACAAACTAGAAAAAAAACACCTATTTATAGACTTCAAATCACTTAGACATTTTCTTCTAAAATTTGAATTAAATGTTATTTTTTTACCATTGATTTAAATAGACATTTCATAAATAATCATGGTGGGTTCAAATTATCTAAATTTTTGAATTAACTATAAAGTTGTATTAGCTAAATCCTACTGTAATAATAATAATAATAATAATAATGTATTAAAATAATATCCACGTTGATCACAAAGAAATGTTCTTGTATTTTTCTAAAAGCGCATTCCTACCAGAACGATACTAACAGTAGAATGTGTGTCCACACTGTATAGTAAATCACCATCTGTATTTTCAGGCATGAGCGTGGAGTAATATAATCAAGAGCAGGTCAAAAGGTCAAGTTATTACTTTGAGCGTTGTACTGTTCATCGTTTATCTAAAACTCTTCCCCCCTCACCCCCTTTTCCCCCAAAGCAAGAAATATACGAGTAACAGGTAAAGCATAATTAATGTTTGGGAGGTCGATATTAATGGCAGTATTAATATCCTTCCTTGTCAAACCTGATGGCCTTTTGTGAACGGAAAGGAGGAAGAGTGAGGGCAATTGGGGGTCGGGGGGGGGGGGGGAGTTAACTCTTTAGTAGTGAAGCGCGATGGCCCTCCTTGAGTGTCTTCTTGGCTTTACTACCTCCAGGGCGTGCCCTTACATTATTATCAATCTCTCAACTTCTCCTATACATTTTCTATTATCTTTCCTCTCTACTTTACCGGGATCTTCCTTTTCAGTCACCTCTTTCACCCTTACTCCGTATCTATGACAAAAAGAAAAAAATATAAATATATTCCTTGAGTCTTCTCAGACACTGTCAAGAATGATGTGTCGTCACGCGAAAGGGGGGGGGGGAGGAGAAAAAGAAATGAAATGATTCGGTGTCTTCTCCAATATATACTAGACAGTACTTGATAAAATAGAGCTTATAGGCCTACATAGTAAATAAAAAAGTTAGTTCGGTGTGTTATAAAAAAAAATTGTTTTGATGTATACAGAAACTTCACCAAAGTATAGCATGTAGACAAATTCCAAATGTGGAATGAATAATTTTACTTTGATATATAAAGGGGAACGGTGAAGTGTAAAAAAAATGTAAAAATAAAATTGCTGTTTGCTTAGTTCAACTTTTTTTTCCCCATTTCATACAAGCAGGAAAGTTGTGGGCTAAGAGACGAAATATTGTTAGGGTAGGGGTGTAAAAGCCAACGAGAAAAGACGTATTTTTTGCAGTTTTTTTCTATAACAAACCTTTTTTTTTTGACAAAAATAAACAAAATATTGCTTCAGTAGAAACATATTTTAGTTTTATTCACATGGTGATATCAACTGTTGTTGACTAGATGTCAAGGCTATCTTAGAATTTAATGATAACTTTTTAAAATGAAGAGAAAAAGTTGTCATTAAATTCCAGGACATTCTCAACAGACATTCTCAACAGATATTCAAGAACAGCTATTGAAATCACTATGTAAAGAAAACTAAACTAAAGGTTCCAACTAGATAAATATCTGATTTCTTTTGACCAAAAAAACCTTTTTGGTATGAAAACAGTAAATACATCGACCTTATCTCATATATATAAACGGATTAGGAATGGATACAATTTTGGGAAAATATAGCTGCATTATCTTTGAGAGAATTTGTAAAACCAGTAAAGAAATCATACCCAGCTGAGGTTTGAACCCTGATTTCTCAAGGAACTGAACTAGATGGGATTGACGTCTTAATCCACGTGCTCACCGGTACGTTTAAAAAAAAAACTGTATTCTAGAAGTATATGAACCTTTTAATGGTATCTATTGACAGAAGAATTATTAACAACTAGACAATCCCACACGGCGTTGTCCATGACCCACTGTGTTTTAAGAGTTATATAAGGCCCTCAATTGCCCCCCCTCCCCCCCGCTCTCCACCTGTGACCCACTGTAGTATAAGATTGATTTATATTAGGCCCCCCCCCCCACTCCCCCTGATGGTGCCCGATTTCAAATGGAAAAGTTATCTCTGAAACGTAATTCTAAGCCAGATTATGTCAATAAATATAGCTATATTATATCTTGTATAAAACTATCGACATTTTTATGAGGAATAAATAAAATTTTCAAAATAAAATATAGCCTATGTTACTCGCTGATAATGTAGCTTTATATTGGTGAAAGAATTTTTAAAATAGGTCCAGTAGTTTTTGAGTTTATCCATTACAAACAAAAAAATCAAATCTTTTCTCTTTATAATATTATAGTAAAGTATAGATGAATGTACCCTAAACAGACTAAGGTGTCTAATATTCTCACTGTACTTGCTCCTCATTGTTAGTTTAGTCCAAGTTATAATCTTTTCCATGTGTACTATGGTTTGTTTTCCCTTTAGTTACACCTCTTAATTCCCTTACTAATTCAGGGGGTTTCTCTCTAGTATGAGGCAACTTAGAGCTGGCCATATACGATCTCGTGGATATGGCTTGGGCGAAACAAATTTAGGTAGGTTTAGGGTAATTGTTTTCTCATATTTTAAGGAACAGTCTGTGATAGACGTGTGTAAATCATAGACTACTATGATATATCATTTTGATACCACAGTCACCAGTGAAGCATAAGTGGCGTTATGCTGCTGTTTGTGCAATGAGAACTGTACATGAAAGCGAGTAACATGGAAGAAAGCTATAGGCTGCGGTCACTTTGGATGCACGCTTGCGCAAGTAAACTGTATGTGCGAGCGTGCGCAAGCTTGCACGAAGAAACAGAATTCTAATAAACCCATCTAAACCAATGGTGGCGCGCCCGAGCTGGTCACACTGAGTGCGAACTGGATGCGCTAGCTTGTGCAAGCTTGTGCACGTGAAACCGCGGATCAAATAAATTTGTTTCTTCATGCACGCTTGCTGTATCGACGTGAGAGTTATTTTATTTCCCTTGTATTTTCAAGAGGTTTTGTCCTTATGTATTTGTGTTTGTGCTTACTATGGAAGTCAATATGCTAATAGCATGCGTTGAAGCAAAAAGGGCCATCTGGGATGCCTCTTCTAAGAACCATATCAACAGAGACATTATAAAGAAACTGTGGGCGGAGATAGGAACCATATTGGATATTCCAAGTAGGTAAAGAGAGTTTTGAAAAGTGATGAAAAAACTTTATTTCAACTTAATTATTATTGTTTTAACTATCACAAAAATCACAAAATAATATAATTACCTACTGAATAGTTATGCTTCATTATTAGTAGTTAGCCTATGAAAGTTTGAACAATGTTTGGTTTATTAGGTATTGAAGTAGTGTTTAAAAGCATCTCTGATTTTAATTGCCTTTTCAGTAGCTCTATTGTATCTACGCAAGTCATCATTTGGCCGGTAGTCTCGAAGCAGCTGTGTTTAGTTTTGTGCAACATAACTATCCTCTTCTGCACTGCCTCTATCAATAACAATGCTATGCAACAAGCATACACATTTCAGAATCACGTCTACATTGGCCGGCATACACTGAATTTCAGTTTTAAGAACTCGCCACTTAGCATCATTCTAAAGTACCCAAAGAATTTATCTGGCTGCTTAAGGAGATCCAGGAAAATGCGGCTATATTTTCCATCTTTCTCCCTATTCTTAAAATAATCGGCTCACTGGAAGTGATTACTTGCACTTAGTTGCAACCAATGTGACCACTTCGTACACACGCAAGCTGCTTGCGCACGCTTGCGCAACCTAATACTTGCGCAAGCGTGCATCCAAAGTGAACGCAGCCCATTGATTATAAAATTAGTGTAAGGCACGTAAAAGTAAAAATAGGAACACTTAAGGTAGGCATATCAAACTTGTGGCCTGCGGATCGCATGTGGCCCAATCCATGATTTCGTGTAGACCGTGGACATTTTGATAAACCAATTTACAATGTAGTTTGATTAATCTTATTATAACTTACACATCGTATAGATACGTCATATGACATTATGACATTTAGAAACGTGTGCAATTCTAAAAAGTGAACAGTTGTTATATTTTATGAAAAGGAACAAACTTTCAGGGATTGAGGCTTAAGGACAAGCATTTTTCATCATACTATGAAGGTACTTCAACAAAAGAAGTAATGTATAACATTCACACCTATGCTGCAAAATTAAGTCTCAAATATTCAGAATATATGAAAACATATTTTACGAGTGGGTTTTTATAGGTGTGAAACATGGTAGCTTGACTTACATTACGAAGACAAATTTAGGGTGTTCTAAAACAATGTTTAGAAATATTTTGGTCCAAAAAAGTATGAGTTTAGGGTTGTATAATGATGAGCTACATACCCACAAAGAGACATACTCATCACAGTACATTTTTAGGATAATCATGTCTCGCAGATTACGGTGGGCAGAAAATGCAGCGTGGATGGAAGAAGTTAGAACATTATTCAAGGTGCTGATTGGAAAAACCAATGGGAAGAAACCATTGGGAAGACCTAGACGCAGATGGGAAGATAACATATTAGAATGGACCTGAAAGAGATAGGGTGTGATGAGGTGGACTGGATAGAACTAGCTCGGGATAGGGTGTAGTAAGGTGGACTGGATATAACTAACTCAATGTAGGGATAGGTTGTAATGAGATGGACTGAATAGAACTAGCTTAAGATAAGTATAGGGTGTAATGAGGTGGACTTGATATAACTATTTCAAGATAGGGATAGGTGGCATACTTTAGTAAGTAAGGCAGTCAACTTCCGAGCTCTTAACGTCAGTGTGTAAGTAAGTGTGTATAAAAAGTATAGTATTGTGCGACAGCTAGAAATGTTGCTATATCTCATTTAACATAATCATACTTTAGGTAATGGTATCTGCAGTTGTAACTAATGTTAGATAGTATCAATACCTATAAAACGACACCAATAATAGAGTAAAATGTTAACATTGTTGATCGCAAAAATAAAAAAGTCTGTATTTTGAAGACTGTTCTCTTTATAATCATAATCCCGCCTTAACTGGCTATAAAACATAGATAGATAATATATGAGAGGCAGGGATTACCACCCCTATGGTCTAGTGGTCAGTGTTCCTGCCTTCAGATCCAAAGGTCGTAGGTTTGATCCTTAGTATTTTCCGAAGTCTTCTGTAAAACAGTGGTTCTGAAATGGGAAACAACTCATCCTCGTAAGGACTAGAAAACTTAGATTGACGACTGAAGGGTTCATTTTGATGACCTCATGACACCCTTTATTAGCAAATGTTAGCATTTTTCTTGTTAACGGCGGCTCAAGCTCTGTAGGTATAGCTCGTTTGCGGGCTTACGTAAAGGAGTTTTATTTAGTATCGATTATATCTATGGAATGATGTTTAAATAGAGATCAAGAATAGAGAGAGGTATAGCATATTTCTAAAGGATTTATTAATTAAAGATTAAGTTGCGGTATTTGCATAAATATATTGTTGTAAGCTACCTTGTTGAATAAATATTACAGCTCCGTGGAGGTTTAACCACGCAATATTTTTTGTCATATGTTCGTCCAACTTTTACGGTCATAAATAATTAAAGTTAATTTTAAAACAAATGCGTGAAAATGTAAAAAAAAGGTAATTAATGTTAGCTTGCTCTTGTTTTGTACTCTTCTAAATACAAACATACACCCTGCATTTGCAAGTTGAATAAGAAATACAGAAAAGAGTTTTTTTTATCCAAAATATTATGTTGATAAACTTTTAATAGGATTTGTCAAACATATGCTTGTAGTGCAAAATTTAAAACTTGTGATAATATTTTTTTTTGGGGGGGGGGGGGGGGAGTTTATTTTTCTTTCAAACTGTTTCGGGGGAGAATTTATAGCAAATTTGGTTTGTGTGGGATGTGTTTTATTTAAGTTTACATCTGAATCTATAGTAGGATTTTGGTAAGAAGAAACTTTTTAAATATATATAAATATTAACCGGCCTCGTGTTATATGGACAAAAGTCCCCGGCTGATGATATAGAGGTTCCGGGTTTGATGCTCGGCTGGTTCCAGGGGATTTTTCTAAAAAAAAAAGGAAATAACTCCATCGTCACCAGGGAATAAGCCTCCACGAAACGTATGTACGATAAGTACATTCCAGCATTCCCTGGGAAACGGTACATTAGTACTGGCTAATATTTTCTCAAACTGAGCTAAGACTGATGTAGCCCAGACACGCCATTATTGTTATTGTTATTATTATTATTATTATTGCAACTATAATATTATTATTTTATATGTATTGTCAATATCCATCAAAAGCTATAACTGAAGATAACATAAATTAACACCCGCCTCGGTGCTGGCGTGGTCTAACGCGTTACTCTCGTGTTAGAATAGACTGCCAAAGATTAAGAGATCCGGGTTCGATCCCGGTTGGGTCCACTGAGGGTGAGTTTAACTAAATTGTTTTCCATTTTCCCTCCACACAAATGTGGGTGCACTTTTAATCAAACCTTCCTAATCCCTAACTCATTAGTGCAATTAGTACATAAGCGTATAACCCGATCAGACAGTCAGATGCGGGGCTAAAAAACAAACAAAAAACCCATAAAGTAACGTACGAATACATTAAAGTTAGAGCTAGTAGAATCTCTAAATATCAGATAAAGATCTTATTTAAAAAATTGGACTGTACCCCATCCTCTTTCCAGGAGATATTATACACTATACATGTCAAACGCACTTTGGTGATGATATGGTCTATAGCATCACACTCGGAGTAGATTTAAATATCGATTATGGGGATTTCCGGGCTCAAATCCCGGTTGATTGTAGTGAGGGTGTTTTTATCTTTAGTGCTTTGTCACTCACCCTCTACGAAACCATTGAAACATTTCCTCCAAATTGTATCTTCCCGATTCCTAATCCATTAGTGTAAATATGTGGATATTCCGAACGAGTAGTAAAATGTGGTTAGGGATAAATTATATACTAGTTGAATACTTCATTCCACCCTCGTTTCAGGGTCCATGTTACTCTCGCTTTAGGGCGCACTATACCTTCACTGGTGGCTCATCAACAAGAGGCGCTGTCATCAAGTACTCGTGTGAGCTTTTGTGTAATCTCTACCCTCGCACGAGGACCCTATTAAATATAGTCCCGTACTCGGCGTTCCTCAGGCTATCCACATTTAAGGTTGGAATGAGGAATGTAGAATTAAGAGGATGTTCCCACATCTGCCTGGAGGAAGAGTGTAAAACCGTGTAGGAAAAACTATTCAACTACCCTCGGGTGGGGGATCAAGTCCAACCCTTGTCGTAACTGGAAGACCAGACAAGATGATACTGATTTCTTTTTTCGCACACGTCTTCCTTAATTTCATCTCATATTTGAGAAAACTTACCCTTGAATTCAATATTTTTAACATTTCACTCTAGTTATAATAATAGTATTATTTTATACGTATTTCTACTAATTATGAAAAGTAACTGCTAGTGATTACACAACTTGACAAGTGAATATGTGAAAATATTTTCTCTAAATTGAAAAACGTCATCTGAACAAGGGAATTTAACTCGAAATCTTTGTATTAGTACGCCAATTCTCTAACCACTGAGCTATCCAGGAGTTATCTCATGCCTAAGGTAGTTCTTCACTCATATTTTAAGGCAGAGCCTTTGATGGACTTGCGTAAATCATCAGCTACATTTTTTTACATCCATTACTGTTTCCATCCTGGTGACCTGGTGGTCAAGGGGTAAGGTGTCAGACTTCTGCGCTGGCGGCCGGGGTTCAATCCTCGGTCCCGGCATAGATTTATCTGATTTCCAAACCCTTCCTTGACCTCTGACAAGACATCTTGTGAATGTGGGGAATGCCAGGCCTCCACCGTGGTTCGGATTCCACGTTAAGCTGTAGGTTCTTCATTTCATCTCACAATCACCCTACCATTACACATTAGCGTAAGTGCGTATAACCCGAATGGTTAGTAAGACGCGGTGCTAATAATAATAATAATAATAATAATAATAATAATAATAATAATGTTTCCATCCTATGGGTTGGGTCAGTTTTTTCTATCCGAGCCATATATTTTGCACTATCGGCTTGCTAGGCTTGTTTTGGCTTCATATGCCGTTTAATCTATCTTAAGGCTATGACAAGCATAACATCCATTCCCCAGCCATTTATTTATCAATGTGAAAAGGTAAACACACATTTTCATCAACTATACATTTTTGGCCATGTTGGTAATCAAACCCGGAACCCTTAGCTCAGTTATGCAGACACACACAACCAACTGAGCTAAGGTTTTGGATTAAATCATCAGCTTCATGTGTGTGATCAATTGAAATCACGAGCTATCAGATAATGCAGCCACCTCCTACTCTGTAAGGCTTTATGCTACCAATAGTACATAGCTAAGCTATCATATTTGATAAAAACTGTTATAGCTGCATCTAAATATCATCTTCTCTAAATTAAAAAATGACACCTGGACACTGGAATCGAACCCAGGACCTTTGGTTTAGTATGGCATTGCTCTGGCCATTGAGATGTCCATGATTGAATATGAGTGAAGAATGATTTTTGGGCACGGAATGACCCCTTGAATAGTTATAGTGTTTAGAGCACTGGTGTGTTAAGTTAAAGGTTTTGGGTTCGATTCCTATTTCCAGATTTCATTTTTATTATTATTATTATTATTAGCACCGCGTCTTACTACCCATTCGGGTTATACGCACTTACGCTAATGTGTAATGGTAGGGTGATTGTGAGATGAAATGAAGGACCTACAGTTTAACGTGGAATCCGAACCACGGTGGAGACCTGGCATTCCTCACATTCACAAGATGTCTTGTCAGAGGTGAAGGAAGGGTTTGGTAATCAGATAAATCTTTGCCGGGACGAGGATTGAACCCGGCCGCCAGCATAGAAGTCTGACACCTTACCCTAGACCACCAGGTCACCGATTTCATTTTTCAATTTAAATAATTCAATTTAAATGTGGCTATAATATTGTAACTAACAATTATAATAACTTGGTTATATAGGCTAATCTATGAAAATAATTAGATTAACTATGCAAATATCATATACCTACTGCTCTAGCTACCTTGTTCCTACCACACAGGATGGTTCAAAAGTCTCCATATATAGGGATGATGCACAATTTTAGTTTTGTATGGATGTAATTATTGTGCTCTTTTCAAACTCTGCCAATACCGTGGCCGATATATATTCATTGGTGGATATTTGTGAACGGCCAAATCTCTGCTTGGTCATCAATTCTTACGGTCCTTTGGAACTTTTGACATCGTCCTCGGTGGTTTTGGGGTAAAGGTCTTGCCTCAGGACTCGATGTTCGTGGGTTCAAACCCAGCTGTTGTCTCATGTCAGTTGTGGCATGTAAAAGAACCCTTAGAAATATGTGAACATACCTTTCCTGGCAAAATTGGTAGGCTCTTTAAATATCGCTCATAAAAATTCTCGTGTGTTAATATAATCAGTAGGTTCAGAAAGTGCATGTTAAATACATCAATTAATAAGTGTCGTGTGTGATTGGTCTTTCTGGTTAGTGGCTCTTGTTGAATTAACCTGAGACAGTTCCTTGATCTGGTTAGGAGAATGGACTATATAGGCTCTTCTCTCTCTCTAAAAAAAAAAAAATCAATTTCAGAGTGGTGATTAGAAAAAAAAAAATCCTATACATGGAAACTTTTGAATCATTCTGTAGTTTTAAAGATAAACGGCCTGTGTAATGGCATTAAAACAAACATATAAAGCATCTGATGGCTGCGTCGAACCTTTGTTGGATTATCAGGTAAAGGATCATGTAGGTCCAAAACAGATTGTAAAACCATGAATATCGTTAAATGTTTGTTGGTGCTAAATGTCACTGTGTGTGTGTTTAGTTGGATATCAGTCCAAGCCTTTTAATTAAAAAAATGGAAATCCTAACAGATACATTTTAATAGAATCAAAGAATTTAGAAAATGTTGATATTCTATTTTCAAACACGGAACGTTATTTCCTACAACACCCTAAAAATATGACGTAGAAGTTCAAATAATATATTTTTAATGTATTTATTGTAATGTTTTTTCCTATTTGTTTTTTTTTATTAAAAATTTACCGTAACTCATTTTTCCAATTTTCTTGATTCACTGTTAAATTTATTCCACATGAAATAAGTTATTTTGAAGAGTGAGTTGAATATTCCGTCAGTCTAAGGAAGGGATGGTTGCGTAAACAATAAACAGTGCCTTGTTCAGAGATCTAATGTAAGTTTATCTATAATAAATAGCTCAGACCTAATTTTCTGTTAAACCACTAACAAACAGGAGGTGAATTACGATCAGATCTCTGGTCGGGCTAACCACCAATACTCGTCCATCAACTGTTTGATTCTCCTATCATTATTTAGATAAGAAACATAACCTATAATTTTAAATAACAGAGTAGGGTTTTGCATGATTATTTTAGAATTTAATAAAGGTGTTTTTAAAAATATAATGAGGGTGACTTATTATAAAATAAAGTAATGCAACTTTCTCATCCCCTTTATTCGTTTTTTGGTCAGGATGGAAGGGGGGTAAACCGTTATGAAGGCCACACAACAAGAAGTACTAAAATAGATGTTATTTATTTAAGGGTGTGAAAGTATTCACAGAACTACGTAGTGGTTATGCAAAAGCTTAACTAATTAGAGTAAAATATACACCGATTAATTGTTTATGTAAGAATTGTAGACCTAGTAAAGTACGAGAAGCATCATCTTGGTAACTTACTATTTTTTCTAACGTTACCGAGTTCTTTACCCGTGCGAGTCTGTCATCCTGTAATGATGATACTAAAACACTTGAATATCATGAAGACCATACTGTGCGGCGTATCTCCCACGCGGTAGTCACTACGTAGACTCTGGTATCATGCGCCCAGCCCAGCAAACCGGTTCTTATCCTGGCCTGTCGGCTCTACATCATGAAACATCCGGCTTCGTTGCCGGTGCACGAGAAACCTTTTTCTTCCGAAAACTATCTTGAAGGGGATAATTTCTTCTCAATCGCCTTGTCCTTTTGGATAATAAGTAAGTAGCATAAGTCCTCCAAGAAGAAGAGATTGTTAAATAGTTTAACCTTAATGTAGTCAAGAATGTTAAATCAGTATCACCCTACTTACAGGTGATAACGCATTCAAATTGGCATTCGCATTTCAACTTACCGACACACTTTCTCCTGATGATTTACTGGTTACAATATAGAACAATGTTCAGCATATTGACTGGAAAACTCAATAAGAGACCAGTGGGAGGAACAAAACAAATGGGAAGATAATATTAGAATCGACCTGAACGAGATAAAGGGTGTAATGAGGGGGATTGGATATAATTAGCTCAATATAGAGATAAGATGTAATGAGATGGACTGGATATAACTAGATAAAGATGAGTGGGATGGTAAAGAACTAGGGATTAGGGTGCGTTGGGGTGAATCAGATATAATTGGCTCAAGACAGCGACAAGATGTAGTGAGGCGGACTGGCTAGAGCCAGCTCAAGATAGGGATAGGGTGTAGTGAGTTGGACTGGATAAAATTAGCTCAAGACAGCGACAGGATTTAATGAGGCGGACTGGCTAGAGCTAGCTCAAGATAGGGATAGGGTGTAATGAAGTGAGGTGGATTGGATACAGCTAGCTAAAGATAGGGATAGGTGTGCAATAAGGTGGACTGGATTGAATTAACTCAAGTTAGGAATAGGTGTCGTAATACTGTAAGTGCGGTAATGAATTTTCGAGCTCCTAATGTCATGGAATAAGCAATATATTTAGTAAGTGGGTCTCTGAAATATAAAATAGCAAATTCAGCCGAGAGCATTAGAGTATGGTAAAATTATGGCATATCAGTGTAAGTTTTTCAACCATACAATAAAATTATAAAATATTGCAATTAAAATTAGCTACAAGAAAGAAACTAGCTTGTCTTTAATCATATTGAAATGAAATATTAAATTTGGGTAAGACTTGGTGTATTTGATTGTGTATTTTTAAATGATTTTTTTTCACTGCAACGTCTTCCCACAAATATGAAACAAGTGAAGCCTCGAAGCGGTCATTTTGATACTAGGCAGTTTTAGGAAAGTCCCTATCACCGGAGTACAAAGAGCTAGTTGCTAACCGCCAGATGAAAAAAAAAGCCCTTGTGATTGGTAAAAAGGGCGACCGGACTTTGTGAAACAAAGACACGGTGCTGGGAATGTTTACACGGCTTCAAGCCAGCGTTGCCAAATTTACCATCTGGATACTACCTGAACTGAAACTACCCACCTGTAAAAAAAATATCCGATATTAATTAGAATATAATGCTAAAATAAATATTCCAGCGTTTGAGTTATTAAAAAAAAATTAGCCGATTAATTAATATTACTGATGCTTAGTGTTTTATTTTCTAGCTTTCTAACTTTTTAAACTCCCTCGGTGGCGTAGTTAGCTAACGCGCTGGTTTAGTTTTGAGCTAGACTATCGAGGATGGGAAATTGAGGTTCGAATCTCGCTTGGATGAACTCGGATGTTTTTTCCCCAAATTGTTTTCCACTCTCTCTCCACGCAAATGTGGGTTCACTTCCTATAAATTGAACCTTCCAAATTAATAACCCATTATAGTAATTAATAGTTAAGCGTATAACCAAAACTGTTAGTAAGACGTGGTGCTAAGTATTATTATTATCACGTCTTACTACCCGTTCGGTTTGTACGCACTTACGCTAATTGTAATATAGTAGGGTGATTGTGAGATGAAATGGAGGACCTACAGTTTAACGTGGGATCCGAACCACGATTGAGGCCTGGCATTCCCCACATTCACAAGTTGTGATTAATACACCTTGTCAGAGGTGAAGGAAGGGTTTGGAAATCGGATAAATCTGTACCGAGACCGAGGATTGACCCCGGACCTCCATCACAGAAGTTTGATACCTTACCCCTAGACCACCAGGCCACCGGATATCTAGCTTTTAAATTTGTATTTGGGGTATAAAGTACACTTTCTGAACAGACTGCTTACGGTATATCAGATCACTACTTATAATCTAACTTAAATCTAGCACATACATGGCCGTTAATTCATCACTGTGAAAGGAGAAAACCACATTTCACCAATGATAGGTTATGATGTTATTTGGTCATACCAGGAATTGAACCCGGTACCCTTATATCAATATCACGTGCGGAAGGTAGTTGTAAGGTTAGTTTATAGGGGTTGGGGTGTAATAGCACGTCCATGATGATCAGATTAATTAGTGGCACAGCAGAATAAAATATTAGCCACCTTTGGTCTAAGGTATAACTCTCCCAATAGACCAAACAGCCTATGATGGAAATATCGGGGTCTGAATCTTGATTGTATGTATTGAGTGTGCTTATTTAAATGGTTTTCCACTCTAAATAAACAAAATGTGGTTACAATTTCTCTAAATTAAGGCTTACTCTCCTAAAACATTAGTTATTGACTATAGCTTGAAACAGGTAGGGAGTGAATCGCAGTGTAAGAAACTATATATCTTTATTTATATTATATTATTTTGATAATATTTTAAATAAATGAAATCATAATTTTGATTAACTACATATAATGATAGTTTAAAAACTATTTATATTGAGTCCATTTCTAAATGAAAATGTTCTAAATTACTAGTCAAGAAATTATATTTAAATTTGAAATCTAATCACTATCAAATGGTATTTTTATGTTATTTTATTTTAAATTCAGATACAGCTTTATAGCAACAAGTTAAAATTAAATTATATTGAACTGTTTTTGCTTTAGTACTAGCTTTAGTACTTGACTTATTACAATTTATTCAAGGTCATATACTCTACCACAACTTACAGCATTGATACCAATTTATCATTCAATTTTTTTAAACTTATATTTCTACCCGTTCAGGTTATACGTGTATGTACTAACTATTTTAATGATCTAGGAATGAGTAATTTAGAATATAAAGGAAGTGTACCCACCTTTTCTTGAAGGAAAAGTGATAAATCATCTAGGGACAAAAACAATAAATACACATGACTGTCTGTGGGTTCGAACCTCTATCTACATATTATCGGTAATCCAGCCTATTGCGAGAGTGACGCTTTAGATCATTGCGGCCACCAAAACGTTTGAATGGATGTCGAGAAATATAACACTAATAATAAAGTGATACCTTTATAAACTCTAACCCGCCTCTGTGGCGTAGTTGGCTAACGCGCTTGTCGTGTTGAGCCCGACTGCTGAGGACGGGGAGATCGAGGTTCAAATCTCGGTCGGGTGAACTGGGGGTGGTTTTTCCTAAATGGCTTTCCACTCTCCCTCCACGCAAATGCGGGTTCATTCCTTTAATTCAACCTTCCCAATTCCTAATTCATTAGAGTAATTAGTACTTAAGCGTATAACCCGAATGGGTAGTAAGACGCGGTGCTAAATAAAAAAATAAAAAATATATATATATATATAAACTCTAAACCGGCCCCCTTTAATTAGTAAATATGCTGTCTAGAGAAATATTTATATTCATTCAAATACAATGTTTTTAGCCGAAATTAGTTACTTTGATTTATATACATGAAAGTCATTTTAATGTTTTCAAATTAGTTCTGAACCCAGAATTATGTTATATATATGAAAGGAACCAATATAGTAACTTTGATACACAAAGGGGTGGTTATTTGTGGTCTAATAAACACACGCAAACACAGGAACTAATGGAATACAAAATACCAATATTCGATTAAACCTCTAAGGCGTTATTTAATTTAATATTCTGAATAAAATATGTTTAAAATAGCATACAAATAAATAATTGTAGTTATTCAAATACATAATTTTTGATTCAATGTAAGTAATTTTGAATTTGATATCAAATTACCTATAAATATTAATCAAAGATATTTCTCCAAAACCTTTATTATTACAAACAAATAATATATTTTTATCTTTTGAAATTACCTTCAATACGTGAATATATTATGTTTTATATTAAACGCGCATACGATAGAAGTCAAAACTTCTAAAAAGATTCGCGATAAGGTTTCGATGAACATTTCGTAATTTGATTCGTATTTTCAAAATAAAACTTTGACATACAAATATGATATTACTTCGAATTTTAACTATAAAGAAAAATAAAACCAATATTAACTTACGATCGTTTATAATTTATATATTTGTTTATGTAAATCTCATATTTTACTTATACATAAATTGAAAAACTTAATACTTAGGTAATAATTTCTAAATTGTTTATATTAAAGCTCTCTATTTCACAGTTTTAACTCATCATTGTTATTAAAATGTTATTAGGCCGGACCGGTAGTAAGAAGATATGGCGATGAATAAAATCTGCAGGGGTATTCATAATTTTTCCATTGAGAACGTGTTAGTTTATATAGGTAACATGGAATAAAATATATTAAAATATTTCACTTTTTATTTAAAAAAATACTTCCATAAACAGTCATGCAACATACATATTTTTATAGAATTATGTATTCAAACAAATAATTAAATATTTATATATGCTTGGATGATTGTGTAATCAAAGCCTTCTAGCCATCTTAACACAACCAAACATAGTTTTGTATTTTAAAAAACAAACACATGCTTATAATAAAATTTCATTATAATATATTTAGATTCTAAAATATTTAAGAGAGATAGTAGTTTGGTAAAAAAAATCTCAACTGTAGTATACAATTTATACAAGATGGAACTTTTGAAAATACAACTATTTAATGCCAACAGTGATAGTATCTATTTTACCAAATTATTATTTTGATTTTTATATGTATGTATGTATATATATATATACATAGATATATTCTGCTGTCACTTTAGGTATATAATTTAATACGATTTGATGTGTGGCTATATGAGATTAGTTTTAGTAACTTTTCTGTGAGCTATGATCCTTCCTACCAAAATCCTACCAGGCTTAATAAAATACTCCCCTATGCTCCCGGTATTAACAGACCCTACGGTGGACTTCTGGGTACTATTTGTTATGTAATTAGTGTGCAGGAGTAATTAACGGCTAAATTTAACAGGTAGTAATGATGGAGGTAGCTTAAAGGAAGTTAATCAGAATTAGTGGCAAAAGGGGATGTGGAAACCACAGTGATGAGTCGCATAAGATAAAACACCTCAAGTTCACACATCCAGAACTAGAACTTTCATTTGCTCACGATTATTAGATAAACTAAAGGTGAGTTTGTATCTTAATACCTCGAAACCACCAATGTTGGTGTGAGGGAGCTATTCTAAATAAGGCAGCATTCGAAATTTTACAAACTTAAATTGATAAAAAAACACTATAAAATGACCTAAAATTCCTGAAAAACTAAATCAAATTTACAACAAAAATGCAATCAAAAGATTACAATGAATGCATACGACTAAATCAAACACTCAATTTACAACTATAAACTAGAAAATAATCCGTGCAATTAAATAACTTCGCTAACTAAAAATTTAATATTTATTAAATATAATATTGATCCACAAATATCTGCCACAGAAGTATTTACTCTTTCCCAACGCTACCCTCTCCAGTTTAATATAAGTGTTTCACCAGAAATATGTATTTTATAGCCATACAACCATAAATCCTAAAGTAAACGTGTATTGTCTATATTATCTTCTCATTTCTACAGAAGGTTGAAGAAAAATTGATAACATAATAAAACTGTTAATTTATGCATTCATTAAACTCCGGTAATATGTAAGAAATTATACTTATTTAACGAAAATGCCTATAATTATTAAAAAAATTATGTAAAGCCTACTCAAAAAGACTCAAACCATGGATAAAAATTACCTAAATCTCAAAAATTACAAAAAGTGACTATATAATGACCTATAAAACGTTTCCACAACCAGGGTAGCATGAACCAAATGTATTCACACCTGGAAGCCTTGTATTAGATGAGCAAAAGAAAGATGACAGACAAATCATACAAATCCTGTCGCTATAAAGATAACTCAATATCTAAGATGCGGTAGGTGCGTGGTAATGCATTTTATTCCAAATTAGTGGTTGTTTTTTAAAATTGTGGTTTCCCAATTTAATATTTATGAAATTGAAAGTTTTGGGCACAATCTTGCATTCATTAAATTATAATTTATTATATATTATTATATTATTATTATTATTATAATTAATAATAATAATATAAATAATAATATAAATTATTATTATTATTTTCATTATCATCACTGTGTCTTACTACCCGTTTGGGATATACGCTTATGCACTAATTACGCTATTGGTATTATGGTTGAGGAAGGTTACATTTTAGAGGGAGTGTACCCTCATTTGTGTTGAGGGATAAGGGAAAACCATCTTTGGGGGGGGGGGGGTAACCACCCTCAGTATATCTGATCGTGATTCGAACCTCAATCACCCAGTCATCAGCAGTCTAATCTACTGCGAGAGTGGTACCTTAGACCATGTGGACACCGAGGTAGGTTATATGATGTAAAGACGTTTAATGATACACCGGAATATTGGCCAGAAGGGATCAATTCAAGTTTAAAATAAATAGGTTGTTGGTTTTGTTATTTTCAATAAATTGGAACATATAATAGTTTTACAAATACACATAATCTATTATATATATAATAGATTATGTGTATTTTTAAAACTATATATATATATATATATATAAACCAACCAGCCCCTTGTGTATGCAAGAAAAGGCACAATTATCGTATAGTATGGCTTTCAGATGGGAAAGAAATCTAGTTTCAAATCCCAGCTAGTGGCTTTTTCTGAATGGTTTCCCACCCTCTCTTTAAGCAAATAAGTATGCATTTACTTTAAATTCTAACTTCGCTCATTCCTATCTTAAATTTACGGATATACATAATGGGTATTAAGACGCAGTACGTACAAACAATGACATAAGACTAAACAAACAAAATATACAGATATTTATAACCTAAGAACACACACAATATATTCGTATCAGGGAACTATAAAACGTAGTGTGGTCCTATTGATGTTTGTAGTATCTAAGTGGTGGCGGTAACCAGTCTAACACCTCTTTGAAGCACAGCGTCATTCCTGATGAGGAAATATCGAGTAACGTCGCCTAGCAACCTGGCATAAGCAGGTTGACCTTGCCGCAAATATGAAGTTAGTAAAACATTTTATTCGCTTTCAAAAACCCTATATCAATACATAGAATGACCTGGTGGTCTATGGGTAAGGTGTCGGACTTCTGTGATGGGGGTCCGGGGTTCAATCCTAGGTCCCGGCACAGATTTATCTGATCGCCAAACCCTTCCTTCACCTCTGACAAGACGTGTATCAATCACAACTCGTGAATGTGTGGAATGCCAGGCCTCCACCGTGGTTCGGATCTCATGTTAAACTGTAGGTCCTCTATTTCATCTCACAATCACCCTACCATTACACATTAGCGTAAGTGCGTATAACACAAACGGGTAGTAAGACTCGTGCTAAAATAATAATAATACGTTGCCTACTTGCTGATTTCCAAACTATCCTGTGAAGTGGGTTTATGTCGGCTTGGAAGTGCCTAAGAATTATCACACTTACATGTAAATGTAAGAAATAGAAAGAGAGGGAAGACTTCCCCTCTTCCACTGATGAGTATACTTTCCTTGTTTCATATTCTGGACAGATATATGCTTCCACGAGGCGTTTTTAAAACATATCCTGACAGGAAAATTTATATAGGACGTGACAATACCTTAATAGCCTAGGTTCTAGACTTTTTAAAAACAGCTTAGAGATCAGAAAATATTGTTGTTAATATGTAATAATATTTTTTAGAATTATTTAATTTATGGATTTTGTTTCAATATTATATTTTTAAAACTCTCCAAATTAAACGTAAATATATGGACATAGGAAATCTTTTCACAACTTGAGGATACGCCACAGGTAGACAAGGTTCGTGACTCTTAAATTAAATAATTAGTAGCCTTGGTGTTGAAAGTAAAAATAACAACAAAAAACTTAACTTTAATAATGTGTTTAATTTTTAATATTTCTTTGGAGCTCCCATATTAGATCACTCAGTGACTTATTAATCAAAATCATTAACTACATCCAAACACCCTAAAGAAATTAAAACTCTATAATTAGTTATGCCAAAAAAATTAATTAGCATTCAAACTTGAAGAAAATTACTTTCTATACATTTTAATTATCATTAAATTAAAGGAGTCAGATTGACTGTAAATTTACATTTTAATGTGAAGAATAAATTTATACTAATTTAAATATAAAAATCTCTACTTTAAAAATTTTTTTTAGACAAGCATGGAACTCTTTAATTTTACATATAAGGCCAAAATGTGACTTGGTACTTGACACATCGGGGTTTGTTATTGATTTTTTCCCCAAAAATTGTAATATTCCATCTACAATTCAAATGAAAATTAATAGCAACTAATAATACATACGTTATTGATTTATCATCATATTCCATAATTTTTGTATTAACTCATTTTTCAATTAAATATATTAACTCAAACTGATATTGTATATCGAGAGCTTTAAAAAAAAACTTACTTTCAACACAAGGGATATTAATTGATAAATAACTCGCTTCCGTGGCCGCATGGTCTAAAGAGCTACTCTTGCAATATACAAGACTGCGAATGATAGGGAGGTCATGGTTCGGTCCCGGTTGGGTGTACTAAGGGTTGCTTTTCATAAATATTTTCCCACGCTCTGCACCCAAACGTGAGCACACTTCCTCTAAATTCTACCTTCCTCATTTTAGTCCCATTAGCGTAATTAGTACATAAGCGTATTTATCAAACGGGTAATAAGATGCGGTGCTAAGAAAAATTGCATAATATACGAGACAAGGAAAGGAATGTTTATTATTATTAGCACCGCGTCTTACTACCCGTTCGGGTTATACGCACTTACGCTAATGTGTAATGGTAGGGTGATTGTGAGATGAAATGGAGGACCTACAGTTTAACGTGGAATCCGAACCACGGTGGCGGCCTGGCATTCCACGGAAAGGAATGTTGTTTTAGATTAAGTGAATAGTTTATGAATGGCAATCATTCAAATAACTTTTATTGTAGCACCATGTCTTACAACCCGTTAGGTTTATCTGCTTATTTACTAATTATGCTATTGGTTTAAGAGATTAGGAAGGTTATATGTAGAGGAAGTGCAACCGCATCTGTGAGGAATGATTGTGGAAAACCACTTTGGATAAACGCTCTCTGTTCATCGGACCGAGATTTGAACCTTGTTCTACTATGAGAGTAGCGCGTTAGACCACGTGGCCACCGAAATGATGTAATATGTCAATTTTAAAATAGAGATTTTTTTCTAAGTTTACAGCAGCTTATCTCGTAAAGTATTAAAGATACGAAAAATATTTTCGAACAAAACTTGTGTGGTTTTGAGGTAGAAAGAAGACAGCATTATTTATTTTTGATTTGGTGGACGATTTAAAGGTTATTGAGGTATATTTTGTTTATTTAAATAAATTCAAATTTTAATAAATTCAAAACTTGTATTGTTTTGCATCTTGTTTTACGCAAAAAAAAACAACTTTTGTGTAAAATATGTTTTATTCGATCTATATTTTCATAGATATCTGACAAGATATAAAGTCATTATTACACTGTTTGACTTATTAGTTTAGGGTATTATGGTTTTACTATCACATAATATGATCACAAAGAATAAATTTCGACTTTTGAAAGTAAAAAAAAAAAATTGATATTTTGCTCAAAAATAATGGTTCTTACTATTGTATCTCCCAAAATACTTGTTCCAATACCCCTCTTTGAAAATAGAGATAAAATCGCGAATGTTTCACGCAAAAGTTGTTTGGATTTTCCGTAGAATAAGATACCACCAAAAATAAAAAAGGGTTTCATTGAAAAAAATATTTTCCTTAGAATAACCTTGAAAAGTCCAATAAATCAAAATATGAATAATTCTGTCCTCTTCCCTCTTTAAAATCACACAAATTTTATGCTACATGTTTTCTCGTATCTTGTGTACTTTTTGATATAAACGATTGGAAACTTCCAAAAAATAAATGCAGCCAGTAAACAAAATATATCATATGTTAAAGAAAACTAGATATTTGATTAATCGTAAGCTTACGTTTATGAAAAGTTTTTTGCGATTTTTCTGCATCATTTGCATATCCTAGAACACTATTTTATCCAAAGTTTTATAATTAGAGCAATACTATAGTAGGATTCTGATAGGAAAGAAACTTTTAAAAAAAAAATATTTTTGTGGTCAACCCTAATTACAACTATAATATTGAAGTAAAAGCTTTTTTTTTATAGGTATTGGTGATATCTATCTAACATGGCAGTTGCAAATTACATTACTTGACGTATACATATATGAAACCCGACTTAGCAATATTTATAACTGTCAAAAAAGTTTCTTTCTATCTCGATCTGAAGGTACCTTGTGTGGTCCACCAAATGGTCGAATCTTTTTTTTTATCGCTTTTTATTATTCGGTTTGTATACACCTATTTATAATTTACGTTAATCGGTGAATTTATTGGAGATTTTATGAAAGGGATTTCTGATACCATAAAATTTTTTGTTTAGTCATCTAAAAAAAAAAAGGCCTGTATCTTCAAATTTGAACAAATATCACACACAACGTTTTGACTGTCCTTGGGCTGTTTGGACAACCAAGTAAAAGGAGGCAGAGCGGGATTTTAGTGAATTAAAACCAACCTCGGTACATTTGATTTTAATTTGAAACTCGATCTCCTCTTCACTGGCAATCCAGTCTAATTAAATTTGAATGCTTCAAGCATATTACCGCTGATGTCATTGTATCTGGGAAAATTATACAATTGATTTTAATGGATAGCCACAAGGTCAAGAGTTGTGGTCAGTTTTAAATACATATATATTATTATTATTATTATTATTGCTGGCCTGTTTTAGGTCTTACGACTGTTGGCCAGCACTATAATAAAGGAAAATTATTATTATTGTTTTGTTTTACGACAGTTCGATCCCTTTTGTCAGTGAAACTCAATGCGCCCTGTCCCCTGCCTCTTCCTTCAGCTACCAGAATTTTCTTTTTTTCCTTCCAGTCATCTGACATTTGAATCATCCTCCTTCCTAAACTCCTCTATCCCTTAACCTTTCCTTCTATGACGTCATACAGAAGACAGTTCCTCCTAAGGGTGTGTCCGATCCAGTTTGCTTTGCACCGAAGAATCACATCCAAAATGGATCTATTCTCACCTACTCTTCTTAGGACTTCATTTGTCCCCCTGTTTGTCCACCTGATCTTCTCAAGTTCTCTCTCTCTTTTCTCTCTCTCTCTTTCTCTCTTTCTCTCTTTTCTCTCTCTCTTTCTCTCTCTCTTCTTTCTCTCTTTCTTTCTCTCTTTCTCTCTTTCTCTCTTTCTCTCTCTCTTTCTCTCTCTCTTTCTCTTTCTCTCTTATATATATATATGGTATAAAATTTCACCATCTATATATATATAAGCATATACATATATATATGGTATAAAATTTCACCATCTTTATATATATATATATATATAAATATGGTATAAAATTTCACCATATTTTTTTTAGAGTAAATATATTTTAATAGTAAATTATGTACAATATAATATTTTCCTTTATTTGCCAAGAAAAAAATAACTTTCCCTTCTGACACTTAGAAGTTGGAAAATAAGAGCAATGAAATTAATACGTCATATTCAAGATCTGGGCTGGGTTAACTGATGTTGATATCTCACGAGGGTTTTTACTACCCTCACGTCATGTTAATATATGGGCGATTTAATTGAAGGAATCTAATTTAAATAAAAATGCCACATTTTCACAGTAAAATTAATTCAAGAAAGTGTGAGGTTGACTACCATTTTGTCAATCGTTTATATTTGAAGATTTTATTTTTACAGGCTCCGATGGGGATGAAGACATAAGTATCAGTCTCGTTTTGTCGGGTTTGATCCAATTATCTCGTCAACATATTGCGGTTGAATTTTCTCTATCTACCAACGTCATTCTAGCCTCATGGACTAAATTATTAAAACAAATGAACTAAAACATGTACTCTCGTTAGATGAATCTTGTATCATTAAAAAAAGTATACTATCACATTAAAAGCACTATAAAATGTAATATAAAACTGATTGAGGATGTTTCCCGAAAGTCAAAGGGTATGTGATGTATGTATGTGTGTTTAATTCCTCTCAACCCTTCGGAAAGAGAAGTATTTTGATCGTAGAAAAAAAAATGCAACTCGAGAGTCTTATAAATTTCAACATTTCATGCCCCCCTGAAATTGGTTTTTCTTTTCGCAACGCCATATGTCTATCTGTTCTTCTTCCTGTTCATCTGCTTGTGCACATGTTTGTCCGTATCTCAGCCTGGGGCCTGAACCGTTTTACATATCGGCCTAAAACTTGGTATCTAGGGTTTTCATGAGGTATCCTTAAGGGATTTTGAAAACTAGATATCCAACCCAAAAATTAGTGGTATTTTACTGAAAATCAAAATGAGAAAAAATAAACTCTCCAAATTCATTACAATAATTTTGATTGAATTGGGTATTTTGACACTGTGTAGTATTAAAAATATAATGGTATCTCTCATTTTCCCATGAAATTGACTTTGAGGGTACTTCGCATCAGTAGAAATTTCCAATTTTGATCATACCTCCGGAACTATTTGACACAAAATAGCTTGTCATTGTAAAAAAAGTGATATTACACAAAAACTATTTTATTTGGATAAATATTTTTTATAAAATCAATAGCTTCCAAGTAAAAGAATACATATATTTTTACTTTAATATATAAAATTGATTGCTATGATTTTTTTACTTTCTCGCTATCTTGCATGTAGAAAAATATTGTAATCGTAAAAAAATCAAACTCAAGATTTCGATGAATGTGGACGTTTCATGACCCCCCCCCCCCTCCGAATCCAAATAAATGGTACGGAACTCCATACGGACTTTCTCGCTCTATTGTTTAAAAATGGAGATATTTACTCAAAAATTATATATGTGAAACGAAATAGTATACACTAGCAAACCCAAGCATAAATTGCACTATATTTATATAAAACATTTTTTTAGTCCCTGTTTTAGATTTTACAATTTTATTTTTAAAGAATTAATTTCCTCATTTGTATGTTTGGAACAATAAACAAGATCATAATTGTGTCCCAAAGGGTCAACATTTCGTATTAAAATTTTGGCTAGCGGTTAAAATGTTTTACATCATATTAGGTGTTGTACATCTTCATGTCATCGCATTGCCATTAAATTCCTTATTTATAAATTTTGGCCAATCAAAAACTAAATATTGAATATTGAGTATAAAATGGAGATAGGAGAAATGTTTTTACAACAATGATCTAAGAGGTTTAAGGAAAAATAACAAACTTTTTGAAAGACTTATTTATATTTAATTACTCTATGGCATTGGAGAATTATTGCGTTATGACTTAAGTAGTATCTCTGTACCACTATTATTATTATTAATATTATTATTAGCACCACATCTTACTAACCGTTCGGGTTATATGCACTTACGCTAATGTATAATGGTAGGGTGATTGTGAGATTAAATGGAGGACCTACAGTTTAACGTGGGATCCGAACCACGGTGGAGGCCTGGCATTCCCCACATTCACAAGTTGTGATTAATACACGTCTTGTCAGAGGTGAAGGAAGGGTTTGGTAATTAGATAAATCTGTGCCGGGAGCGAGGATTGAACCCCGGACCCCAGCATAGAGGTCAGACACCTTACCCCTAGACCACCAGGTCACCTATTTTTAATTGGCCAAAATGTATAAATGAGGAATTTAATAAAAATGCGATGACCTGAAGATATGCAACACCAAATAAAATTTTAAAATTTTAACTGGAAGTAGAAATTTTAATACGAAGTGTTGACCCTTGTGGACCCAATATAGTTTTTTTTATCGGTCCAAACATATAAATGAGGAAATTAATTCTTTAAAAATAAAATGATAAAATTTAAATATGGGACTCAAATGTTGTAACGCAAGTATAGTGGAATTTATGCTTGGGTTTGCTAGGGTATATTATTTCATTCCACATATATTACGAGTTTTAACTAAATAGCTAGAAAGTCCGTGCGGAGTTTCATACCATTTATTTTAAACGTTTTTGTGACAGTATTATTTTATTTATGCTCTTTAGTGGAGCGTTTCTACAACGATTTTTATTTCATTTAGAAAATCTCAACGAGTTTTTAATAAATGTCTCAATTCAAAATAAGAGGGAGAATGTCTTTTACGTTCATCGTACCTTTCATTATATTTATAAGTCTTGAAACCTCACCTGTTCTTGATTAAAACATATAAATAAAAATACTTCCAAACCATGTCTTAATACCCGCCCGTACTATCCGTATTTTAATCACTCTGAGAAAGTGTGACTAAGGTAGAATATCAATAAATGTACATTTATATTAACTTAGAGATAGAATAAAAGGTAAGCATTTAGGCGGGTGGGGGGAAATACCCAGTTCTCCCATCTGGGATTCAAGCCTAGACCTCCCTGACAACAGTGAAAAAAACAAATGATCCAGGCATTTATTGTTGATGCGCCCCCCCCCCCCCCCCCAATTAAGATTTATATTAAAAAAACACTTGCCCAGTACAGCGCTATTAATGAAACTCTCTCAATATTTTCAACAAAAATGTTCATGCTTTTGGATATTGTTTTGATGGGTATCCATCAAATCCCCGTATATTGTTTACATCCCACTGTTTATCTAGCAACTCACCACAGGTATATTGTTTACATCCCACTGTTTATCTATCAGCTCGCCACAGGTATATTGTTTACATCCCACTGTTTATCTAGCAGCTCGCCACAGGTCTATTGTTTACATCCCACTGTTTATATAGCAGCTCGCCACAGGTCTATTGTTTACATCCCACTGTTTATCTAGCAGCTCACCACAGGTCTATTGTTTACATCCCACTGTTTATCTATCTACTCGCCACAGGCCTATTTTTTACATCCCACTGTTTATCTAGCAGCTCACCACAGGTCTATTGTTTACATCCCACTGTTTATCTATCTACTCACCACAGGTCTATTGTTTACATCCCACTGTTTATCTAGCAGCTCATCACAGGTCTATTGTTTACATCCCACTGTTTATCTATCTACTCACCACAGGTCTATTGTTTACATCCCACTGTTTATCTAGCAGCTCACCACAGGTCTATTGTTTACATCCCACTGTTTATCTATCTACTCACCACTTGCCATTGTCAGTCAGATACTCATTGGCTAGTCACGTGCCTTCCGTACGGCCGTACCCCATGGTTATCGCATCTCTGTGTGTCGTGCTATCGCAAAGACCTACCACGGTTATAGTGGAACAAACTAACATAACATAACCTAACCTAACCTAGCATCCAATACGGACTTATTTGAGTCTTCAGATGTCTTGAACAGTTATTTTGACGAGAATGGGAATTTTCCACTTGAAATATGTGTTGGTATCGAAGAATAGCGTTCCTGTACGAGATGCTAAAATAAATCTATACTTATTTATAAAGATATAACTTTTTAATTTGTCTTACTGCAATGTCTTTATTTTTCTTTAAAAATTGAGTGTGGCGAGTTGGTTTAAATTTCCAATATAGTAGAGTGTGGCGAAGTGATAGGTGTGGTGTAATAAGTCGATAATTGTGGCGAGTTAATGATTGCTGTTTTTGATTTATCTGTTCCTCAATCGAGTGTCAACCCTTGTTTCTAAAACATAAAGTGACAATGACAATATTGAAGGGCACGTGCAAACACGCACACACATATCCGCGGTGTGTCAATCATGACACGATCATTAGAGCAATATTAAAGCGAGTGTCGGATGTCATATAATTGATTTATGTTTGAAAGCTTGTAATGGAAGTTTCAACAACGTGATAAACAATAACAGTGTATGCGTATGTGTTGGGTTGTTGAAATAAAGGACTCGATCTCAATCACCAATGAACTGCCAACATGATGGATAGTCTTCCGTACTTAGCTTTGATTAATTGCCGCTTCGAGGAAGCCGATGCGGCAATCAGGTACGTTTATTAGGCGCTAGAGTGCGTGGGTGAAGCATCCAGAATATTGATTGGAAATTCTTTAGTAGCAACATATTAGTACTGAATAACTATAGTAGCATAATTGATTTGCACCTAACTGTGCGGGTAAAAGAAAATGAACATTGTATGATGAAATTAGTTGTGCTTACTTTCTCATAGAGATAAATTATTATAATCGTAGAAAATAAACCTCTTAAGGGGCCGAATGTTTTAAGGCGTCACTCTCGTGTTAGACTGGCTTGATGATGGTGGGGAGACAAGTGTTTATTTCCTGAAGAATTTCCCACTCTCCTTCCACACAAATGCTTCCGCCTCCATCCTTAACTTAGTAGAAGTAATTATCACTATAGGGGTAGAACCTGCACATGTAATAAGATGTGTGTTTTTTATTTTAATATTCCAGCCCTCAAACTAAGGGTAGTTTACTGATTACCTATTAACACCGTAGACTTATTTTTCGGAGAACATTGGTAGTTTTCAAAAGATTAATTTTTGAACATTTTAATTTTTCTAAAATGGCTCTAACGTTTTAGTTTAAAATAGATACATGTGAGTAAATATTTTGCCTTATCATTACAAATGTATGTTCTTAAGGATTTTTGTTTTGTAATTTCTAAAATAAGGCTATAGCAATGGTGCTTAAAATCTATATTTAAGGAATATTAATATGATTTTTCAAAATAATGTTTGTATTTCTAAGGAAGTTTTACAAAAGTGTGTTACACAACTGATTATTGAAAATTTGGTCACAAACTTTAAAATACTTTCCGAGAAAGTAAGTTTGATTTTGTCATACTTTGTTTTTGCACCACGTATTACTACCTTTCCAGGATGTTAGTATTTATTTAGCTTATTATTATAGAGATGAGGAAGAAAAGATTGATAAGAAATGTACACAAATTTTGTGAAAGGAAAAAATCTGGTAAAAAAACCACCTCTACTAAACCCAATTGGTACACGAAACCATTTCTCATCACCGACAATACAATATATTACGAGAGTGATGTCTTAAGACTATGAGATAACTGATAAAGGCCAGTAATGTATAATTTATAAAGTGATCCTGTCAACTTTTTATTTTAGAAAATATGTGACACTGGCCTAATTTGTTATATTCTACTCCAATTGTCATCCACGCCAAAGTCCAGAAATAAATAATATAGCTCTGTTATCACATGTTGGGGAAAGTGACATAAAATAGAGTATTCACTTACTATATTAATTAACACCATCAAGCGACCTCGCAATCTAGGAGTAAGGTGTCATACTTCTGTGCTGGGGGTCCGGGTTCAATCCTCGGTCCCTCACAGATTTATCTGATTACCAAACCCTTCCTTCCCCTTTGACAAGACTTGTATTAATCACAACTTGTGAATGTGAGGAATGCCAGGCCTCCACCGTGGTTCGTATCCCACGCTAAACTGTAGGTCCTCAATTTCATCTCACAATTACGCTAATATGTAATGGTTGGGTAAGTGGGTATAACCCGAACGGGTAGTAAGACGCGGTGCTAATAGTAATAGTAATATAATAATAATAATAATTAATATATAATAAAATTATGCCATCAGAAGTACGAGGCGTTGCCCGGACTAACTACACAACGAGTTACGTGGAATAGCCCGAGCATTGTTTTTCTTTGCTTCAAACACACAGAAAAAAAGGCCTCATTTTATTTCCTACGAATAATTATTTAATGAATTTAAAGAAAAATTCATTAATAATTTAAAATTTCACCTTCGAGGTGCACATGTTTATTCACAGGGACTACTAATAAACATTTTAATCTCTCTGTTACGGTAGATATCACGCAATGCTCATGACTGATAGACAACTTTTTCTTTGATTAATATATACTAGATAGATTAAAATACACACACTTGATAAAACCTATGTTGTTTATTGACTAGTCATATTACCCTAAAACAAAGGTTACGCTTTAACAGATGAGCTCCCTTTTAACATTTAATTTGATTACATAATAAAATTAAAAACTATATTTAAAAAACTGACACATTTAGATATAATATAACACTTTTTATGCAGTGACATTGGAAAAAAAGTGGCTCGTCTTTGATATAAGAAAATATGGTTCAAATTAAATATTTTCTTATAAAACCCAACTTTTGATATCTTATTTATATTGAATATTTTTGCGGGATCCACTAGTGTTTTATAATAATATAGATTTAAAGGTCAAACTGAAAGGAGGAATGTTTGAAGATTCAAGTCCCCCCTACTCTCACGTAATCATCGAATATATGTTTGTATACCTCCTATATATGCCTAACCAAAGGGTGTCATGCAAAATTAATACTCCCTATGATCATAATTATAATATAAAACATATTTAATTTCTTCAAGAGGGATTTAGATTAAAAAAACCCAACAAATATGACATTTTTTGGTCCATTGCCTTAGCTCAGTCGGTAACGTGTCTGCCTATTGTGTTAAAGGTGCTGGGTTTGATCCCACGCATGGGTGCCAAATGTACCATTAGTGAAATTTGATTTTCTCTTTCTCAATGATGAGCTAACGGCCGAGGAGTCTGGGTGTTGTCTGTTATAAATTTAGTTAGTTTATAAATCGTATAGTGATAACATTGATCGATTTAGAAAGTGCACGTTAAATACCTCAAATAAAAAACAAAAAACCTATGACACTTCATTTAGGGGGAATTAAAGTGGAGCAAACCATAGGTAGAATCCCACTTTCCTCTTAAAAAAAACCTGAGCACGGTTTTGCTAATACTTTTATAAACAAGTATGTGAACCAAATTGTTTCCTTATTTTGTTGTAATTAATTACTCATTTGTCAAGATTATCGGAAGCAGAAGTTTTAACATTGTTACGGTCCCGTTGAATTATAGCACTTAATAGACGAAGGCAGCTGCTTAAACTTTTTCAAGGCCATATTACTGGTAGAGACCTTTTTAATATATATATTCGAGATTCGGACGTCAACTAATCCCAAATTCAATCAAAGATTCTTGTTATTTGAATGCCAGGGGATCGGTTGGCTACCGAGACTAGACCATATAAAATACCTTGGGTTTCTTTCAGAAAATAATATCTATAGATTTAAGCTCTTAATTTTCTCACCTTTATTTAATCTTCATTCCCGATCCTAAAACAGATCCCTGTTCAGATGTGAGTATAGGGTTAGGGAGAAAATGTAAGTGTGTTTGCAGTTAGTATGGCAAAACTTTATTTTACCAAAATAAATAAAATTCACTCTAGTAGAAACAAAAAGTTTAATTTTCTTCACATGGTGATATCAACAGTTGTTGAATATCTGTCACGAGAATAGCGATATTAAATGACAACATTTTTAAACGAAGTGAATGATTTGTCATTAAATTCTAGGACACGCTTGACAGATATTCAACAAATGTTGATATCACCATGTTAAAAATTTAAGCTCTGTTCTACTGAGAATTATTTGATTTATTTTGGGCAAAAAATATTTTGCTACACAAAATGCATAAACACTTAGCTTTTATCGCGTTTCCTACATCCCAACCTTAAATAGCATAATTTAACACTGTCAATAAAATTTATTGAGAAAATAAATTATGATTTATGTAGTCCATTCCCAAGTTGGAAATAGTTAATAAATTCACTGATAAAATGGCGTAAAAAAAGTGAATTGCTGTTGATAGGGTCAAGTTTCAAATCCCATCACGTTCACTAGGGGTGGTTTTATGCATATGATATATTTTTATCACTGTGCCTTAGTACCCGTTCGGTTTGTTTCCCCTCCCCCCTACTCCTGTTAGTGCAAGTGCTCTCTAGACTTCTTTCATCCTCCTTATCCTTTAAACCTAACCTTTAATAAATATGTTGTTAAACGTACTAATAAAAAAATATGGGGGTCTCTATCGGATTGGTTGAGCGGGTAGGGATTTCATAAAGTGGTTAGCCCCCAAAAATCCAATAACGGAAATTAAATTTTTCTCTCAATAGTGTCGAAGGGGGGGGGGGAGGGGGGAGAAAGGTTGAAGGTGTCTTTACAGCTCTCCACACCAGACTCAATAAGAAATATTTCCTAATAAAATTTGTCTCACACAAATATTGTTGTTCGAAAAGCACAGTTAGACTGTTTCCATTCATCGTCTCTCGAAAATGTCAGGTCTAGAGAAGTTACCTACTCGATGTGTCCTAAAAAGGTCGTTTAAAAAACACTGCGTGGTTTTTACTATTAATTGAAATAATTTGTTTTTAAAATTAAAATAAGAAAAATTGGTTCTCATAATTGTTTGGAATGTGAAAACCTAAAAGTAAAGTACTAAATAAATACACAAAAGTTTTAATTTGAAGAAATTATGGGTAATCGTGTTTTACAATAAAATAAGTTCTCTCTGTGGTAGTCTATTATATTAAATACTAGGAAAATGCACCTTTCAAAAATAAGTGATAATGTGCATTTTCAGTAATTAAAATCACTCTCTAATTAAATTTGATTCCAATTGAATGTGAGCGTATAATTAATCTGCCGAAATGCGTCAGTCTGTCTTTCGTTACCACCGCATGGGGCACTGCTTACAGGTTCTTACTTGATTTGACGATTGACGCTTGACGCTTGGTTGCGCGGATGTCTACATAAATTTGTCATTGGCGGGGAGGAGTGGTGGAACCAAACTAATATTAAACCTCTCACTCTGAGCGATCGCCTCCGGTAATTAGGATGAGGGGTGTTATATGCTATATTAAAAGGGGAGGGGGTTGTTAATGATTTCAATGATTCAACTCTAGTTAGGCCCAAATAATTATTACTACTCACAAACAACTGCACTTTTAAATATATTGTTATTGATCACAATATTTCACTCTTTTTATCAACGGATTTTTTAATTACTTACACCCCATTTTGAGGAGGTAGTAATCCTAACAAAATTACTAGGACAAAGTCGTTCGTGTCCCCTATGATAAAAACTCCCCTGTCTATATTTAGGGGTGTGTGTGAAGTCTCTAAATGTTATCCAAATATATGTCGTTTATAATCCCACAATTGCCATCGGATCTTCAAAACATTCCGAAAGAAAGAAGAAAACTTTGATATATTATGAACGAATTTGAAATATTTAATTAATACGACAACTTTAAACGTAAGATAATTTATAGAACAGCTATTAAATAGTATTCCAAATCCCAGTAGTAATTAAATGAGATCGGAAACGTTATAATAGATAAAGCAGGTGGGTATTTAAGATCAAATAGATTATATTCATTGTCATTATCAAATATTTTTCTTTTGAAATAATTATGTCAAGTTGTAAACCTATATACTGACGGTCACTGATTTCAAGCTAATAAAATAAAATAAAATATACAAAATTTTTTGCAGTGTTATCTTTCTTTTATACCATTTAATTAGTAGATGATGAAATCGACATACAGGTGAATGCATCCAGGAGAGTAAATGCATGTATGTTGACTATTGCAAAGACTGAAGTATTATCGAAAGAGGTAAAGATGGCAGTATACAAAAAATGTGTTGACTCCAGCATTTTTTTTTGTGGATATGAAGAGTGGGTTTGTCAAGAGAAATAAAAGAACTAGGTTAATGCGGTTGGAATGAAATATCTAAGAAATGTATGTGGAGTAAATCGTATTGACAAAATCAATAATGAATGGGTATAAAGGAGTGTGGTTTGAAAAGGAATCCAATAGGTCAATGTGAAAGAAGAGTATTACGTTGTTTGGTCATGCTGAGAGGATGAGTGTGGATCGAGTGATGAAGCAAATATATGAAGGTAGAGTGTGCGCATCAAATGGAAGGGGCAGGCCATGTAAGACGTGGATAAATGTTGTAAACGAATGTGTGAAAATGAGAAACATGAAGAATTTTAAGAATAAAATAGTATGAATCACTCGGTGTATAGATTTTGTTGAAGCGGAGGGGATATGTAAGTATAGGGAACTGTGGAGATATTTAGTGAGAATGAATTAAGTATAAAATTGTTGTTTTTTGAAATATATTCACATTTTCTTGTATAACTCTTACGAGACCAGCGTGATTAGGTATATATACATTAAGTTATATTAATTTGTACCACACTTATTCGATATTTAGTCCTTGATAATCCATCTCTTTTGAATTATCTATCTATGACGAACAAGAATGAATTTTTTTACACAGTTGAATTTATCATCATAAAATAATGTAGTTCTCTTTGTATTTTTCTCTAAACTTTTCATTTTACTTAGATTTACTTAATTGATGATTTAAAATATAAACGTAGTGTTATGTAACATTAACAAAATAAACTAATCTAGTACCTTTTAATTTGATTTGAATGTTTCACGCTTCAAAAGTAATCTTTTCACACCCTTTAACTTAAGTCTATCTTCTATACCACACAGTGTTATCTTAGTGCGAGCTTCGGTTAATATTTACTTCCTCGCTAGCTCACGGGTAGAAAAAGTATTGTGATCTAAAAAAAAATCGAACTGAAGATTTTGATGAATCTTAACGTTTCATGACCCCCCGAATCCTAAAAAGTGGTTTTTGACTTTCCGTCTGTCTGTATCTCCAACTAGAGCCTAAACTATTTTACCGATTGGGCTAAAACTTGGTATCTAGGCTTTTAATAGGGTTGCCCCGAGGATTTTTTGAAATTGGATATCTAAAACTAAAATTAAGGATAGTCTACTGAAGAGCAAAAAAGAAAAAGTCTATTTTCTCAACATCGGTTATAACAATTCTATCTCTCTCAATTTAGACTCAATAGTAAATAATTACGTATTTTATTGGTAAAACATATAAAAGAAAAATTTAATAGCAATGCGATAACCATATAATGTGCATCCCCTAGTAAAATGACGAAAATTTTAATCCGAATTAAATTTTTTTAATACGAAGTGTTGATCCTTGGGGACCCAATATAGATGTTTTTTTATTGGTAGAAATACACAAATGGAGACGTTAATTATTTAAAAATAGAATTATGAAATTTAAAACCATGAGTCAAAATGTTTTACGTGTATCTAGCGCAATTTGTTCTCAGGTCTGATATTGTATATTATTACAAATTTTGAGTAAATATCTTCATTTATAAACAATAGAGTGAAAAGTTCGTGCAGAGTTTCGTACAATTTATTTTTATTATTAATTATATTTAAAATGTTAGAAACCCTTTCATATTTGAAAGTTTACATAGTTTATGTACAGACCGCATTGATGGACACGATTGTTTGCCACCAACAGAAAGGTCTGGGTTGACTCTCCGAATAGTTGACTTAAGGTTTAAAAAAAATAAAATATTATTAGTCTCCAAATCTCTCTCCACGTCAGTGTTGTTTCATTTTATTTAAAAGTCTCTTTCCTAATCCCTACCTCAATTAGGTTAGTTTAGTTAAACGTGGATATCTCGGACGTATAGGAAGGTAAGGTGCAAAACCATAATTCTTCTTTTTCTTTCTCCTTTATAGGCCTTTGTCCTGTTCCATTTCAAGGGCTCTAAAGGTTGTTCTTTCATCTTAACCTTGGTCTCACAGGACTAATTATCCATGGAGGTACTACGTCCTTGTTATTTTGACAATTCAGTTTCTTGTTATTTTGACAATTCTGTCTTCTTGCTATTTTGACAATTCTGTCTTCTTGCTTTTTGACATTCTGTCTTCTTGCTATTTGGCATTCTGTCTTCTTGATATTTTGACAATTCTGTCTTCTTGCTATTTTGACAATTCTGTCTTCTTGCTATTTTGACAATTCTGTCTTCTTGCTATTTTGACAATTCTGTCTTCTTGCTATTTTGACAATTCTGTCTTCTGCTATTTGACAATTCTGTCTTCTGCTATTTTGACAATTCTGTCGTCTTGCTATTTTGACAATTCTGTCTTCTTGCTATTTTGACAATTCTGTCTTCTTGCTATTTTGACAATTCTGTCGTCTTGCTATTTTGACAATATGCTAGAATATCTTTTTGTTTTTATTAGAAGCTATAAAATATATTTAAAAGTAATCATTAAAATAACATGATAGTATTTTTGGTTTGAAATCCATTTAATGGCCAATTATTTTACTTATGAAAAATTAATAATGCAAAGAGAATACACAAATTATTAAAATAACTTTTGACCATTACAGTTTTCTTTAACAGCCCCGGTCCAATAATTTATTGTCATCCTACTCCCTCCAAAAAGATTCAGGAAGCATATAAAGGTGATAATCATAATACTTATAATAATAATCATCCTGGTGTGAGGAGATTTTCCCTGACTACAAGCATTCATAATCCCCCCTCACTGTAAATCACAAGCCCTCCTAAAAATATATTCTAGCTAAACCACTGTTTCCTACATATAAGGTTGGCCATAAATAAAGTCAAGACTTGAGTTTATTAGGTGTGAAATTAAAGTTTAGAGAGGATTTAAAAAAAAAAGTGCGTTATAGCTTCTACAGTCTAATTTTTATAGAAATAGCCTTATATGATGGGTAGAAAAACTATTAGATATGATGTCACGTATTCATACAGTTAAGTCTCGTATTATCTGTAGCCACCACTTAGATAAATATTATTAATACCCTTAAAATAAAATTAGAATTATAGTAAACTGTCATATATTTTTGCAGTCCTCTACAAAATTGTAATGTTTTTTAAAGGCCCTTCCTATTAAAATTGGACTGTTGTATTTTAGTGGAAGGCATACATTTAGCCCACGAGATATTAACAAATTAGAAAGCTGGTGGGAAATATGAGAAGTACCGTTTAAATTATTGGAATCAGCAGCATTTACAGGAAGATAAACCTATTATGAACATTAAAAAATGTAAAAAAAAAACATAGCTCCAATACATGTAACCCTGATTAGAACTAAATAAAGTAATGGTTAATGAATTTTTTAATTATTATTATTAGCACCACATCTTACTACCCGTTCGGGTTATACGCACTTACGCTAATGTGTAACGGTAGGGTGATTGTGAGATGAAATGGAGGACCTACAGTTTAACGTGGAATACGAACCACAGTGGAGGCTGGCATTCCACACATTCACAAGTTGTGATGCATACAAGTCTTGTCAGAGGTGAAGGAAAGGTTTGATAATCAGATAAATCTTGCCGGGACCGAGGATTGAACCCCGGACCCTCAGCACAGAAGTCTGACACCTTACTCCTAGACCGCCAGGTCACCGTTAGCGAGTTAAAAATTATCGATAAAAGAAATGCGTCAAACATGCTGGTTTCATGTAGATCACCAGCAACCAATTAATCAATACATCTTTCTGAGATCTTTATTTTAGCACCACATCTTACTACCCGTTCGGGCTATACACTCGCATACTAATTAAGCTAACGACCTTAGGGATTAGGGAACTTATACTATAGGAAGTGTGCCCGCATTTGCGTGGTGAGTGGAAAGCTATTTTGATAAATCGCCCTCAGTATACCCGACTGAGATTCGAACCTCAATCTCCCCATCATCGGTCAGAGCTATCGTTTAACGACTCTCGACTCACCTGTTATTTAAATTTAAGCATTTCACAGATCTACTTCTTATCTTCTCATCAATATTTCAAAGCTTGTCCAATTTTAATTACACACTTCACAAACTAATTAAATTAATTAAATTAGTCTTATAAAAGTGAAAACTTTTTTTGCGGTGTTTTTCAGAGTTAAATTAATTATTCTTTGGAACAGTTTGAAAGTATGTAATTTTGAAATGTTAAAAAATAGTTTGAGAAATGTCTTCTAGTTGGTAATATAATATAGTCAAACAAATTTTAGATACAAGTTTTGATGAAATGCCTCGTCGCTTATAATATGTGCGCCCTGACACAAGCATGAAATTACATAAATCCTTCCGGAAAGTTTTCTCATTCAACGATGAAAATAAATAACATGTTTTCAAATAATGAGACAGCGATGACAAAGAAGCTTAACTATGTTCGTATGGAGCAAACAAACTACCGGTACATGTTTTTTCTTTCAACAACGTCATAACATCAACGTAAAATGACTTACAAACCTATAGGACGTAGGCTATTCTACCAATTTTATTAGCATCTCGTCTCAATACCTGTTCAGTTCATACGCATATATAATAATTTCACTTGTGAGTCAGATATAAGAAAGGTTCAAATTTAGAGGAAGTGTACCCGTATCTGCATGAAGGGAAAGTGAAAACCATTAAGGAGAAACCACCTTTAGTATACTCGACCAGGATTAGAACCCCGACCTCTGCCATCGGCAGTTTATTCTAACACAGTATGACGCCTTAGACCATGCGGCCACCGAAGCAGGTTATACCACTATTAGATTGAAGGGCAGGTCTTATGGAGCGCGCAGTTGCCTGATATTTTTAGCTCGAGTATATGTCGATTTTTTGTTACTAGTGACTTATCATTTTATACAAAACTTACACATTATATTGACATACATTTTTTGTCAAACTGAAGATGGTTTTCACAAGTCAGTCCAAACAAATTATTTTCCCCTCCTCCATGCATGCGAATGTTCGGAATATTTCTTAAACAATACCTCACTCACATTATCTTATAGTATTTGTTATATTATAATAAGTCGTTTAAAACTTTAGTTCAAATTTTGCAATAGCTACGATTAAATCACCAAACACCCGCTTAGGTGGCCCGATGGTCTAGCGCGCCACTCTCTCGTTAGATTAGACTGCTGATGACGGGGAGAATGAAGTTCGAATCTCGGTCAGGTATACTGAGAGGTTTTTTTCCTAAATAATTTTACACCTTTCCTCCTCTCAAATGCAGGTGTACTTACAATAAATATAACCTCCATAATCCTTGAAACAATTAGAGTAACTAATATATAAGCTTATAACCCGAAAGGTAGGTAATGATGATAATGATAATAGCAACACGTGACCTACATTCCAGCCTAATATCAATAAAAACACAGCTTTCAGTCTCTCATCAGACAGTTTAAAAAATAATAAATCTTTTTAAGCCTTGGGAATTGACGCCATGATTCCTCGTTCAGTTGTAAATGCGCTACCAACTGTGGTTGACTCGTGGAAGGAAATTCATCCAGGATTTAAACCCCGATCTGATTACTTACGGTGACAAATTATAATTAAAGTATAATGCCTTGGGAAGATTGACCATGATTATTGTAGGTAACTGGTTTCTTCATCCAAAAGTATATTATGGTATAATACTTTTTTTTTGCACATAACATATATTTTCCAATTTTTAGCATTGTCTTTAATACTGAAAAAAAAATGCCATCTTATCGGTACATACAAATAAGAAGTATATTTATTTACATATGGATGTAAAATTAAATAAAAGTCGTACGTGTAGTCAATATTATCAATGTTTAATGTGTGTGGGTGGATCTGAAATAACTCTTTTGTTTTCAAGACTAACAGTGCTTTACTCTTCAAGCCCGCGGGGGTTGGGGGGGTATAGATTGATCTTAAACATTTAGAAACTTTTACACTCCACCAATAATAAATGAGAGGTGCTATTGACCCATAGATTTTACAAAAATAGATTTGAACTATTCTTATAATTTATATCACATAACATACCCATGTAGATTCAAAACAATTTTTTTTCTAACAAGACAATTTTTCATGTTTTACTTTAACTATTTTAAGGATTATAATATGTTTTAATTTATATTTAAATCCTTTTTTAAAGAATATCCATTACAGACTAGCAGGCGTTGTTTATGACTATTACTACAGCCAATGTATAATTAATTATTGGCTATCCCACAAAATTAGAATGAAACTTATGACGTGGTATATTTTGAAAAAAGTAAAACTGAGGAGTCATTTTAATTTTCTTATTTTGTAAAAATTAAGATATTTAAAATGTCTTATAACCCGCCTCGGTGGCGTAGTTGGCTAATGCGCTTGTCGTGTTGAGCTCGACTGCTGAGGACGGGGAGATCAAGGTTCGAATCTCGGTCGGGTGAACTGGTGGTGGTTTTTCCTAAATGTTTTTACACTCTCCCTCTACGCAAACGTGGGTTCACTTCCTCTAATTAAACCTTCCCTATTCCTAATATATTAGCGTAATTAGTACTTAAAGCGTATAATCCGAACGGGTAGTAAGACGCGATGCTAAATATTATTATTTAATATTTCTTATACAGTAGTTTATATTGCCTTTACAGGATGACTAAGTGGGTGTTATATGACATAGAATGCTTATTTCACAGGAAAAATTATGTTAATTTTTAAACAAAAATTGTCAGCTTCACTGGGCCTAAAATGGACAGTGCCAACAGGGTACACTGTGGGTTGGAAAGAGATGGCGTATAAAAGAACCGTGCTGCAATTTAAAAATGGAACGGCTATAGGTAAAAATGATGAGTATTAGAAATTATTATGATATACTTTGTCTCTCAGGAAATAATATTTTATAAGTAAAAGCAAGAATATCATTTTCGCTTTGATTCTATAACCACACTCACTGTTTAGGGAAGGAAGTGACCTTGTATTCATATATTCACTATATTATTTTTTTAATCTATTTAATTTTTAATATGTCAAACATTTTCTTAATAAACATACAGACATAATGAAATGTAGAAACTAGATCTAATTATAGTTTCTAATTTTAGATATAGGCCATGCTAATACTATATAAATTTATGTCTACTGGTGGGTTTTCCTAATTACTAATTATGCTACTAGCGATATTAGATCGATTGATTAATTATTATTGAGAATCGGGAAAATAAAGTGTTTTCGATAGGTTTTTGATTAGATCGGTTTGTGTTATTGAATATAATTGGGAGACTGAAGACCAAAAAGTGTTGTATTGCGTTGTGTTATTAAATATAATTAGGAAACAGAAGATCAAATGATAATAAATTGGTTTGTGGGACAAACTTGAATTTTTACTGAAAACTGAAGATTTAAAAAATGAAATAATAAAAACTGGTTTGATAGTATTTTGAGACCAAACCATAATTTACAGATTTTTACATAAAAATTAAATACATATCATTAAATTAATTGCACATAAAAATATAACCGTAAAAAAAAAAAAAAGTGACATGCTAGAGCTGTATTTACGATGACAACTAAAGAGGAGGCAATGAACAGCCATCCCAGCTCGACCTTTGTCGCCTTCCATTCACTGCAATAAACCGGAATGAAGACACCCTCGGGAGATCCGTTTAAACGAATGTAAACAGCGTTCAAAGTGGAGGAGCTGTTAGTTTACGTGACTCCTCCTTATTCTCTTCATTATTTACCTCTCCCGAGATGTTTGCTTCCGTTACATCATCCGAACAGTGCGAAAGGGTTGGGGGGGGGGGGGGGGAGGTGAGGTGTAAGGAGGCGCCAATAAATAACATAACAATTACCTGCGCCTCTGCACGCATCCACCCGCCATACACGAAAAGTTTAATAGCAAGGTTTTCAAGTGAATACGCCGTAAACGTCACTAATGAAATTTAAGATGTGAAACATTGCGGGCAACTCTTAACACGAAGGTGTTCGATTGTGTTTTTGTTCTTGGAAATAATTATAATCATCATTTCAGTTCCCATTGATAATATAATAATCTTGATTACACCGAGGAATCAACGGTGTAATATTTAGTTAAATTATTCAATGTATCTGAACAATCGGGTTAAAATAGTATCAAAATTGTTCAATGATGTTCGATTTATAGAGCTTAAGTTCCTATATAAAATGTAGTTATATTATAACAGCTAAATTTAAACATGGATGTTAAATTATGTGAAAATTCAGTCTCCTTTTAAACAAAACCTAGCAAGCTACACAAGAAAATTTTCTTTGTTGGGAAAAGTGAGATTTAAGAGATATTAATTTCTTAACTTTTTTTTCCTTTCAAAATCGCAGTTTTATAGACGTTTCAATGTTTACAAAATTGTACTTTTTTAATGTCTAGAATTAGATCTGCTCTTTAAACTTGCTCTTTGTATTTGACAATATCTTCAGCCTCTTTACTATACTAATTGTATTTAATATATCTTTTACAGTCTTATTAAAATAATTTGTCATCTTGGGAGGGGGAATACTATCTTGACTCTCCTTTACTTTATCCAGATGGTAGTACCATTGTTGTAGATATTATATTTTATTAGTCAACAATATCTGAAAATATTCTATAACAACTTTTCTTGAGATTTTTGAACACTAAAACAAAATACACCAATTAAGATAAAATTTAAAAAATTGGGGGGGGGGGGGCTGGGGGGTAGTTTTCTTAAAAGTCTTGATCAAACTTGCACCCGATTATAGAGCTATTACTAAATGATTCCTATATTTGTGTTACCCCTTTAAATGTAACTTTTATTATTTATTAATTAATGAGTTTAGAAAGTTGACTATTAAAATTATTTTACTTATTTATGATTTTATAATGCATTAAAGTGTTTTTATTTTTTGCGCGTAAAATACACTAAAAAAAAGACCATACACCTATTTATATTTAATATTTTTTACATAAATATGTATAATATTAATAATTCCTTTTCATTTAAAAATTCAAATATAATATATTAATCAATTTTTATAGAAATGCTCCCTATGGCAATTTAAAATACACCTGCAACTACATATTATTAATGTAACTAGGAGGTATTTATCTCGTTTATGTTGTATAGACTGAACTCGAAGTTATTGTCTTAAAAGGATATGTAGAAATTAAACCTAGTCAATTGCATATCTTGTTTATTTTGTATGACTGAACTCGGAAGTTATTGTCTTAAAAGGATATGTAGAAATTAAACTAGTCAATTGCATATCTTGTTTATTTTGTATAGACTGAACTCGAAGTTATTGTCTTAAAAGGATATGTAGAAATTAAACTTAGTCAATTGCATATCTTGTTTATTTTGTATAGACTGAACTCGTAGTTATTGTCTTAAAAGGATATGTAGAAATTAAACCTAGTCAATTGCATATCCACTAAAAATACGTTTTTTAAAAACAATTTTCAAACAAAATACAAGGGCCTATATTTACAAAGACTAGGTGGACAGACAGGGTGACGAATGAAGAAGTGAGAAGATGTTATTTTTCGGTGCAAAGAAACTGGATCGGAGACACAATTTGGAGGAACTGTCTTCAGTACGACGTCATAGAAGGAATGGTTGAGGGAAATAAGAGGATAGGAAGGAGGATAATTCAAATATTAAATGACTTAAAGTAAAAATAAAATTATGGGAGATGAAGGAAGAGGCAGAGGACAGGACGCTTTGGCGGTTTAAATTCACTGACAAATAATAATTTTTCTAAGTTTGGACATGTCTGTACCAGATTAGTGGCCTGAAGGAAAATAAAAAAATGTTAAATTAGATATATTTTATGTGAGACTGTACAGTATAATTTTCATAGCAAGGGCCTTATTTGAATGCTTTACAGTAAAAGCTACTAGGCCTACTTTAACGTAATCGTACATGAAATATTTTTATTGGTTGCTAGCACTTTAGATAGAGAATATCAATACTAGATAAATAATATTAATAGAATAGTAATTTTATGTTATCGATGTTGGCCATAAAAATGTTTGTATCTAAAAGAAGGCCCTTTCTATAAAAATGGGATTTTACAATACTTGGTCAAAATCCATCTATTGGCTTAAAAGTTACTCGAGGAATACACACGCATATATTTTTTTATTTCTTTATTTATTATGGGCTGGACGCTGTCATGAGTTTTTTTTATTATTATTATTTAGCAACGCGTCTTATAGCCCATTCGGGTTATACGTTTTTACGCGAGTCGAGTATTTTTTTTATGAAGGTTTGTTGAAACTGATAAAACGTGATCATTTCAATCGTTCAAGATGTGACTTGGCAAACTGACACATTTTTGGTGTAGAAAAACTATAAATGAGATCCAAAATATTATTTTAAGGTTGGCCATGGTAGTTCGATCACTGAAAAAACTTAGGTGATTCTTAAAATATTCTGGGAGTTTGGTTTCTAGGTTTATATATTAACAATATTTTTATTATTTGTAGATCTTACTTTACCTCACACGAATAAAATAAATTTAGGATTTTAAAAACAAGGTGCTTAGGAAGTTATTTGGGATGAAAATCCTGGCGAATGAAGGTGTTGTATAATGACTAGTTAAAAAATCTGTAATCATCACAAGATATTATTAGTGTATTTATTTATTTGATTATCATTACTTTTTGTCCTGAGGCCTAGATTGTAACTCAGAACCTATGTTAAATTGTTTATCTACCTCCGCTAATTACTAGTTATCAATTTAAAATAATACTAGTTATCCAATTTAAAATAATTTTACTTGACTTGATATTGATTATAGCTCCTAATATAAGTATCCCTATTTCCCGATCTTCTAATTTTATCCTACTAGGTGGTCTGCCCCGGGTATTTTACGCTCCCAGTACTCTGCCCCTCTGGGTGTCCCACCGTCTCCGAATATAATAGTCCCCGGATCGGTGTGGCCCCAGTGGGGGCGAGCATCCCCCTATTCACCAGCTGGGGAGGCGCCCTACCGGAAATTTCGTTCCACCTACCTACAGCTAAAACCACTACCTTGGGCCTAAAACTAAACATGAAACAACATAAGAAAACATCAACTAAAACTAACTTAACTTAATACATTTCTTGATACTCTGTGGCCGCAGAGGTTCTTAATAGTCTTCCTCGTCTCTTCGTCTACTGATAACAGTCAATGAATAAACCTTGATGGACCGGAAGCCCCAACTCAGCACCTCACTTGTTGCCAAGTGGGCCAGAACATGCGAGTTGAGGGTTTTTTCCTCCGTCTCTTGATGTTCTTCGATTACTCTAATTCCCAGCTGGTAGCTCGGCTGCCTCAGGTCCCTCAGCAGCTTTCACTTCTGGCATCCTTAGGGAGCCTTCCTCAGCTGGGCTCCGGATGACCTAGAGTTCCTCGTCCCATTCCACTCTGCCAGCCGTTAAGATCTGTGTTTGGTCTCATCCAAGTCTTGGTACCAGTATCATAGTATGTCCTCTGATTCTGTCTGTGATGTCGAGTCGTCACCTTCTGTAGTGTCACTGGTTTCATTACCTTGTCTGTCTTCCGTTTGTTCGTCATGTCTAACCTGTCTTCATGTCTGCTATATATCTCTCCTTTTCTCTCTTTGACATGTCGTTCGTGATAGCATCTAGGAACCCCCACCTATCCATGTCATGCAATATAATATATTATCATATTATAATAAATTGTTCCGGCCTGTAATGGAACTTGCATGGTTTCCCTCTCTTTTACCGTTAGTTGACATTCCAGTACAATGTTTTCGGCGATAACCTCCACTCCGCATTCGCATAGCTTGTCTTCTGTCAAGTTTATTAGGTATAGAACAGCCCTGTACGGCCTATGTCTAGTGATAAAGTGAACTAGCCCAGGGGTAGGCTGTAAATCTTTAGTTTTAGGTGATCTCTGACATCAGGAAAGAGTTGGTAAGTTCTTCTTCCAGTTGTTCTTTGATTCTATTCTGTCTGCCACTCATACAGCAATGCTTTACTCACCTGGATACCAATTATTACTCCTTCCCTTGTCAGTTTAGCAACCTTGTCTAACTCTCTTTTCCGTAGCCAGTATATATCCGCTCTCTTCCTTAGTTATAGTGGCCAGATACCTAAGGCCACACACAATGCATTTGTCGCAACTGTTCTAAAGGCTCCGGATAGCCTTAGGAGAATACTTCTCTTTTGTCATCGGATCTTACTTTCACCCCGTACAGTTTGAGACCGGTATGATCAAGCGCTGGCCCCATAACCCACGATGGAGACTAATAAGGCTTGATGGTAGATTCGTATACAAAGCCTGGGCAGTCTAAACCGACTTGTCCTATGTTAATAATCTTGTTCATTAGTCTTAAGGCTCTTCCATATATTCTCCTACGTGCATAGTGAAGCCACGCTTTTCATCCAACGTAACTCCTAAATATCTGGTATTTATACTTTGTCTAACACTTGTCTGTCAATCATTATCATAGGGTTTCTCTTCATTGCTCCCTTGAACAGCACATACGTCGTCTTCACAGATGCCATGCTTAATTTCATGTTCTTATACCAAGAGCTCAGCCCAGCGAGAACCCATTACTCTTGGTCTCAAGTTCCAATCTTGACTTGGCTTCAACAATTATCAGTAAGTCATCTGCAAATCGACCACTCCCACCGTACCTGGGAGCGCTTCTATTTCCAACAAACCGGGTTCGAGCCCTATGTCCCAAAAGATTGCTCCACACAACCAATTCCTGGGGACAATCTTTTGTGAGTTTCTTACTTATTGATATTCCTGGACATCTCAGGGTTGCATCTGTTACTACAGTAGTCCATAAAAACTGTAGAGACTCCCCGGACATTCTAGTTCCCTTAACCATTTGAACACTGATGGCCACCATAAATTATCGAATGCTCCCGATAAGTCCACGAATATCCCAATAACATATTTCCTACTTGCTCTATCAACAAGGTTCATGGCCTCGCAGATAGCGTCCTCCGTAGATCTGCCTCTTCTAAAGCCGTACTGCTGCTGGTGCATGCCAACAATCTCACGATGCTTCCTCAATCTGTTGCATAAGATCTTTTCTTGTAGTTTTCCACATAATTCCTTTAGTATAGTCAAATCTCACTGACTACGGTGGGAAGGACGTGCAATGTGAATGGGAGAATCTAGAACCATGTCCAAGGTATTGCCTGGCAAAACCAAGGAAAAGAGTTAATTGGGAATACTTAGAGGCAGATGGGCTTGATAAAGAGAGAGTTCTATCCAGTCCACCTCAGTACACCCTATCTCAAGATAGGGATATATTGTAATGAGGTGGGCTGTATAGAACTAGCTCAAGATAGGGATGGATTGTAATGAGGTTGACCGAATGGATCTAGCTAACTTAAAAATAGGTGGCGTACTTTTTTAAGAGAGGCAGTAAGCTTTCAAGATTCTTATGCAACATCGTAGGTAATTAAGTAGATACTGTTAAAGTTGTATTATCCAGCTTGACAATTTGTTGATACACTCAACAAAACATGCATTGAGTCAGCAGCACGTCTTTCGACTGTGTTAAAGGTCATGGCTTTATTCCAGGCATGGAAGAAAAATATATAATGGGGTTATTGGGGCTTCCCCTTCCCCTTTACGGTAATAAATATACGTTTAGGAAACAATGTGGTGCATATGTTCTAGTGTTAAGTTAGTCTGTACGTTATGTGCATATATAAGCAGTCAATTCGAAAATTTCAAGTTGAATTCTCCAAAAGAAATATATATATATATATTTAAAAAAAAAGAGGTACTGTGTTCAAAGAATACAAAGGCTCACCAATAACAAATTTAAACACCATTATAAGTCTTAGAAAATATTGCAATTGAGTTAAAATTTAGAGGCACTGAATTTGAATAGTTTGGTTAATATTTAAGATTACTCACATCCTGGCGGTAACAATTTGTTTAAAGGCAAATAACAAATTAGAACAGCTTTTTTTTAAATAGATCGACGTAGTCTCATATCTTTTCCCTATCAACGTACTCTCTCCACCTTTTCGTAAAAAATATTATTATAAGCACCGCGTCTTACTACCTGTTCGGGTTGTACGCACTTACGCTAATGTTTAATGGTAGGGTGATTGTGAGATGAAATGAAGGACCTACAGTTTAACGTGGAATTCGAACCACGGTGGAGGCCTGGCATTCCCCACATTCACAAGATATCTTGTCAGAGGTGAAGGAAGGTTTTGGTAATCAGATAAATCTGTGTCGGGACCGAGGATTAAACCCAGGACCCCCAACACAGAAGTCTGACACCTTACCCTTAGACCACCAGGTCACCCGTAAGAAATAGTTCGAAGGTGAAGGTGGGGGAAAGAGAATCGCCCAAAGAAGAAGCTCAATTATTAAGACATTTTTACTGTAAATGTAATTGGTATTTTACAGTCAGCTAAGTACATGTTAACCACTTGAGTGGCTGCGAGGTATAAAGGGCCTCTCTTGCAATCGACTAGACTTCCGATAACGGGGAGGTCGAAGTATAAATCTCGGTCGGGTGTACTTAGGTTGGTTTTTACAAAATGGTTTTCCACTCTTCTTCACGCAAATGCGCTACACTTCCTATAAATATAAACTTCCTCGTCCCATAAACAATAAATGAAATTAGTACAAAATCGTATAATGTGATGTTTAAAAAAAGTACATGTTTTTGTTTCAAAATGTATTTGTGAAGTAGTGGTACCAGAACGAGGTCAAACTCGGTCTCATGAGGAAAAATGAGTTGTTTGAACAAGTCAATAGCAGCTTCAGTTAGGAAAACTGAGATTAACGGATGGAGGGTTTGTTGTGCTGACCACATTACACCCTACACCCATAAATGTTGACAATATTTTCGTCAACACACGGCGGCCGCTCGGTTTGTCTACTCTCTCGCTGATTGATGCCATGGAGTTATTAAAGTGTATATGGATATAATGCATTTACACTATTTAAATAATTTTAAATAAATGAAACACTCATTTTAAGTATCCACTGTATGATCTGGTGGTCTAGGGGTAAGGTATCAGACATCTGTGCTAGAGGTCCGGGGTTCAATCCTCGGTCCCGGCACAGATTTATCTGATTACCAAACCCTTCCTTCAACTCTGACAAGAAATGTATTAATCACAACTTGTGAATGTGTGGAATGCCAGGCCTTCACCGTGGTTTGGATCCCACGTTAAACTATAAGTCCTCCATTTCATTTTACAATCACCCTACCATTATACATTAGCGTGAGTGCTTATAGCCCGAACGGGTAGTAAGACGCAGTGTTAATAATTTAATAATAATAATAATTATTATTATTAATAATAATAAGTAACCATTCTTGTATTATGATATAAAGATGGGGAAACAGTAGCTTTATTTTTTCAAGGACATAATTATACAATTTTTCTAATTAAAATATATAAAATAAATTATTTGTAAAGATATATACACACAAAATAACTCACTCGACTTGTAATCAATCTTTGACCACAAATGTTATTTTTAAAACACAATTTTAAAACGAGAACCAGCTCAAATACAAAACATATTATTCTTATCATTTTCTGTCTTTCTTAAGGAATATAATCAGAAATAAATTATCTCTTCTGGTGTACTATCAGTGCTTCATGCATCCATTAGGCACAGAATGAACCCGTTATCTATCAATCTGAAGATGTTTGGATATAAAACTATCCACACATTACACACATTGTGTCATCTGAACAAGTTTAATATAGGAATAAACTTAGATCTTGATGTTTTGAATATTTTGGCAGTGATATTTTATCTGAAAGCGACGATGCACAAGATAGAGCTGGGAGAGATAATTTGCAACAAACGCTAGGCCTAGTGTTTTTATTTTTAATTTTTTTCCACTTTTTTTTTTCAAATTTTGACATTTGCGGTTGAGTTATTTTTTTCTTGTTTTTTTTTACATGTTTGTTATTTCTTTGTATAGAAATATCTTTTGTTTGGCGAGCTTGTTATAGCTTTCGAACATATCTTGTTCCTCTTTCCTCTTATGAAGACTTAAAGAAACATTGATGAAACTCATGGCAAATTGGAAATAAGTTTACCTGGGACATATTTTCTAGGAACAGTGATGGTTGAATTATATAGGGTTGCTTAAACTTCAGTTGAATGAAATTTATTTAAAACCGAAGTAATTATCATCAACATGATTATCACAAGATGAATTATAGTCAATTGGATTGTGTGCAACAAGATTTGAAGAAATAGAAGAAGCTTAAATATATTATTTAAAAGTAATAGTAACTGCTTCTGCAGCTGAAATATAATGTTCTTCAAAAACATGGGGATACAGGGAATTTATATCAGTTTTATCAGACCCATTTATTATAGCCATTGGTGTAAATGCTTTAAAAAAAGCTCTTCTTATTAATGGGGCCCTTATCATATTCGTGGAGGTGCTTACCGGGATTGTTTGCAATCCTTAAGATGGGGTTATTGGGAATGTGAGAAAGTGTCAGTATATTAGCAATTTTTTTAAAAGAAAAACATCCCCCTCCCAACCCCAAAAAATATTGCTCCAGTAGAAATTTTGAGTTTAATTTTCTTAATATGTTGATATCAACAGTTCTTGGATATCTCTCATGAACATAGCGGCATTAGATAAAAGAACTTTTTAAATGAAGGGAAAAAGTTTTTATAAAATTCTAGGACACCCTTAAAAGATATTTAAGAACTGTTAATCTCATGATGTGAAGAAAATTAATCTCTATGTTTCTACTGGAACAATTTTTTTTTTTTTGACCGGAAAAAATGTTTTGCTATAAAAACAGAAAAACACTGCCCATAGCTCACGTTGTATAATCATACCTTAAGTCCATCTCTGTATTCAGGTATGACCTCAATACTCCAAAAACTGACACATCCTACGGTTTAATATGATGTGTCGTATGTGGAGGCAACGTTAACATTATGATCAACAGTTGCGGCAAATCTTTATAGATCTCAACGGCTTATGACTAGAATATCCGTCAAGGACTAAAAGCCCAGTTCAATCTTTTTATGGCCATGCACACTCAATAAAATGATTGAGAAACTTCACAAATATGTCGACGTCCATCCAACATGAGGGAAATTGTATTCATTATTACTCTTTGGTATGGGATTAATAGGGGAATAAAATTAATAATCCTGAATTAATAACATTAACCACTAGACTTGTGGTTACCCAATAAATTACAAAAAATTATTGTAGAAACGTTATGTAAACCGTAAATACAGGGCCATCCCTAACATTTGGCAAGACTAGGTGGCTGCCTAGGTGGTAAATTTTAAGGTCAACCAAAGGGTGAAAAAAAAAAATTAATTTGAAATTAAACAGCGAAAAAATTGGCAAATTAGGAGAAAAAATAATTAAATAAGGTAAAATTAAAACATAATTTTTTTTCCAAAGCAAAAGGAACAATTAATAAGTGCTACTTTGACTAATGTAAACATTGCCTACGCTCAAAGGTAAGAAAGTAAAGAGCCGCAACTGAGTACGAAACTTAAATAAAAATATGTCATGACCCTGATTCATCTCTGCTGGCGCTGGAAGGAGGCACTTGAGCTGTGACTTGCAATCATGTCGTGACTTGACACATCCCTCCTCCATCTTGTTGTTTTTGTCCCTGCAGGTCATTTTTGTCAATTGCCAGTTGTATTATTGAGTGATGCTGTTGATAGTTTTAGTGTTGCTATTAATTATTTATTTTTGATAATCGATCAAGATGTAGGTTTTGTACCTCTCTTTCAACATATCTAAGGGGTAAGGTGCAATTCATGTTTCATATAAAATAGATAAGTTACTATTAATGTTATATAATTAGTCCCTAGCAACCTACCTATATAATTGTAGATAAGTTTGAAGAATACGAGAAACAAAAACGTAACTGGATTAATAATTTAAATTTTGTGATGGCCAGGAGAAAACAAACGGCAAAAAATCATTAATTTGTAAACAGTAAGCCGATTTAAAAAAATATATGTAGCAAGATGTAAAACGGGGAAGCCCCGACTATAAAAAGCTCATTGTGTACATACATATGTATGTATGACTGTGTCTGTAAAGTGTAAGCATATTTAGTAGCGTAGACCGCAAATCTGTTGGATAACAGCGTATATTTCTCACATTTATTCGTATTACTTCAGAAAAGGGAGTATGAATTCGGATGAAACAAATCTTTGTTTAGGTAGAAAAAAACTACTGTCTTTTCTCAAACAAACTAGCTGTTGTTTTCTTAAAATTTATCGTATATGGAAAAATACCATCTTACTATTTGATTTAATATTTGAAATGAGTAGAAATAAAGATATTTACTTTAAAATAGATTTAAGAAAATCGTTTTCATTAATGTTATGGCTAGTGGCTTCTTAAATTTTTCGGTAATAATGTTGTTACAATTTTCTAATGCAATATACAGAGAATTATTATCTAAAATATTCAGAATTATTATTGCCCTATATTTTTTCAGCTAGAAAGGATCAAAAATGGCAGACAGGAAATAAACTCTCTGGTGTTCAGTACAGAAAAAGAAAGATGGGTAGAGAAATAGAACTATCAAAATTGAACTGGTCATTGAAAAATGTCTACGTCTTACAGAGAGTTCTTTCTAAATCACTGAGGCATCAACTTCAACCTCAGAAAAAGATACGATATAGGCCTACCAGACAAGTACACAGAAGTTAACAACCAAGAGCAAGAAAAACACATTTTATTAGATACTGCAAAGGATAGCCTTGAAAATGAAGATGGTGATTAAAGTAAACGCCCGAAAATAGCTGAATAAATCATAAAAATATATTACTAAGATCCTGCTTCCTGGGAAGACTTACCAATAAATGGAGACAAATAAAAACTATTTTTGTTGAAAATAGGCCAAAACCAGTTAGAAAAAAAAATTCCTTTAAATGGAAAAAAAGTAAGTTTTCAACTGTACATTATAAAAGAAAACCTCAAATAGAGAAGAAGTATTCTGTATCAACCGATAAAGTTTACTGTTTTTGCTGCAACGTATTTGTCAGAAATTCAAGTTAAGTATAAGTTTCACTCAGAATTGATGCAACGATATGCATAACATATCTGCGATTTGGTCTTCACGTGAAAAGAGTTTAGAACATATTACCAACTTCCATAACTGGAAGGGCCTCTAACAAGTATAAAACAAGACGCAACTATAGATGGTACTAGTACAAAAAAAAGTTTAAAGAAGAGAAAAGTACTGGCATCAGATCTTCGAGCATGTAATATCTCTTGTAAGAGTTATAGGTGCATAAAAATTTGGCCTTCCGAGGCAGCAGTAATAAACTTTAGGCTTGTGACAATGGAAATTTTCTTAAAAATGTGGAATTTCTCGCTTTGTTTGATCCTATTATGAATGAACATCTCAGGAGGATAAAAAATAAGGATAGAAGACATGCTCACTATTTAGGCAATATTATTCGAAACGAACTGATCCAAGTGCTATAAAAAGTATCAAAGAGAAAATAATTTCATTGGTTAAAAAGGCAAAGTATTTTTTAATCATTCTTGATTGCACCCCAGATATCAGCCGCACTGAAGAAATGACCGTAATCATAAGATTTGTGGACATCGTGCAATCTTCAGGAACAGTCATTTAAGTCTTATATTGAAGAATTCGAAGAAAGCAACCTCGTGCGAATAAAATAACACTTTTTGGGATTTGTTTCACTAACCAAAACCACAGGTGAATCGATCAGGCATGTTCTGATCAATCAGCTCCAAAGTTTGTCATTGTCAATTGAAGACCTACGAGGTAAGGGTTATGATAACGGGAGCAATATGAAGGGCCTGGAAATAGGTCCGAAGAAGAAAATTATGGATATTAATCAGTAGTGTCTTCTATGTCCCTGCAGTTCCCACACCTAACCTCGTGGTAAATGACGCTGCTCCGTGTTGTTCTGAAGCAACAGCCTTTTTTGATGTTATATACTGTATGTATTTTTTGCTGCGTTTCTACGTCGATAGGATGTACTGAAACGTAATATACCGTATTAGACTATAAAACCTATGAGTGATACTTTAAAGTCGAGCAGGATCGATGCCTTAACTCCCATCAGGTATCAATCAGTTACCTAATGTATATGATGCGTTGTTTGAAATTACTGAAGATTCAACTCTCAAAGGCTCTTCTGGTACCATAACTAAGGTTGAAGCCAAAGGACTTCTTAACAACATATCTTCATTTAAGTTTGTTGTGGCAGTTGTAACATGGCAAAGTATATTATTTCAAATCAATTCGACCAGTAAACGATGCAAGAGAAGCATTTATTCTTGAGAAAAACAGCAAATGAGCTTAAAAAATACAGAGTATCCAAAAAGACATGAGGAGTGACATGAATTTTAGAGAGTTTTGGTTAATGCTCGAGATCTACCTGAAGAAATCAATACTGAGCCAATTTTTCAGCCAGAGATAGGAAGGAAGAAAAGGAAATATTCGTTACACTGAGCCCAAAGAGAATTTCAGAGTAAATTTCTATTTTGCAATATTGGACAAGGCAATTATTCCTGTAAAAGAACGATTCACACAGTTGAATAAAATTGCAAGAATATTTGGTTTTCTATACAATATAAGTGACCTCAAGATGAACTTCCAAAGAAATCATGAATTTGTGTAACAAATTGGAAACCTTTGTAACCGGGCATAGCCCTGGAGAAACTCCATATTTTCTAAAGGACATTGACGGGCAGATCTCTGCTCTGAACTTTCAGGAATAAGTCATCGAATACAAAAAAATGCTAAATATGAAACGCGAATATGTGCTGAAATATCTGTGCCTAGACAAGCTAGAAAATGGTTTTCCGAATTTGTTCGTAGCTCTTCGTATCCTTTTTACTTTACTGATATCAGTGTCAAGTGCGGAGAGGAGTTTCTCAAAGCTCAAATTAATAAAAATCTATCTCTGCGTGGTTCTATGAGCCAAGTAAGACTCGTGGGACTAGCCACAATTTCAGTAAAAAAGACATGGCTTACCAGCATGGTATTATAGATCTTATTAAAAACTTTGCTAAAATAAAGACAAGGAAGGTACCATTGGATTAAGAGAGAGAACCCTATAAACACCATTAAGTTAGAAGAGAGAAATTTAAAAATGATATAAAATATCATGCACTGTGCTTATTCAGTTATTTAATGTTTGATGTGTTTTATTGTTTAATGTTGAATACAAGTTATTTTATATCTAATGCGTTAATTCTTCTAGCCTGGATGACAGGAGGAGAGAGTGATGGTAGTAAAAGGGAGAGACGTCATTTTTCAATTCTCTCCTAGGGCGGCAAAACACCTAGAAACGGTGCTGCGTGAATACCGAGTCTCAGACCGATCGGTAAAATGGTTTGGGCTCTAAGTTGTGAAACAGACACATAGATGGACAGACATAAGTAACTGCGAAAACAACTTTTCCCTATTCAAGAGGGTTCGATGTTTTGATTGTCACAAAATTCTTTTCTCCAAGGAGATCCAGATAAAGTAAAACGTCCTATGAAAGTCCATTACACCAAGTCACAATATGAGTTAATTTTGTTAATCAGACTATTATAAACTACTATTTTACGACTAATAAAACCCAGTTGAGTACCACAGTTTGGGGAACATTGACTGAAGAGTTTAACACTAAACTAGTTACTGAATGTAGTGAAATCCTTTTTTAACTTAACCATTTAACCTTTCTTAATATCTGTCTGACTGAGCAGATTTATTTTTTACAAAATGACTGCTAAATACCTGAACTAATTTTAACGAAACTTTAAAGGGATTTTCTTTAAACCTAGGCCAAATGGTGTATGTACAACATAGTTTTAAAATCTGGTTAGTCGTTTCAATAATGGTGCCTGCTCAAAGGTTTTTTGTTTAATAGTTCATCTGTGATTTGAAATTAAAATTCTAAGCAATCAATCGATCACCAAGGGAATATTTTTCTTAAATACTAACAAATAGTGAGAATGAAGTTTTAAACTTCGTGAACAATGGGTTTTTCTGTAAGAATATAATGTAATATTAATAAAGTATTCATTTTTTACTGTGCTATTTTAGTGCCAAGAAAAAATATTCACTTCATTTCAAAAGAGAAATATTGGGATATGTTTAAACTACTGTATATATTCAAAGATAAATTTATCTAAAGAAACATAAAGACTGCAGTAACTTAAAGAACATGGAGAGAGATGTATACTGTTAACAGAGCTACTAGTAAGACTGTAGTAACGATAATAGCATGGAGGAAACTAGGTAGGCCTGTAATGTTAAAAGAACTATTAGTACTTGTTTTAACGTTTGATTTTCTCACTTTATTCTTACATTTAAGTTTTAGTCAGATAAGGAATCTATATTGCGCGCGCGCGCACACACACACACACACACACACACACATACACACAACACACACAATCTTTTTTTTAATTTGACGTGTTTAATATTGGCAGTCTTTGCTGTTGAAGGGTTGAGTGGCTGACCTCATTCAAGTCTATGCCATTATAGGCTGGTTTTGGGTGATGCTGTTGGACGATATTTACAATTAGGTATGGTTTAATAGAATAACAAAGTTCTAGGGCTGGCGTTATAAGTGGATTTTATTTATTATTATTATTATTATATTATTTTATTTATTCATGTTCTTGTATTATTTATATTTTGACAATGCAAAACTGGCATAATATTTGCGTTAGGAAAATTTACATTAAATACAACAGAAAATACATTACGTGTTTCAGATTAAATTGCTTTTAGCTTTCAATTACTATAGAACACACATACATTTCTAAATCATATTTGAATGATGTTTACTTCTAAAGAACACTTGGGAAATATGTACCAGGGAAACAACTGAAGCGATAAATAGTATCTCGTGTTTGTGCGATATATGAAACCTGTCACATTGTGTGATTAATGTACTGACCTGGATATTGTATACGTATTATTCTAAGTACTGTAGCTAGGACAAACACATATTTTATACTAGTGACGAATATACGGTACATGTGTTCGGTTCTAAGAGGAAAGGTAACAAAAAAAAGCAACGAGATTATAAATAGCGAAGAATACTTCTTTTAAGTATATCTTCATTAACAAGTCCAATAAAGAAATAAACTTAAAAAATTGTGTGCCTATATTCTGGTTGTGTTCCTCTTTGCGTCATGGCCATACTTCAAAGAAGACCTAAAATATATTTAAAAATTCAAAACTAAACATAAATAACATATTATTTATCACCGGAACTTTTCCGTAGCTTCGCTCGCATCTTTGAATCCATAAATTAATCACATACCTTAAACATACTGTGGATTCATATTTCCACTGTAAAACAATAGCAGTGCTGATATTTGGTCACATGACAGCTCTAATCCAATAACAAGTCCGCGTGTACAACATAGCTCGCACTGCTCGAATAGATATAATTTCAACTTTTACAGCGCTTCTACAGAAAACCGGCCAAGACGATCCAATCAGCGTATGCGCAAACATTCAAACGTGCGTTATTTATAACGAAAGTACATTCTCAAGATGGCGTATCTCAAAGTAATGATGATAAATTACAGTTTATTGGAAGCCATGAGTTTTATCGATGCCAAAATCAAACCAAGGCAGTAAGTAAAACATCTAAATTTATTTTAAATACAGTAACTTACACTTATTGTAAAAGTTACATTTTTATGTTTGACGTTTCAATGCATCATGTGTAAACAGAGATTCCCAACTTTCCGCGAGTGTGTGAACAGCTGCACCACTAAATAGGTGATAACTCACTGTACTGCTTTAAAATTTCAGCGTACTTGTGAATTCACCTTTAGTTCACAAATTGAACGCAGTAGACCTACTTTCCTAAGAGCAACCACAAGTTATGTTAAAACAAATTATAAGCTACCCATTGTTACAAAACATATGGGAAATAATAGTATAACAGTTTAACAAAGAGCATACATAATCAGACTCTTAATGGTTTTTAAGGCTGTCCCTCTACATGTATTTAAATATTTAAATTTTCTACCAAACTGTAAATAATTTACTCTACTAGTTTAGGAAATATTTTTTTGTCCCAGGGAGGCCCACATTCCAACCTTTCCGATAGTTAATTTTATAATTAAAATATTTTTAATAGTATTTGGGTTGGCTCTTCCACCTGTCTCACAAATTTTCCTCTACTACAGTATTAATATTTTTTTATCCCCACATACCTGTTTAGATGTACACACAACGCTATTGAGCCAGGGAAAAGGAAGTTTGAATTTAGAGGAAGTATACCCGCATTTGTGTGGAGGTAAAGTGCAAAATCATCTAGGAAAAAAATTCTCAATACATCCGACTGAATTTGACCCTGATATATCTGTCATCATCGGTCTAGTTTATTGCGAGAGTGATGCCTTAAACCATGCAGTCACTGAAGCAGGTTCAGTGAGAAGTAGTTTTCCACTCAAGCTTTAGAAATCCCTAAATCCACCATTTCACCAAACTCCACTTAGCTATTTAAATATTTAGGAATTACTGGGGTATTTGGAGTAATACCACAACATTTCTGGTATTTTTTTAATTTTCTATATTTAAAAAAAGTATATATTGGTTTGGGCGTGTTTGAGTAACAAACAGACAAACAATATTTCGTTTTTATATATTTGTCTGAGTTAAGCTTTAAGATCTTTTGTGTTTTGAGTTACAAACCTCACACACAACCTACAAACACACAGACACACAAATATAGAAACAAACAAATACACATCCTATATTATGTATATGATGATTGATTTAATGGCTCCCATTGCCAGAATTCCCATAGTTTAAGTTAGAGCTCTGGTTAGGCTATAGCCAGATTTTTTTTCAAGATAACACTAATATCTAATATAATTATATCTAGGAACCTTTAAAAGTTGAACCCATGAAAATCCAATAAACACCAGCCAAGAAAAAGGCCAAAAAGAATTAATTTTATTCACTATCTTGAAACAAAATGGTGGACGTAATTTGTAATTAGACTAAATGTTAAACAGACATACAAATTACATCCATGCGAGATTTCAGCAGAACAATAGGTACAGTTGTGTGGGCTTGATTGAGCAACCACAAACAAAAGGCAGACATTTAATTCTCATATAATTAGTAGGGTAAAATTAAAACAAAATAATACGATGCTCACATACGCTAATTTCCTTAAATAATAACTACACAGAGCTTATTTTCATAGTCCGTCATTTGACATTTTCCACACCAGAAATTACAGTCTAGTGCTTAATGCTCACAATATGTGTAGTAATAGAAACTAAGCTTTCCCAAAGCATATGGTTGATACAAAGTTTTATATTTCTTTGTTTCTTAACTCTATATCACCAAATAGGTAGTCACGATATCTTGTTTAATGGGCTATGCTCACAATAAAAAAATTAAAAAAAAGTCTGAGGTGCACATCCTAAGGATTTCCCTAGCTACTATTTTATAATTTAAATTTCCTTGGTTAATTGAGTTTAATGATGCATTTCCATGTTGACACCTGATCTAAGGCATGAGGTTCTACTTATTTAAACCCCAAGGTGTGTATTTAAAAAAAATCGAATAAGTAAAATTGAAAAGTGCCACCATTATTTTTTCTTAGTTTTGGAATTAAACACACCAGAGATCACAGGGTTTAAGGTGTCATGATATTAATATAAAGTCAACTACGCTTATAGTCAACCACTATGGACCCAAAGGTTTGGTTTGGTTTTCCGAAGTTCACTAAAACCGAAATGTGTTTCCACTTTACCGTTAAAGGAGCAGGGACCAACAAAACAAAATATCACATTTATAATACATATATTAAAATCTCTTTCCTAGCTTTTAAATAGTCTGACATGTGCTGTTGCTGGTTATATACCATTTTCATTAATATTTTCTGCCTTTTGATGTGATAAATTAATCTATTTGTCTGAATAGATGGTGCTAAGAAAAATTAGAAATAATCTAAAAATTTAGTTTTGATGTAAATAATAATAATTAATTATTATTATTAGCACCGCGTCTTACTACCCGTTTGGGTTGTACGCACTTACGCTAATGTGTAATGGTAGGGTGATTGTGAGATGAAATGGAGGACCTACAGTTTAACGTGGAATCGAACCACGGTGGAGGGCTGGCATTCCTCACATTCACTATATGTTTTTGACGTAAACAAATTTTTTTCTTTAGACTTTAACCAACTCCTAAAATACAGCTTCATTTTAATTTAGAACCGTGTCTAACTACCTATTCTGGTCAATTTAATGTGTATTAATTATATTAACTTATGCTAACACGTTAGGTATGAGTATGATCGAATTTAGAGGAAATGTACCCAATTTTACGTGGAGGGAGGGGAGAGAATAATTTAGGAAATCCGCTTAGTACACCCCACCAGTATTCTGTTTATCCTCACAGTTCAGTCCATTGTAGTTTATTCATCCTCATGATATGTACTAACAAAGGAGACTTATGTTAAATTATTGAATTATATAAAATCTGACACTTTCTCTCGTTCGGTGGCATTTCTGTATAGTAATCTAAGGGTCCCGGGTTAAATTTCTGATATATCTGAAACAAATATAATTGATTAAAAATGGGTTTCCCTCTTCACATTGATGAATTAATGGCTGGGTGTTGTGTCTATTTTAGATTTAAGTTAGTTCATAAGTCGTACGTTAACATAGTCAACTTAGAATATTGAAGTTAATTATTTCCTACTAAAAAATAATTAAGTAGTATTATTTAAATAACACTTTAAAATTGTAAAAAAAAACCAACTAATTGTTTGATTAATAATATTTTCTTAAAACGTGTAAAATCTTATTTGAGATGTTCCAAAATGGCTAATTCTATTTTTTATTCGGTATATTTATTTTGATAAATGAACATGTAATTATTTATCTTAATAATCAACTAAATCTTTCTATAACTCTTATGTCAATGTTTGCTGAGAGACCTCTTTATAAGAAAACACACACACATACACAGAGTTTGAAGAGTTGAATCCCTGTGATTTCAAAACGCACTTGAAAGAGCGAAACTTTCGGTGAAAAGGCTCGAAACTTTCCGCCATACACTGCCAGAGGGACTTGTATGAAGCCACAGGAAACGGAGCATAAATGAAAGGAAGTCCTCTCGAACAACACTAAGCACAAAACGCCCCCCCCCCCCCTCATTATGATATAAAAAGGGAGCACCTCTCGGAAGTTTGAAAATAATATTTTTCATCTTACAGATAGAAGGTTTCAAAGAAAATCTTAAATTAGAATTATCTTAGATATAAACTTCACAACAACAAATTCAATTGAGTGGTAACTGAAAAACTCAGGATTTATATATTTATGATATGAATAAAGCGTATCTGTATTTGTGTTTGTAGATTATATGCGTAGCTCCTAATGGTTCATCCAATATTGAAGGCTTTACAGGGGGAGCAAATTTCCCCTCCCTCTTCCTAACCCATCCCTAAAACCAAGAATAATATTGTCTAAACATTTAAAGAACTATAATAAAATTCACTGGATGTTTCAAATGCAAAGGAAAATTTTAATATAATATGGCGCTCAAAACATATATCGTTGAAAATATTTTTCTAAAATTAAAAAATTAAAAATATGAGTAAATCAGTGAATTAATGGTCTCAATACATTGTTTGCGACGATCATTCCCTTTTTGTTTGTTCCCCAAAAGAATATTTCGGGCACGTCACTGGTAGCTTATAAATATATTTTCATCTAATTACTTGGTATCGACCAAAATTCAAACCTTACTTAAAGTGTCATGGGTTTGGTTTTTAATCATTCTACAATATATAAATTTGGGATCAACAGTGTAGGAATCTGATATAAATAAAAGATTTTTATATTTTTTTTTGTGATAAAATTACAACAAAGCACATTCATCTACAATTTTTCTACGTATTAGGCCTTTACTTGGAGAAAAAACTTAAGGTGATTGGCCCTTTTAATTTTGCGTGGAAATGCAGAGCCGTGGGAAAAAACGGTTATCTTCAAGAATTTTTATTGTTTGGCAATTTTCTTTTCGGAAACGGTTTGTTAAAGAATAGAAGCATGTTGATTAAGATATACTTTTATATACACATCTTTTTCTCTCGAAAATTGATATTTACAAACGTATAATTTTTTTTTCTCAAGACCTGTCCGGTTGCTAGCGCCATCTACGGTTTCCATGATCCATCTGTTCTTGTTGGTGCCGAAGGATACTTTGGTCGGTTGTGAAGAAACGCCACGCCTTTCACCCTTCCGCTAAACATCCAAAAATTAGATTTTAGATTTGCACTAGACAGGGTCAATGGCCTTAAAGTTTTTATAACATCTTTTGAAACAAGAGAAGTTTCAAAAATGGATCAAAGCTTTGAAAATAAAATTGGCGCAATATATAATATTTTTTTTTTAACAAACTAGTTAATAATTCACATAAATCTTATCTCAATATTTTAATAAATTCATATTTGAACACTCACTCATATTAAGTGGGACAATGTGTTTGTAAGTAAAAAAGTTTGAATGGGAACATTTTGCAAACACAAGGTAACACAAAACTTTGAATTACCTCAATTAAAATATTGTTGAATGAGGCTATGGGGACTATATTCTATTTAAAAATTAATGTACATGTCGTAGGCGAATTGGAAAATCCGTCTGATTGCGAAAAGCACCTTAAATTTACAATGATTCAAGCTAATTGGAAAATATTATATTTGCTCCTCAGCCTGATAACTTTTAGGCTTATTGCAATGAACCCATACATACAGATTTAGGCTATTAAGGAAATGCACCTTATTTCCCTTAGTTAGCCTATTTAATTCCAGGCTTGTTGCAATATGCCCAAGATAGCGAAGGCTTATTAAAAAGTCTACAGCAGCGGTTCCCAAACTGTGGTACGTACAATTATTCCCAATGATATGCCGTGGGAAGTCAAACAAAACAAGAAAATTATATTTGTAAAAAATTGGCCTGGAATCAACTATGCGGATTGAGCAAACGAAGGTGCATTTACTTAATATCCTAAAGCTGTATGGGCGCATTGCTATAAGCCTAAAAAGTTATTAGGCTGATAAGCAAATATAATATTTTCCAACTAGCCTGGCTCATTGTAAATTGCAATAACATGGGTTTTCTAAATTTTCCCAAGACATATATATATATATATTAATACAATTAATATATATATTATTAATACATTTAATATATATATAGATATATATATTAATACATTTAATTAATTTATTGTACACCATTATTAGCTTATTACACGTACACAAACTAATATGTGTAGCAGAAAAATTGTCTATTGAATATATGCTTGTAATAGAATAGTATCAATTTTAAATTAAATTTATCAAGGTTTTTCTAAAATTTTGGAAATCTTTTATCAAGTTGACATGTAAAATAATAATTTAATCTATTTTCAAAATTTATCTTTTGAACAAGCTGCTTTTCTCTTTTATTTTTTTTTCCAAATTTAACAATATTATTTAGTATCCGGCACATCTCTTTATGTATTAGATTTTTCCTTACTAGTATAGTATTTCGATACAATATAGTTTAAGTATGACAAACTTGAATAAGATTTTTTTTTTTCCAAATTTCCGACACTTACATTCAAAATCAATATGAGATTAAATAAAAAAGTAATACATTTTTTATGAACTTAAAAAATAATGGTTACGGGTTGAATGTCATTCGAATATATATATATATAAATATCGATATTGTTAAATAACTAAATTTTTGGAGCTCCTTGGCCCAGTTAACATGATACTATGTAAACAATTTATAATATATTGATAAATTCTTAGGGAGTGACTAAAGAATGTGTCAAAGGAGGTGGTTTTGAATACCACATTGACGAGGGAAATTCTAACTCGGTAATTCCCAACACTGGAGTTCCCCGAGCCTATGTCCTGGGCTTTGCGAGAATTTGCAAAAGTATTCTTTCTAATTGGTCTGCCCATAATTTTTGGACAATGCGAAAAAATGTTAAGACAAAATCGTGTACTCGAAGTAGATGAAAAGAAGAACGCTAGTAATAATGTTAAAAGTTAGGTTAGTAAGACTGTTGATAAGCCAAGTTAAAGTGCTGAAGAACATTTGTAAATAGTAATTACTAATTACAAATAGGCAATAAATATGATTGAAATAATTTATTCAAAGCATGAGTTCATTAATATTTACTCCAAACAAAAAAAAGTTTGAAATCTCTGTCTTAAGCCATTAAATATTAATGCTTTTAAATGTGAAAAATTTATTTCCAGTACTTGACCGAACTCAAGACCGTGATTTCATAGTAATCAAAGTTAAATAATAAGTGTGATTCCAATCCTTAATAGGATTAAATAGCAATAATACTAGTTAAGAATCAAATAGCCGAAGCTATTTTTTGTGCTTTTAGAAAGGAATTCTACATCTAGATATCATATTCTGAAAATTAAAAAATTGACACCTTGACACGGGAATCAAGCCCGGGACCTTTGTCTTAGTACGCCAATGCTCTGACCACTGAGCTATCCAGGAATCGTCCCGTACCCAGTATCATTCTTCACTCATATTTTAAGGCAGAGTCTATGATGGACGTGCGGAAATTGTCGGCTTTATTCACGAGCTATCAGATAACGTAGCCATCTTCGACTAGGTAGTTGGCTTATTATAGTGGTAGAGCATTGACGTACTAAGCCAAAGTTTTCTGGTTTGATTCCCGTGTCCAGGTGTCATTTTTCAATTTTCATAATAATACTAATGTTTGAATGTATTTGTACAATGATACAAATATTGTTTAGATCTATTGTTCTTTTTAAAAAAATAAGATAGAGTAGAATCTATTAATTAGCAATATGTGTTTAAATTGATGCGTGAACAGTGAACTATTAAATAATGTGTCTGGAAACAGAGATTAAATACAGCCAAAAGGTAATAAAACAGACCAACGCTTTTATTATCACTATAAATGCAAAATTTTCCATTTTTTCCTGTATCGGGGGTGCTCACAATTTAGAGCAGATTGGAGTTATCATGTTGGACTCTTAGTTTGGAGGAGTAATTGAGCAGAAACATGCTTTTACTAAATATGCATTCCATTTACCCTAAAAGGTAACAATCTTGACAGATTACACTATGGCCCAATATTATAAGCAGTCATTTTGGAACCATGTAAGGTAAGCTTGTTTCAGGACGTCCATGATTGCTAGGGTGGTATATGAAAGCTAGCAGAAGGTTCTTTATTGCAAACATTAACTGATAGATACTAATGTCTACCTATTTGTAAATAACTATGTGTTTAATAATACTATATTATCGAAAAAAAGTGTCAAACAAGTCTAATAGTACTTCCATAAGGATTACTGTATGATTGGCGTTTTCGTAACTTATTGAAAGAACAAAATGTATAAATAAAACTATTATGCGTTTTGTTTTGCAGTTGTAGCAACAAGATATATTATATAGTACTTGAAATAATTAACCAAAAAGCTTTATATTCACACCTGTATCTTCTTATAGCTGACCATCAAAATAATAAATGTTTTTATAACCTAGAGAGAGAACCATACAAAATATTAATTTCATTTTTTTTAAAAACAGCGTAGAATACAACCAACTTGATGGTTTGTGTGACTGTCATCAACCACCCTTGTTTCAACTGGTACGCCATCTTTATTTCACCAAACCCTTCCTTCACCTCTGACAAGACATCTTGTGAATGTGGGGAATGCCAGGCCGCCACCGTGGTTCGGATTCCACGTTAAACTGTAGGTCCTTCATTTCATCTCACAATCACCCTACCATTACACATTAGCGTAAGTGCGTATAACCCGAACGGGTAGTATGACGTGGCGCTAATAATAATAATAATAATAATAATAATCTTTATTTCAGTATAGCACGCCACATTTTAGAATCTCTCGTTTGAAAATAATTTTTTAGGTAAACAATAGATGCCTCTTCCATAAAATAAAGAAATATCTAAATGGTTATTTTCATAATTTCTTGTCTAAATAATGTATTATTAATTATTATTTAGCACCGCGTCTTACTACCCGTGCAGGTTATACGCTTAAGTACTAATTACGCTAATGGATTAGGAATTGGGAAGGTTGAATTAAAGGAAGTGAACCCGCATATGCGTGGAGGGAGAGTGGAAAATCATTTAGGAAAAACCACCCCCAGTTCACCCGACCGAGGTTCGAACCTCGTTCTCCCAGTACTCAGCAGTCGGGCTCAACACGACAAGCGCGTTAGCCAACTACGCCACCGAGGCGGGTCTAAATAATGTAGAAACGGTTGATAATTGAAAACAAATTGTTTGTTTGCTTGTTTTTGTTGATGTTCTGACTGCCACTATTATAAGCCCGTTTCCGGTAGTTGGAATTCCGAGGAAATAAATAAATATATATATATATTTATGTTAATGTGTTAAATTCGTTATTTTGTAAAATAGCCATTGAATGTATAGAATCGCTGAAAGCGATGGTTTATTTGACAAATAATAGGATTCATCTAAATTTACCAGTGATTTTATAAAATATCTAGTGCGTGTGGATAAAAATATTGAACATAAATTTAAACTTACTTGAACTAAACTAACAAACCTAATCTTGACGTAACTTATCAACATTTACTGGTGGTTGATGGTAATTTTGTAAACTCACTGGTGGTTTTATAAAATGTTCTGCGAGTATGTGAAATAGTAAAGACTTCTTTTACATTCTCCAAGTGAACCAGTGGCTTTGTATAATCATTCAGCACATTCATAGTAGCAAGTATATTATCACGTTTCCGGTATTTGAAATTCCGAGAAAATGGCTTTACCGATTTTGACAAATAAGTATTCATTTTAAAGTTAAGGTAGATGTCCAGAATATAGGCATATTCGTAATCTAAAACTAAAACCCAATCTTCCTAGTGAGTTTACCATTTTTCCCTATGTCTGAGCAGTGGCTCATCTGTATCATTATTCTTTGTTTACATCACTATGGAAACCGTGATTTGTGTATAAGTCGGTAAATAAAATATTTTTCTTTGATTAAAAATAATAACAGATTAATTTCTTACTTGAGTGGTTTGGTGCAGAAAATAGAGCTGTTAGAAGGGTCGGTTTTAAAGTTCTAATCGTAGCGTGAAGCCGGAAAATATACGTTATGATTCAAATTAAACATAGAAAGTTTAAAATATATGCTAAGTATAGTCTTTGACGAGTAAATTTTAAATTGGAAAATTTGTGTGGAGTGCCAGGGCTCCACCGTGGTTCGTATCCCACGTTAAACTGTAGGTTCTCCATTTCATCACACAATCACTCTTCTATCATACATTATAGCATAAGTGCGTACAGCCCGAACGGGTAGTAAGATGCGGTGCTAAAAATAATAACTACAAAATTGAGGGAAGGCTTATTATATATAATTTTTTCCAATAGTTTTAAAATGCACTTAGTGTTTCAATATAATTTAAAAATTAAGTCTACAAGACAGGTTAAAAAGTTTTATTGGAAAAATAAGAGTTGATAAATTTTTATGATTATAGTTTGACCTGTGTGTTTTTAATTGAAATATGTATATGGTTAAACGATAAACCCTAAACTTTATTTTATTATAAATTTGATAGAACTTTATACCAGATCTATTTTTCCATCCTTTAGACTTTTAGCTAGCTAAATGACTCCAAATTTATCACCTTCCAAACTAATTTTTAATTAATTTATAACACTTATTCGCAGGAGATAATTGGAATTTTATCCTTACATATAGGGGTTTGTTTGTACATTAAACATTCTTTAACATAATAACTTATAAACGCATCGTCACAGTATTTCAGTATACCACAACCTCGTTTGACTTGATAAAAAAAAAGAATTTCATTCGTGTTTGCTGTGAAATGTTTAAATTAAACCTTGTTAATGGTTGAGCTCACGGATACTAGTTGGTTGGTAAAGTTAATTAAGGATAAAAATTCCTTTCCTAATTTCCTGCAAGGCACTGCCACATTTATATTTAAAATTGAAATGTTCTTTAAATTCTTAATTCAAAACTTTTGCTCTATTAAGTAGATCTTTCAAAGAACTATATTGAAACTACGCTTCGCTATTAGTTTATTGCGAATGGTACGGTAATTAAACATATAAAACAGTTCTCTTGAGACTCTGTACATACAGAGTTGAATAGTTTAAATTGAATTTAAACCTTGCAAAGAGCTAGAAGTAGAATTAATTTGTTCTCTTCTACTTGCAAAATTAAATAATGGAAATTAGAATATCATGATTTTTTTTAACACCGTATCTTACCATCTGTTCAGACTCTACGCCTACTTAATAATTATGGTAATGTGTTAGGTATTATAAAGGTTGAATTTATAGTAAGTGTACTAGCATATGGGTTAAAGGAGAGTTTAAACCCATTTAGGAAAACTCAGTTTTTATACAACCGACTGGGTTTCGAACACGGATCTCCTTTCATCGTCAGTCTAGACTATTGTTGGAGTGACGCCTTAGACCACGTGAACACAGATAGGGGTATATTTGAATTGAGTATTAGATATGATTAAAGTATATGTTCAAATAATTTAAGTTTGAATATTTTTGTACTAAGCTTTTAAAGTGCTATTCTTATGAAATACATAAAGCAAAGATTTGTATTTGAGTTATAGATTTGACGACGTTATGTTTCAAAATATTTTCAATCAAAATATTTAAGTGATCATTTTATGATATAAATAATTAAAATCCCTAGATTTTCTATCAACGGCTATGTACGTGACTAATAAATAAAAATAATAAACACTATTAAAAACCAAACACTTCTATTCCTAAAAGTTTTTTTAAAAAGTTGTGAAAACTCTGTTTTTTTTTAAATCATGTCTAGTTGGAGAGGCCTATCGTATGTTTTTTCCCTATACTTTGATCTTTATACGCAGTTTCTCTTAAAGTTGGCTGCAAGCATTAGAAAAAGTTATACTTTCATCTGCACAAAGGTACATATAATGGTTGCTTTAAATTCACTTGGTAATTAATTATGTTAAACATTTTAAAATCAACCTTGTGTTTTTTTAAAAGATGTACTGTCCTCTTGGTAGCTATAAAAGACAGTTAGGTAATTTATGATATATGAAAATTGATGCACATAATAATAGTTATTTCATAATAAATTGCATCCCTAATAAAGTTATCATGTGTATGAAATAAAGCTCACTGAGCAAAATATAATGTTAATAAATAACGACATTGTGATAGAATTGAAATAAAAAAGGACCAATTAAAGTAAACACACTAAGATATATTAAAACAAAATTTAATTTTTCAATACTCTTATTGCATCTTCCTCAGGAAGGCCTTATTTATAAACCTTTTTGCCCTCCATTGTGTTTATTTCATTTTCCCTCTATAATTATCCTTTCAATTTTTCATAATGTCTTTTAGCGTATAGTCATGAAAATTAAGTTTTACCACACTGCTACTTCCTTATGAAGATACAATGAGAGCATCGAAATATTGAAGTGTGTGTAAATATGTGTAAGTGGTTTACCCTTATTCTCACTTTGTATTTCGACAATTCTATCACATTTATTACAGACTAAATACTATTAATTAGGAATAAATTGATTTATAGAAATTCCTTGACAGGTTGTTATTGAAAATTTAACGAACTAAAAACTTAGGTAACAAGTATTCAGAGAGTACATATTTACTTTTAAAAAATATGGATTTTCTTAAAGAGGAAACAGAAAATAATTAATAAGATACACAACTTTGACATAAAATTAAATATAACCTGATTTTTCGATATCTAAAGATTTTACTTTGTCAAAAGGGATTTCATTAATCTATTGGAAAAATATTATAGTTTAGTAGTTTATGTTTAGTTTGCCCCAGGTAGATTACAAGACGTGTTAATGCAAATTCTGTGAAAGTAGTCCTGACTGAAGAAGTACCTGTGCAGACGGTACCAAAATTATTCCACGTAATAAAATAGATAAATGCAGCTATAATGTAACTATAACATTGTTTTAGGAGTTTAGCGAGTTGGTTCATGGGTTCAGTGATTTCGAAGTTGTCACGTCTTTCATTACATGTCTTCCCCAAAATGATTTAAAAATAATTTATAAATGTCACCGTTTACTTTTGTACTTACATTAATGTCTAAATATTGCATACTTAATGGGGCATAATGTAATCTATTAATTATTACAGGTCTTAGAGTAACTAGAACCATTTCCAAACATATGCGTTTGTGATAACTTAAAAAATATATGATTTATATAAAAAATATATTTATAAGCAGAGTTCAAACATTACAATAAGGTTTTATAAACATAAATTAATATTCTACCACATAAGAAAAATCAACACTTTGTTTGAGACAAAATAATACCAGCAAACAAATATATTATATTATAGGCCTGTTAAATTAAATTCATATAGCTTGGTTGAGTACTAAGACATGCTGGAAAATATAATAATATTAATAATAATAATAATAATAGCGGCTTCGGTGGCCACATGATCTAAGGCGTCAATCTTACAATAGACTAGACTGCTGATAACAGGAAAATCAGAATACGAATCTCAGTCGGGTGTGTTGAGGGTTGTTTTTCCTAAACAGTTTTATTCTCTCCCTCCACGCAAATATGGGTGCATTTCCTCTTAATTTAAACTAACTAATGCCTAACTCACTATCGTAATTAGTACATAAGCGTCACAACCCTGAGAAATGTTGGGATGTTTGCTTTTATTTTCATAACATTCTTAGACGTAAGTAACTGAAAGTGAATCTATGTAACGAATGAGAAATATTAAAGAGGAATACTGACTACTCATAACAATGTTGCTCTGTTTGGTTGTTAGTTGTCATTCATGGCTGACACATTATCATCAATTTCGGAGGCAGTTACGATGCCTGACCTTGACCATAACAGACAACATCTACGGGTCATCAGTAGTACGTCTACTATAAGAGAACCCGTTGATTCCAGGGTCCCAAGTTCGAGTTCTGTAGGGGGTCATGTCAGTCGTTCCATTAGTCTTAAGTTTTCACGAGAGAGCAGTTTTTACACGATCGTGAGCGTCCATCTATTTTATTTCTTTTATATTTCATTTAACACCACATTTTGTATTATATCTTAGTACTTCTAATAAACCGAAATTAGTAAACCTACGTATTATTTCAAACCCACACAACTACGTTGCTAATGACCTAACCTCTCTCACAGGATGTCCTGACAGATCCGGCCAAATGTAATGACATATGCGTATAATTTGAAAAATAAAATAAAATTTGTAAAATGTGGTGCTAATTGTTTTTTAGCCTTGCGTCTTATATCCATTCACGTTATACACTAATTATGCTAATGTGTTAGGGATGAGGAAGGTTGGATTTAGAGGAAGTGTACACGCATTTGAATGGAGAGATAGTGGGTAACATTTAGGTAAAAACCACCCTCAGCACACCCAACCTGGATTGAACCACGACTCCCCATAATCGGTAGTTTAATCTATTGCGAGAGTAGCGTCTTAGACATTCGTCCACTCAAGTGGGTCTAATATTAATTTTAATAAGCATTCATGTACCGGTATTTTGGAGGGGATGGGGGTGCTGACAACTCTACGGTCCCTTCACGTGTCTTCTCTAGAAGGTCGAAGATGGGCAGCGGTCTGTGAGTCAATTACTGGCCGTCCCCCCCCCCTTTCCCTATCCCGGGCAAATATCCCGGTTGACTGACCGAGAGAGAGAGAGAAAGAACATATTCCAATATTATTAGCTCACTTTTTAATAACAGTATTAACTGGGGAATCTGACGTATCACGGGATGACAGTGGCTTAAAAAGAGAGAGAGAGAGAAAGAGATATTTAATTTCACTAAACGTATAACTTATTCCCTTTTTCGCCTCTCTCGTTAAATGAAGATATAATTGTTCTCGTCACCGATTAAAGTATTCGTATTTTATTTTAGCACCTGGTCTTACTACCGTTTGGGTTGAAATGCCTATGTATTAATTACACTAATATGTATGGTGTTAGCAAGATTTAATTTAAAGAAAGTGCACACGCATATGCGTGAGGAAAGAGGGGAAAATCATTCAGGGAAAACCAATCTCAGTGCACCCAAAGTGATCAAACCCTGATCTCCACGTCTTCGACAGTCCGTTCTAAGAATAGAGTAGCGTGTTAGACCATGCGGCTACCAAATCGGGTATTATTCGTATCAATTTATATTTGGGAGAGTTTTAACATTTTCGAGGAAAGTGTGATCTGTTGTGTTTCCATGGATACTGTAAATTATTATTATTATTATTATTATTAGCATCGCGTCTTACTACCCGTTCGGTTTATACGTACTTACGCTAATGTATAATGGTAGGGTGATTGTGAGATGAAATGGAGGACCTACAGTTTAACGTTGGATCCGAACTACGGTGGAGGCCTGGCATTCCACAACATTCATAAAGTATTGTCAGAGGTGTAGGAAGGGTTTGCAATCAGATAAATCTGTGCTGGTACCGAGTATTGAACCCCGGACCCCAGCACAGAAATCCGACACCTTAACCCTAGACCGCCAGGTCACCGATACTGTAAAGTAATAGTTTAGGGTGGGGGAGAAACAGTTAGACAACATATTTTGAGGAAAGCGATGGGCAACGTGCTGAGGTTTGCCCAACACCCAGTGGAGAACACTTGATTGACACTATCTTCAAAAGTGAAAATGTGTAGAATTCAGTTTACTTTTATTTAACTAGTGAATATTAACTTATCAATTGAGTGTTGATTTTCAAGTTGCTATTGTCTCATAGTCTCGGCCCCACCCTGTAGAAGGATTTTCATTTTAGTAGTAGTAGTAATAATAATGGTTGACACCTTAGCTCAATCGGTTGCGTGTCTGCCTACTGAGGAGTCCCGGATTCGATTCCTAGAACGGCAAAAAAAATAATTATTCATTTGTGAAATGTATTTTACTTTTTAACGTTGATGAATTAACGACTGGGGGCCTGGTGTTGTGTTTTTTTAGATTTAAGTTGTTTGTAAGTCATATGCTGATATAATCAGTTTGTTCAGAAAGCGCACGTTAAATACCATATACAAATTAATAATAAATTTCTCCACCGCGTCTTAACTCGTTCGGACTACGCTCACATTAACTACGCTTATGGACTAGTAATGATAAAGGTAGAATTTTTATTTAGAGGAAATATAATTCCATTCTCGTCTAGGGAGAGTGGGAAACCATTTATTAAAAATGTAATAGCACACAAGGTATTATTATTGCCTGGGACAGAGAAGTTGGGATTACAATCTTTGCCATTCGCCCTTTGAGGAGGTTTTTCTCGTGTAATTTATCACAGAGGTCTAAACATCCCCCTTTTCTTCTAATGCTGATGTTCACCCTAAATTACCTTCCTCATCTCTACCATTTACCACCATTTAGTTAGAGCCATTATTACCCTTGATAGACTCGCTTTTGTAGCTGAATGGTATAAGGCATCACGCTCATGTTAGACTTTAACCCCGATCTCTCAGTCAGTATAATGAGGTTTTTTCTGAATGGTTTTCACTATATTTTTCTCCATGCAAATATTGGTATACTTTCTCTAAATTAAACTTTCACTTTCTTTAAAGTAAACCTTCATCCCTAAATAATTAGCATAATTAATACATAGGCATATAATCTGAACAGGTAGTAAGACGCGGTGCTAAGAAAAAAACTGTTGATGTTAAAAGTAACACTATCCTCACTACGTATTGATTTTTATTGAAACATGTGTAGCACTTTCTTTTATCCAAAAAATTTAAATTTCAAGCCCTTTTAGTTAATTGCTTTTGAATATAGCTAAGCTTTTTGTCTAAGCTTTTTTGTCTTACTATAATCGCAATAATGTCATTTTGTGTCAAGTCCTATTTTCTTCAGCTGTCACTTTTGATATATATTATCAATACCTTTAGAACAAACACACAAAAATATTAAAAAGATATATATGTTGGCTGCAAAATATATATTAGTATTTTTATAAAAGGCCCTCTCTATGAAAATTGATTATACCGATGTGTCTAAGGTGTCAGACTAAAGTGTGTGCATGTGATCTATGATCATACCTGTTGGACTCAGTTTGGGACGCACCATCACCACCTCAGGTTGGATCTCGTATCTCGACACAAAGTTATACGCCGGTCTCGCCTTCTGGAAGTTCCCGAGCGTCGCGAAGAAGGCTCCTTTGTACTGTCTCTGACGGAACATGGAGTGAGGCACGATCACTCCTAACCTCAACCTCTTCATCCGGGTCGCTTCCGCCCGAGGACTGTATAGTGTCGTGGCAAGGAGCAGGAGTATCATCGTCGGAGCCATCGTCGTTCAACGTTCACTGGGGCGTCATCACTCGAACCCGGTTAACACACGAACACGATCCTCCTTGTCCGTCAAGAAACGCGTGGTGATAGCGGTCACTCGAGCCTTCGCACTCCGTGGTCGTCGGTTTTTGTGGTTACCAAGACGAGAGGGATAGGCACGACTGCTATAAAACACTATTGTTAGAGCTGGGACAGTGCCTACTGCCGATTCTATCATCGGGTGTTTATGTTATAAATGGCATTTTAGAAGCCGATTATTTTCACCGATCTGTTGAAATGTGTAAACAAGAGCTCTGATAGGGGTGATTTCCCAGTTTATTTCTGGTAACAAACACATTTTAGACGTCCAAAGTATTGGAAAACAATTATAAAATAATATACATATTATGATTAATATTATTGCTCTAAATTTCACTGTCTGTCATAACTTGAGCTATGCATTTAATTTGGGGTGGAATGAAACTGTAGAAATGGTTCATGTTTTTGCAATTTTTATAGTAAAAATAAATTGCTTCAGTAGAAACATAAAGTCTAATTTTCTTCCCGTGGTGATATCAACAGTTGTTGAATATCTTGTCATGAACATGGTGGCATTAGATGAGAATCTTTATGAGGAATAGAAAACGTTGTCATTAAATTCCAGGGCAGATATCCAACTACGTTTTTTTTATTTAGCATTGCGTCTTACTACCCGTTCGGGTTATACGCGTAGGGATTGGAAAGCTTGAATTTAGAGGATGTGAACCCACATTTGCATGGAGGGAGAGTGGAAAACCATTTAGGAAAAACCACCCCAGTTCACCCGACGAGATTCGAACCTCGATCTCCCCGTACTTGGCAGTAGAGCTCAACACGACTAGCGCGTTAGCCAACTACGCCACCGAGGCGGGTCCAACCATTGTTGAGGTCACCATGTATATAAAGTTAAACTCTGTTTCTAATAAAGCAACATTTGGTTTATTTTTTCCTAAAAATTTTGCTTATATAAAAACTGCAAAAACACTGACCTATCCTCGCTTCCCTTTCATACCCACCTTAATCCTACTATCATGCTTGGGCTAAGGAAGTAAGATTTATAACGTAAAAGTACCCGCATTTGCGTGGAGGTACACCATTTAGTAAAAAAAAAACCATTCAGTACACCAAATTGAGGTTCGACCCTTGATATCTTTATTAAAACAACTATGGCTGGATTAGTTTGACGTTTAGTCCATGTGCCCACCGGTGCGGTTATTATAAATAGTAAACATTCTTAATATAAAAATGATAACATAATCTTAACATATCTTAAAAGATTTAAGGAACTTTTTTTTAGCCCCGCGTCTTACTACCAGCTTAAAGGAACTTTAATATAGTAAGAAAACCTAACACATGTCAGTTGTCAGTTGGCAATTGGATTAATCATTAAACGCGTCTGGTATTATTTGCTGGTAACGAAAATGTTGGATTTATGAACCCCGTCCGGAAACTACTTAGGAGAGTTGCACCCAAACTGATTCCCATTCGACCTCCACACAAACGCGGCTACATTTTCTCAAAATTCTACCTTATTTATTCTTATCCTACTATATTAATCAAATTAGTATAGTTTGGGTAGGGGGGGAAGGGGAATAATACTCGTGGAAATAAAACTCGTTAGATAAATTTGAATTAATATATATGTTTATGTTATTCGTCCCTCTATCCATGACTTACTCTATGGCTTAGTGGCCCGAAAGTTCATTACGCTCTTACCAAAGTACGCCATATACACTATCATTAGCTAGTTCTATCCAGTCCACTCATTACACCCTATCCCTAACTTGAGCTAGTTCTATCCGTCCACCTCATTACACCATATCCCTATATTGAGCTAGCTCTACCAGTCCACCTCATTACACCCTATCCCTTCATCGTTGTCTAGGTCTTTCCCAATGGTCTTTTCCCATGGATTTGCCAGTCAATACCCCTAAAATTGTGCTTGATGCTCCCATTTGCGCTGCATTTTCTGCCCACCGTAATCTAAGAGACGTGATCATCCTATTAATGTCTGGTGATGAGTACAGGGTATTTAGTTCATCAATATGTAACCTCCACCCTTCTCCAATATCTTCCTCCTTTTCGGACCAAATATCTTCCATAAGCACTTTGTTTTCAAACATCGTAAATTTATTTTCGTTATGTAAGGTAAGATACCATGTTTCAGTGATGACTAATAGAAAATTTGACTATTGAACCTAAATATAATGTGTATGGAAGGTAAACTTGAAGGAACTAATTTACTGTTTATATGATGGGATTAGGCATAATTACATAATCTAAATACCAAAATTTGAAAGTTTAGTTTATCTTCTATCATTAAATAATATATATTCTGATCATGTAACAGGCCCTACGCTTTCAACTTTAAAAGTTAAAAAAGGTTATTAGTGTTATAGTGTGGTTTCATGGTGAGCTACGAATTACTTGAGTCCCACATATAGTATGATTTGGTATGAAGAAACTTTTAGAAATGAGTAGTCATATTCAAAAGCAGCTATATCCCAAAATATATTTAAAAAAATAGATATACCTATTCCTGGATTTCCTAGATCCTATTTAAAGTTTTTAAAAGGTGAAAACACAGTTACATGCCATGATAAAAAGGGCTCAGCTAACAAGCGAAGTTAAATACCTATGGTTTACTGTCTCATATACAGTTATATCCATAAGTCATATTCACAAATTGCAAAATCAGTTAATATAAAAAATGACAAGACGTGTATTAAATCACAACTTATGAATGTGGGGAATGCCAGGCCTCCACCGTGGTTCGGATCCCTCTTTAAACTGTAGGTCCTCCATTTATCTCACAATCACCCTACCATTACACATTAGCGTAAGTGCGTATAACCCGAACGGGTAGTAAGACAGGGTGCTGCTATAATAATAATAATAATATAAAAAATTGGGATCAACATTAGGTCTATATGAATTTTTTACATTGATTTTAGTTTAATTATTTATAGGTATTGATTAAATATACATCAAAAGTGACAGCTGTAAATTACTTAACTTGACATGGACATAATTTTAGTAAAATTTTCTATTGTCGGTTGTTTTTTGTCCCCACCTCCCACTAGGCCTATATATTCGGGTTGTACACATATGTACTGATTACATTATTATGCTAAGGATGAGGATGGTTAAATCAGAAAAAGTGCACCCACGTTTTCATATAGGAAAAAGCATTTGCATTGAGGGTGGTTTTACCTTTCCAGGATTAAAGCCCCAATTTTCATATAATTTTCAGTCCGGTCTATTGCAAGGGTGATTCCTTAAGACCTACCTACCACCGAAGCTGGTTCAAATGGTGTTATTCCTAACAGAATCCACACATTAATGCCACGGGAAGATTTAATTTTGATCGCGCGGAGTCTCGAAACCAAACCCTTTCAGAATGTGCTTGTTGTTAATAATTAAAACAGGATTAATCAACAATTACAAGTATGAATAGCCAAAATGTAGTTATTAATTTGATGATTGAAATGCCAAATAAACTATAAATATTAATCGGTGAAATTTAATTTCTAAACTTGCAAAAATTCATTGGGGAATGCTGAAATGGAAGCCATTGTAAATTAATATAGAATCACTTTTACTTTAGTAATTACAATATACTATATTAAATGTAAGCTTTGACAGATGGTTCATTACATTTGATTGAATTAATAAATAAAATATTTGTAAAATGAAATCGAATTTGTGTAACCACTCCCACACGTTACGAATAAAACTTAATAAGGATTGCCAAAGTCAGCTGTAAATGTTTGGAAATTAAAACATTTTTGATTATATATTTATAAAACGCGATGAGTAAGTGAACTACTATTTAAATCAGTCCAGGCATTTGATTTTAATTGAATAGCATGCCTGATTTAAATGTTGGGAAATGGAGTTATTACTCCTTTCAACCGTCGACAAGTACAACTTTTGCCAGTAAAACTAAATGGGGATGCCATCGGGCAGATAACAAACAACCTACAAAATGTTAGAATAGTGTTTAGAAACAATTTTTTATGAAACTTTCCAGTAGTATGTATGATTTCCCAAACTTTCCGTTTTCTATTTAATTTGAACAATAAACATGTATTAGTTTCTGCAGGGTTAGACGAGAAGAATGTTAATATACTGTGTATTATTTAGTTTGAGTGTTACGTTTTTTATTGTCATTCTCGACGAAACACGATCCATACTAATCCTAGGTCACAGTAGAGGAGGGTGTATTTTTAGGAAAATACGCTAAAATTGCTAAAAGAATATTTAAAAACAATAATTAAAAAAATATTCCAGATACTTTGAACACAAGTTCCTATATATTTACACATTAATTTTATACTTTATAATATAAAGTATTGTGATGGTGAAAATGTTCTACCTCAATATTCTGAAAGATCTTGACATATTATGTGCTCCTTAACCAATATAAAAAACTGTCTTACAATCTGTCTTCTGTGTTCTTCAACTACAGCCGAAACTGTTAAGCTGGATTTTCCTAGAATTTATTATTTAGATGTTAAATGGTCTTATCTTTAATTCTAGCCTTAAAATTAGGATTGGTTAACTGATGACCTATTTTGAAAATTCAAATTATTTCTTAAATGGTTTTAATGATTTTGTTCAAATCGTATATCTGTATATAGTTTTATATAATAATAAGAAGCACTATATACTTGTTTTTTTAAGATAAAATCATGACTTAAGGGTGATTTACTAAAGAGTGATTTTTCAATTTTATTAAAATATTTTGGAAATGTATCAAGTGGTTTTATTCAAAATGTGTATATGAGAAGTGTTTAACATGATAATAAGAATATAAAATAAAAATTTAGGTTAGCTTATTGATTTTTTAAGTGTTAAAAAATAAGCTAAAACGATTTTGTTTACTATTTATATACGAAGTTCTCCTTATGTTCATAAAAATAATACAAATATATTTTAGGCTAGATTAAAAATTTTAATTTGTTTTTATAGTAATAATACAATAGACAATATTAAATAGAATGTACGATTTTTTTCCCTTGCCTTATTTTTAATACACATAAAATTAAAAATAAGGTATTCAGTAGTTATACAAGCTTTATTTTCAAGACCAATATATTAAAATATTATCTCAACATTTAGATATAGCAAGTTTAAATAAATTGTACAGTGTACCACTCAAAGTTTTTATTTTAGCTTAAAGTAGAAACATTTACTAAAAAAACTCGTAAAATTTGGGAGAAAATGATATACATTGTTGAAGAAACACTCCACCACGGGTTATAAATGAAATATTACACAATGTTACAGAAACATTAAATAAATACGAGCATATTTGTCCACCAAAGATCATAGCAATCAATTCTATATTTAAAGTGATCCATAAACAAATATACATATGCTTATAGCCCCTAAACTGTTGATTTTATAAAAATTATAATTTTATAAAAGAATCTCGCATTTAGTATTAGTACATTTTTATATTGATAATTTTTTCAAATATGAAATAGTCGGTGAGATATGATCAAAATTGGAAGTTTACTCTTGTGTAAATTACCCTTAATGTAATTTTAATGATAAAACTTGAATATACATTTTCATTGTGATGTTAAAATACAAAATCAAAATACAAAATTTAATCAAAATATACAAAGTTTATTTCGAGAAAATCTATTTTATAACTTTTTTCCACTTCAGTAAACTAACCTTAAATCTAGGGCTGGATATCTAATTCCTCAAAGTATTTCGGGGAACCTTACGAAAACCCTTGATACCTAGTTCTAGCCCGGAAGGTAAAATGATTTTGAGTCGAGGCCGAGATAAGGATACATAGAAAGACAAACGGCATCGCGTAAACAACTTTTCGGGATTAGAGAGTCATGAAACGTTGACATTTTATCAAAATCTAGAGTCAGATTTGTTTTTACAATCACAATATTTCTCTCTCCAAGGGGCCAGGAGGGATAAAAAGGATTAAATTATCTGATTTGAACTATAACTATACTATATTCACGGTAGGAATTACTCTATGAAAGGTCCTACTATATAATAGATTTCTGGTAAGGAAAAAGGCCTTTCAGAAAACAATTCCTACGGTGAACGGACTTTAAATGTGGTATACGTATTCGAGTGTAAATTTGAATTAAGTTTCTAACTAGGTTTAGACGGTAGTAATCTCTGAACCATTAAAGTTGAATACAAACAACCCTTGGGGAAAGGTGTGGTGGTTGAGGTGGGGTGGGGGGGTGGGGGGGGATAGAAAACTTATATGGAACACAATCCACACCCTTCTCGGGCATATTCAAATATCTCTTTCGTGTATTTGTAATCTAAAACAGTTCTACTAATTATATAGTATCACGTGAGAGTTTGAAATAAGATGAAAGTCACACCATTCTATAAAGCAATGTTTCTCACACCGGAGTACGCTCACACCCAGGGGAACTTGAAGGACTTCAAAAGGTAAGCGACGTACCCTTAGCTTACTTATTCTATGGCATTAGAAACTCAAGAGTTCATTGCCGCACTTATAAAAGTCTGCCACCAATCCCTATCTTGATATAGCTCTATCCAGTCCACCTCCTTATACCGTATCCCTATCTTGATATAGCTCTATCCAGTCCACCTCCTTATACCGTATCCCTATCTTGATATATCTCTATCCAGTCCACCTCCTTACACCGTATCCCTATCTTGATATAGCTCTATCCAGTCACTCCTTACATCGTATCCCTATCTTGAGATAGCTCTATCCAGTCCACCTCCTTACACCCTATCCCTATCTTGAGATAGTTCTATCCAGTCTACCTCTCTACATCGTATCCTATCTTGAATAGCTCTATCCAGTCAACTTCTTACACACCTATCCCTATCTTGAGATAGCTCTATCCAGTCCACCTCCTTACACCATATCCCTATCTTGATATAGCTCTATCCAGTCCATCTCCTCATACCGTATCCCTATCTTGAGATAGCTCTATCCAGTCCAACTTCTTACACCGTATCCCTATCTTGAGATAGCTCTATCCAGTCCAACTTCTTACACCGTATCCCTATCTTGAGATATCTCTATCCAGTCCACTCCTTACACCCTATCCCTATCTTGAGATAGTTCTATCCAGTCTACCTCTCTACATCGTATCCCTATCTTGAGATGGCTCTATCCAGTCCACCTCCTTTCACCCTATCCCTATCTTGAGATAGTTCTATCCAGTCTACCTCCCTACATCGTATCCCTATCTTGAGATGGCTCTATCCAGTCCACCTCACTACACCCTATCCCCATATTGAGCTAGTTATATGCAGTCCTTAATATATTCTGTTCATACACTGTTATTCTCACGTCTTTGTCTAGGTTTTCCTACTGGTTTTGCAAATTAATACCATTAACGCGGTTCTAGATTTTTCTAATCGCGCTGCATGTCCTGGACACCGTATTCTGATAAGATTTTACCACCCTAACAACGTCTGGTGATGAGTACAAGCCGTGTATTACTGAGTTTAATTAATCATTATAAATCCTACACGGCGCTGCCCGGGACCCACTTTGGTATTTGAATTGTATAAAGCCCCCCTCCCCCCTTCCACCATGGTGCCCGATTTCATTTTGAAATGTTAGCTCTAAAACGTAATTCTAAATCGGAATAAAATATTGTCTTCAAAAATTCGTTAAAAATAGCGTAATTAAAAAGCTAGTTAAAAAGTTCAGCTTCGAGTTGCATTCAAACCCATTTCCGTCCACCTATGTTAAAAATTTCAGATCTCTCCGTGACATATATTTGGCTGAGGATTGCGTGCGCACACGCACACACTCAGACAAACACTTCCTTTTATTATTATAGATAGATAGATAACATAGGTTTTGATGATAGAAATTTTTGTAAACAAAATTAACGCATATTTTAAGGTAATGTCATGGACTTTTCATAATTCTTTCTTTCTCTGTGTCACGGGAATTGTTTAGCTTACAACTAGATATTTAGTAAAATTCAGAACGATCATTTATACTTTAAAAAAATATAATAATATTGTGCAACTGGGTCTACATCGTTCGTAGCCCAATAGTGCAAATATAAGACACTACTAATGTATCGTAGCCAGGGACGCTTGAATGAACTAATCGTACATCCTTATAACGGAGGCTTTTTCTATGTCTCTATGAAATGAGGTGATGATTATAGAAATTAAGGGTTTGGAAGCAGTGGAAACACACAATCCTAACCTAGGCCTAATCAACCAAATTCCTGGTGACCTTTCGGCTAATTCCTCTTTCGGGAAAAATACCCAAGGTACCAACCGAGAATAGAACCCGTGACGCATAGGCTTGTAACGGTACAGGTACATGGAAATGGAAAACTTTGGTTATCATGGTCTCAGAAGGGTAGTTGATTTGTGAAATTTTGATAAAACGTGCTATAGAGAATTTGTACAGGCTCGGCATGAATATCGTATCCTCCCTGATACAGATAGTTTTACCAATTAGGTCTTAAATTAGCTCTGTGAGACCCAAACAATTGTATACGTGGAAAAGGGCAACCGTCTCGTCTTGTCTGGTTTTATGGTAATAGAAGGTTATGTGATTTTTTTTATAAAGTGGTTTTGCATAATTTATCTTCGAAAATGAGGTATAATTTCTTTAAATATATCTTTATCATTCCTACCCGAAATAAATATACTAATTTCTTTAAATCATGTTTTACTCGTTCTTAAACCAAACTAGGTATAGCGTTTCTTTGAATTATACCTTTATTATTCTACAAAATAAGTAAAGTTTCTTTTAATTCTACCTGCTTTATAAATATTACAAAACGGGGTAAAGTTTCTTTAAATTAACCGCCCTCATTTATACCCCCAAAAAGGGTTAAATTTTCTTTAGATTCTACCTGCCTTATTTCTATATAAAAAAAGATGCCGTTCATTCAACTTTCCTCATCCTATCCCAAATAAGGGTATAATTTCTTAATTTCTACTTCATTCCTACCCTAAATAAGGGTACATTTTTTTAAATTTTACCTTTTTCTTCCTTAGCCAAATTAGGGGTACAGTTTAATTAAATTATACTTACCTCAAACTTAACCCAAATAAGGGTACAGTTTCTTTCAATTCTCTTTGTCTTACTACCTTAAGTGATGTTACAGTTTTTTTTAATCCTATCTGACTTACTACCTCAAATGCGATGAGCTCAAACAAACAGTAAGACGAGATGCACGTAAATAATAAATAATGTTTGACTTTACCCGGTAAAATGAGCTCAAAATGTTTGTGGTAGGCTATCAAATGGCTACAAAGTTTTTCACTGTAAAATTGTCCAATGCGTAGATGTGTATAGTCAAGTATTCTGCCATCCCTACAATACTTTCGAATACCCTAAAGAATCAAACTACGTACTAGACCTTCTCTTGTTTAGAATCACATTACTAAATCAATCCTTCCCCCCCCCCCCCCCATTTCATGTCCCTCTCGAAACCAGTTTGAGTTAAACAGAAAGTCGTGTTTTACGGTGGGTATGGAAGGTAACGTGAATTCAGTAGCAAAAAACCCGCCTCGGTGGCTTAGTTGGCTAACGCGCTAGTCGTGTTGAGCTCGACTGCTGAGGACGGTGAGATCAAGGTTCAATCTCGGTCGGATGAACTGTGGTGGTTTTTCCTAAATGGTTTTCCACTCTCCCTCCACGCAAATGTGGGTTCACTTCCTCTAATTCAACCTTTCCAATTCCTAATCCATTAGCGTAGTTAGTACTTAAAGAGTGTAAACTGGACGGGTAGTAAGACGCGGTGCAATATTATTTTTTAATAGCAAAAAGATGTTATGCTCAAGTTAAATATAATATTTCTTAAGTAACTAAGTTTAGTTTAATTTTCAGAACATAATATCAATCAACATTTCTTGAATATTTGTAACACAGTAAGTTAAGGGGTGGTTTCCCCTCTTCTTCCGGACAAATGCGGCTAGATTCCCTCTAAAATAGTGTCATCATCCCTACCCCATTAGACTAATTAGTAAATATCCATATAACATGAACAGTTAGTAAGACACAGGGATAAAAAAGTTAGCTTTTAAAATAAAATTCTACGATTCCCAGGAAATGTTGGAATTACAATGTGTACAAAATTAAACTTATCATTATTACCAAAGACATCTTTAATTTATTTGAATAAACAAGCATTTTGTTATAATAAAATAGCTTAATTTGTTTTATCTTTCCCATCCCTATATCTAAATATTTAAAGAATATTCATTAATATTCAACTTAAACCAAATTTAATTGAAGTAAAATCCTCTCTTTAAATAACATATTTTGACCCGTTTCAGTGACCGCGTGGTCTAACGCGCTACTCTGCGTTAGACTAGAGTGCAGATGACGGGGATATAAAGGTTCGAATCTTGGTCAGGTGTAATGAGGGTGGATTTTCCAAATTAGTTTTTCACTCTCCCTCCACACAAACTCGGGTACACTTAATGTAAATATAACCTTCTTAACCCCCAAAACCACTATCGTAATTGGTGCACAAGCGAATAACCTGAAAGGGTAATAAGACACTGTTCTAAAAAGCATATCTAGCTTATTTTTTCAATTTTTAGATCCTGGAACTTCACTGATATTCCAATAATAATTCCAATAATTTACTTAATTAATCCAAATTAAAACTCAAAATTTGACCTGCAACAGAACTTGGATACCTCATATTTAAAGGTGTTTATTTATTACACCCTTTGACATGATTATTTTAAATAATAAAAATTTGTATTTTGTGCTATACTTTGATAACTAGAGTAGCTAAAATTAAAAATTTATTTACGAACAAAAAGCAGCGACAATTATTACTTCTAATAAAATATCTAAATCTATTTAAAAAATCAAGTTTGTTATACCCATGTATTGATATGTCTATACGTTAATATTACATATATGTGTATATATTTATATATTTGCATATATACTTTGTACAGTAACATAATCACGTATAACATTCTAAAAGTTTAAACCGTTACTCGCACGACTAAGCTGCATCAAAACTGTATAAAATTAAAACGTTCAACCTCCGGCTGCCCACTTTTTAATAGTTAGTCGTTGTATAGCCCTGATCTAATTATGCCAAGCCTCAAAACAATCATGGTAGTTTATTAAATTAAATATTTGTGACAGAATACTACAGTGTCCACAAAATAGTGCAAAAACAAACGCAGTTTTTCCATAAATAATGAACATAAAATAATATAAACAAACTAATATACATTATTACAGAAATATATTATAAAAAGAGCATCACTGCTCACCAAATAGCATAAATAAATGTTATATTACGTTACAGAAACATATTGAATAGTAAGCATCATGATTTTCCAGAGAGCATCACGGTTCACCGAAGTATTTTGCCAGAATTGTTTATTTTCATAATTTTTAGTTCGCTGATGGATAGGCGTTAATTTATACATCAATTTTTATTTTATAAATTCGAGATTATTCAAATTATTTTTCATAAGACCTAATTAAATAAATTGAAACGAGTTAAACTAGACCTACATCTATACAAAATCAGTCACCTTTAATTTTATATAATTTACTTTTACCAATTTCATTCAAATGTTTTGAACTATTCTAAAAATCGTACACAAAACTTTCTAAACTTATAAAAACAAAACTTCTAACGATTATTTTTGTGTCACCAAGTCCCGCTTGAATTAACCACATTTAATCAGACTAATAAAGTGAGGTAACGTATGTAGACTTTAGAGTAAATTTACCTACATTTGCGTGAAGGGAGAGTGTAAAACAAAAAGTAATAAAAAAACACCCACTGTATACCTGACCTCCCCCGATCCGGATTAACTAGATCTAGCCCAAGATTCCTTTATATTTTTATCACTGACTTTCACTACCTTTCGGATTAGACGCGTAGGTACTACTCATGCTATTGTGTTATGAATGGATAAGGTTAAATTTATAAGAAGTGTACTAACATTTAGGTTGAGGGAGATTGGAAAACCAATTCAATAAAAAAACCTCAGTACACCCGAATGGTATTCGAACCCACTCTCGTCCAGTCATCAGCAGTCCAGTCTATTGCGATAATGACCGTTTAGAGCAGATATGGGGGTGATATTGTGGCCTTTTCCATATTTTGTATATTATTTATCTTCATTATTTTAAACTATACCTTTCCAAAAGGCATTTATTTTAACTAATTAAAATAAGAAATCGTCATTTTTAAATCATAATGTTAAAAAAATTAACAACTCTTGTTGATCTATCTATAATAATTTTATGGTTGGTGAAAAATATTATTTTGGCGAATTTCGGGAAAATTTAATGTACAATTAATAGTGCGGTGCGGCCTTATTAGTATTATTTAGCACCGCGTCTTACTACCCGTTCGGGTTATACGCTTTAAGTAATAATTACGCTAATGGATTAGGAATTGGGAAGGTTGAATTAGAGGAAGTGAACCCGCATTTGCGTGGAGGGAGAGTGAAAAACCATTTAGGAAAAACCACCCCAGTTCACCCGACTGAGATTCGAACTTCGATCTCCCCGTCCTCAGCAGTCGAGCTAAACACGACTAGCGCGTTAGCCATTTACGCCACCGAGGCGGGTCCTTATTAGTAACTCAGCAAGAAGTTCCCCATCCCTCTCTTAGATCATTTACCAACCGAAGCTGATATCGAGATGAAAGTTTAGGTGCACGTGCCTAATTTTCCAAGAAAAAAAAATTAATCATGTTACATGAAACGAGATCCACTAAAGGTCATCGTGACGTTGATGTATCGCGCGCGCCATATAGCAGCAGCGTCCGGTGTGAAAGCCGCCCTAACACGGCCTGCAGAATAAAACCCTTTTAACACACCCCTCTATCTGTTTGTATTTACACCGACAAACCCAAGAGGGGTAGGGATGGATGGGTGGTTTGACGTCAAACATCAACCAGCTGACAGATCACGTCAAGTGCATCCGCTCTGTTTGTAACCTGAACACTTAGTCACCCGTCACCTGACAATCCTCAAATCCTACACAGTAGGAATGACAGGATAAACAGAAAATGATGTGGATCCAAGTTTCGATATAATTATATTGACCGAGTGATGACAACGCTGTGACCATTGTGTTTTGGTGCAGGTATTGGATTGTTTGGGAGGGGGAGGATCTGTTAATAATTGACGTTTAGGTGTGACTGACTGATGTAGGTGATTTGTGTGTGAGCTTTCCCGATATAGTAGATAAATATTGGGTAGACGAAAACTTACAAAGAATGGAAGTTTAATTTCAACTCTTTTGTTCATAATGTTTCTAAACTCTCCACCCAAACTTAAATCACAGAATCTGTGGACATAGAACAACATAAGATACTACTTATAAGATAACTTCTCCAAACATTTTTTGATCACTTAATGAAAGTTGAAATTATACGTAATAACGCCGGGAGTACGCAGCTACAAGTACATACTTGTACAACAAATTGCGTATCATTAGGCGAGCACATCAAGAGTTAACTTGGTCACAACATTATCCGCACGTTACCCTTACCGGGCACTTCTGTCTACCTATTGATATGCAACTTGTTGTACACGTACGTACTTCTAGCTGCATACTCCCAGCGTTATTGCACGTAACTTCAACTCTTTATTATTATTAGCACCGCTTCTTACTACCAGTTCGGATTATATGCACTTAGGATAATGTGTAATGGTAGGGTGATTGTGAGATGAAATGGAGGACCTACAGTTTAACGTGTGATCCGAACCACGGTGGAGGCCTGGCATTCCCCACATTCATAAGCTGTGATTAATACACATCTCTCAGAGGGGAAGGAAGGGTTTGGTAGTCATATAAATATGTGCCGGGACCAAGGATTGAACCCTCAGACCCCCAGCTCAGAAGTCTGACACCTTACTTCTAGACCACTAGGTCACCTAACTTCAACTTTCATTTAGTGATATAAGATGACTTTTACGGATATATATTGTTAGATAGTACTTTTTGTTTCTTACTGCCTAAAGATGATGCCATTTAAGTTTTGGTAGGGAGTTTAAAAACACACTGTATAGTAGGCCTAAACAAAAAATAAATTTTAAAATATATCGACTATTTCATAATAACACAACTACCCCTCTAAGCCTGCTACGGTGGGTACGTGGTATCATTTAGTCTGAGTAACTGGTGATGGGAAGGTAGGGGATCAAATACCGGCTGGATGTACTAAAGGTGGATTTACCTAAATGGTTGCCCACATTCCCTTGACGCAAATACGGGTATATTCTCTCTAAATTATATTTACCTAATCACTAACACACTAGCGTAATTAATACATACGTGAAAGTGATATATGATGGAAAAACATATATTACTATTAAACCATATATATACACTATTGTTAATTTTAAAATAAAATTCATAGATTTCTTCACTATTTTAATTTTGAGATTATAAAATAGTTTAATCCCTGTACATATATTCTACAAATTTTGTTATAGGAAATGTTTTTGTTTCTAGTTTTTAAGAATTATTTAAATTAGATTTTCTTACTGAGTCTCTGTTTCCTCAGTCTTAAAAATGTGAGCTGAAACACATAAGTGTCATGCAGGAGTTTTACTGTTAATTCACACGTTAACCTAAAAACAAGCGCAGAGCAGGAACAGGGTCACATGACGAGTTTTAAACCAATAGGCAGATTTCCTTCTCATCGGAGCGAGCTGTTCTGATAAAGTTCAACTCGTTCATACTTTCCGTTCTGGCTGAGGTCTTTGGCACGGGAAACTCAATAAAATCTCAAAACCAACCATCTCAAATCTTTGCGCATGCGCTAGAAGCAAGCATACAGCTTTGTCAACTGTTGTGAGGAGATTGTAAATAGCCTGTTAATGTAAGGTGTGTGTATCGATGTATTGGATTGTGTCAGGACACAATGCTATAATTATAAAACATCCATCAGGACAATTATCTAAAATATATGTTTATCCACTAGAAAATAAAATATGCTCATAATAAGCCGTTTTGTGTTTGCCTTGCAATGCATCATGGGTCAACATACAGCGTGTGAGCTGCTGCTTCCCTCTGCAGATTTTATGCTTTATTTTCGTAAAACGTGTGAATCTATCTGATGGGTTAATTTTTGGTCGGTCCGTAATCTTTAAGGGTGACCCAAGTTTTCGTAAATGTATAATTCTACACATTTTAATGATATGAAGACATATATAAAGTTTTTAGCTACAATGAAAATTATCAATATAGTTTCCTTTCTGAATAAGAAATTATTAAAATATAGCAAGTTGAAATATCTATTTAAAAAATAAATGCTATACCTGCTTAGGTGGTCGAATGGTATAAGGTCATCACTCTTGTAATATTCAATGGCAAGGGATTGGGGTTTGAATGCAAGTCATGTGTAATAAAAGTTTTTACTCAACCCATGCAAATGCGGGTACATTTCCACTAATTTAAACATTTCCTCATCCCAACAGACTAACGTCATTATTACACATTGGTACAGCCAGAATTGATAGTTAGACGTGGTGCTAAATACCTACATATATAGATAGATATAGATAAAAGCTGTAAAAGTTTGTTGAACATTTTTGAATAAATATTTCAACAACATTTAAAATACACATGGATCGCTTAAATAAACATATATCTTCAAACCACACTCTTATAGTGAATATATTATATAAAATGCAATACTTCAACAAGAACTTGAGATGTAGTCGTCCGGCATTACGGGACCACCTTCTACCTTCTGTTCTGGTAGATTCTTGTCTGTTTATCTAGAGTCCATTCACTGTGGGAGTGGTTGCAAGGAACGACTATCATGGTAGGAATTACTCGTGAAAGGTCTTTTTTCCTAGCAATATCCTACTAAATATAGGGAAAAAGACCTTTCAGAAAACAATTCCTACGCTGAACCGATTTTAAAAACATTACCGAACGTTTTTATTTTGTTTTTGTAGAAGCGCTGCCATTGCTTCAATTAAAAATGCTTTACAAATGAGAACTTTCAAAAGGCTGCGTTCTCTTATAAAATTAAGATGGTGAACCATATGAAACGGTGTCATGTTGGAAGCAACCTTTTTGATAGTGGTGAAGCAAAAATCGTGATGTCTGCGACCAGATTTTTAACATGAGTGTTGGAAGCGACCACATTATGTTACGAGTAATATTCATAATACATATGTAAAAAAAATCTTATCTAATTTATAACTTAGCTTAATGCATTAAGACATATTTTCAAGTCTTTCGCCTTTTAAAAGTCCCAAAATATGTTATTAATTCTTGTATTCAGTTCTATGGATGTCTTGCATCGTTTTCTTGCAGTTTCACCTAATTAATTCGATTTAAGTTTGTTATGTTATGTTTGGTTAGGTTAGGTTAGCTAAGCTATTGTTTTAAATCTTTTGTTTACATGTTATTTTTGACACATACCTAGCTCATTCACTTGGATGAATTTAAAAAATTTGTTTGATCACTTTGAACACGATGAAAGTGTTTGTGTCCGCTTCCAATACCGGTCGCTTTGAAGACGGTTGCTTCCAATACGTAACCGAAGAAACGAAGGCGTTTGATGACGTCATACAAACCATCTTCGCTCGTGTTTATACGCATCTGTTTACAAAATTAAATCTTTGAGTTTTGGGACTAATATTTGTATGTGTCTTCTCCTAACTTATAAAACACATTTATTTAATTTGGTGGTCAGTTTTAACAATAAAAGAGAATGCATAAACTATTTTTCAATTTATTATTCATACTTTAAAGCAATATAATAAATCTTGTTGCCAAACCATTAAACAAAAAAACATAATAGCGTTTTATTAATATAATTATTTTGTTCTTTCAATATGTTGATAAAAACTAACTATAAAGTATTCCTTAGGAAAGTATTACTAGAAACGTTTACTAACAGTTTTGATTGATAATATAATATTACTAAAAAAATAATGATTTCCATATAGGTTAACATTAGTTACTTTCAACCAATGTTTGCCGTAAAAATCTTCTGCTGTTATCACTATTCTAGTGATGAATGGACTGTAGTTGAATGTCAAAAAAAAAAGGGGGGGGGGGGGAGCTCTCTGTTAGTTCAGTCAGTAAAGCGAGCAGTGATTTAAGGACTTTGCCTACTTGTGACATATTGGCAAGTTTGAGATACGATTTTTCCATGTTTATGTATTTACGTTTTATTCGGAAACTTTCAAAGTTATAATATCTAAACGAAGACCATTCATTCTTAAACAGAATAGCATTTCATAATCAATTTTTTTTCCCTTAGGTGAAGTAGCTTATTTGTAAACTCATTTTTTTAAATCGTGTACAGCTTAGGCTATTTGGTTTATTAACAAAAAAGCCCTATAGGGATATTCCTGTCAGGATGTAGATCAAATAATCTCGTGAAAATATATGTATATCTAGAATAGGAAACAAAGAAAAATATAATTTTGAAATACAAGTAAATGCTGTTCAGAAGTATACAGTAAATTAAGTGTGTACGCTCGTCAGTGGAAGAGGGAATGTTTAATTATCTTCTATTTCTATTCCGTACATTGACGTGTATAAGTATGATGGTTCTTTGAGTGCTTAAGGTGAGTAAAGTTGAGATAAAACCCGCTTCACATGATAGCTTCTAATCTACCAAGGTCCATAAGCAAGTCGACTAGGGTTCAAATTCATCTCCAGGTGTCATATTTCCATATTTATACGTATGTTAAGAAATTTACAAACGGAATATTGTCCGACATATTAGCTCACTAGGTAGCGTGTCTTTCAACTGAACTAGGGGTTCTGGGTTCCCCTTCGATTATCAGCTTGGCCAAAATTTATCATTGGTGAAATGAAGATTTCCCCTTTCATAGGTATGAATTAACAGCCAGGGGTTGGATGTTGTGTCGGTTATAGATTTAAGTTAGTTTACGTGTGCTCATATAATGTCAGTTCAGAATGTGCACGTTGAATGCCTCAAATAAATGAAACAATTAACGGAATTTTTATTGATGTGCACATTAAACTGTGAATAGTGTGTTCAAAAACTAGTAAAACATCCGTAATTATTTTTAAATAAATATATTTCTGCAGTAATTGGTAAATGGTTCAGATGTAACCCTTCCCAAATCCTCCTTTATGAACCACAACTTACTATTTTTTCAGGATTTCAGCATATTTACTCAAATGGGATAGGAGTGATAAAAGTAGAACTGAAAGAAATTAATGTAACATAATTTGTTTGGAGCGAGACTAGAACACCATTTAAGAACAAACACTTCAAGACATCCGTACGGATGGTAGTGAAATTAAAGTTGAAATAATGATTATAATAACAATATTAATGTATTACAATGTAACCTAAAGAACTGAATGTGGATTAATTAGATATAAATGATTAGATAAAAGAATATATTGACAATGGATATGATTTTACAAAATCCCTGACCTCTTAATGATAGGTAAACATGACTGGAGAAGTCTTGACAATTAGTCGGCATGTCCACCGATGTAGGTTATGAAGTTATAATCTTCAAACTTATCGTCAATTAGTTTAACCTTGAACAAACATTTAGCCGCATCGGTCGTAACGTGATCTAACACGTCACACTCGTGTTAGACCTGAATGCTGTATCAGGGAGGTTGGTTTTCGAATCCTGTCCAGGTGTACTTAGGGTGGTATTCCTTAAATGGTTTCCCACTCTCCCTTCATGAAAATGTGAGTACATTCATTCTAAGGTTCTACCTTTACTCATTCCTACTTAAATATCTCAATTAATGTATGCGTATATCCCGAAACAATTTTTATAAGCGTTGGAAAAAAAATTCCAAAAAGCCACAACATTTAGCTACCCGCTTTATTGGCCTAATTGTTTAAGGCGTCACTCTAGTGAGATACTGTATTGCTGAAGACGGGAAAATAGAGGGTTTGAATTCCGGTTGGGTCTAATGAGGGTGGTTTTTCCAAAATTTGTTTCCCACTCTCTTTCCACTTAAATGCAGACAGATCACCTCTAAAATTCTCCTATAACCTCAACAGGTATTAAGACGCGTTGATAAAATAAAAAGTTAAAAAACCTAAACATAGTGAATAAATAATCAATAATATAATAATAATATATAAAAGTAGAATTCAATATAAAATTACAATGATGGTAGTTGAAATTAAAGTTGAAATAATGATTATAATAACAATATTAATGTATTACAATGTAACCTAAAAAGAACTGAATGTGGATTAATTAGATATAAATTGATTAGATAAAAGAATATATTGACAATGGATATGATTTTACAAAAAATCATATCCATTGTCAATATATTCTTTTATCTAATCAATTTATATCTAATTAATCACATTCAGTTCTTTTTAGGTTACATTGTAATACATTAATATTGTTAATATAATCATTATTTCAACTTTAATTTCAACTACCATCATTGTAATTTTATATTGAATTCTACTTTTATAATATAAATACGTTTCCTTTCTACACTACATCATGTTCTTCGTGAATAATAATAATAATAATATAATAATAATTTTAGCACCGCGTCTTACTACCCGTTCGGGTTATACGCTTTTAAGTACTAATTACGCTAATGTATTAGGAATTGGGAAGGTTGAATTAGAGGAAGTGAACCCGCATTTGCGTGGAGGGAGAGTGGAAAACCATTTAGGAAAAACCACCGCCAGTTCACCCGACCGAGATTCGAACCTCGATCTCCCCGTCCTCAGCAGTCGAGCTCAACACGACAAGCGCGTTAGCCAACTACGCCACAGAGGTGGGTAATAAATAATCGTTTTGTTGACATGACGTATTAATAAATAAATAGTAGAGTGTAATAAAACCCTTGGAGCTAAACTCAAGAGCTATTTGAATTCTTAATTATCTTCGCATTCATTAGGGAAAATGGAAAACCTGACTAGACGAGTCAGATATCTAGTTCACATTCCCCCCGATTCATGTGAAATTAGTTAACGTTTAACATATATTGAAAATATATTGAAAATAATTAAGTTGGGGTGTAAGGTACGCGGTAAAACGCAGTGCTTTTGCAGTTTTTATATGCAAACATTTTGGTCTAAAAAATTGCAATAGAAACAGAGAGTTAAATTTTCTTCACATGATAGCTCTAACATTTCTTAAATATTGTCAAGGGTGTCCTGAGATTTAATGACACCTTTTTCTTTTAATTTAAAAAGTTTTTCATCTAATGATGTTATGCTCATTCCAGATATTCAACAACTGTTTATTTCACCATGTCAAGAAAATTAAGCTCTATTTTTATACTGAATCAATTTTTATTTTTATTTTAAGGAAAAAAGTGTTGATACAAAAACTGTCCCCTTTCATTCCACATTAAATGTACTTACAAAACTGACAAGAAGATTAACCAATAGCCTCCCTCTGTCGATGATAATTTTGCTTTAAGACGACCCGAGTTGATATGAATTTCAAGTAGATATGGATTAAACTACGTAAGAAAGAACGGGTAATTTCTCCAGACGCATTTTGAGAAATATATTTTGGAAATAAAAAAATAAAAAATAACAGCTCTGTAAAAATGTCCTACCACTTCCGAAGATTATTTTTTTATTTAACATCTAGATTACTTAAAAAATATTTTCGCAAATGAAACCTTTTTTATTTTCTAGCGAATCATAAGAGAATGTAATTGAGATCGAGAAAAATAAAGATAGCCTCATTTTTTTAAAGAAGAGGCTTTGAAATGAAGTAAAACGTAGATCCTAGTTCTTTTTTAAACAAACAGAAAAAACTGATATGAAATATTTCTCTTAAATTTTTGTTTTTTATTTTAATAGACATTTTGTAGACTGGTTTTAATAAGATTTTCAAACACAAGCTTTTAACTCTAATCCACCAATTTTATGTGGATTTGCCAAATATCTAAATAAATCTATTTTATTTATAATTCAACGTCTTATTCCCCATTCGGACTGGCTGGTTAAATGACTTCTAAACGAATCAAGTTCACCTTTAAAATAGAATTAAAACAATTTTAAAATGTTGTGTTCTTGGTCAGGATTGAACTTTGAACTTATACAAAACCTGCTTAGTATATCCAATTAGATCAATCCTACATACTTTCAATAGTCTGTTATTTAAAACGATGTAGTAAAGTGAAGTAATTTTTGTTTAAAAATTAAAATTATACACAAACTAAATTAGGCCTATTGTAAGAAAATTATAATTTACTAATACATTAAATAATTAACTAAAATAGTTATCTATTAAAAAAATGTGTGTGGTATTTCAATCCATTTCTTATACATAAATCACCCTAAATTTGTTTTCGTCATTTAAGGTAAGAGTCCAAATTTCATACTAATAGAAAACAACCGGTAAAATATTAGTGTTTATATTCTGAGTTTTACATTCCTTGAAAGCCGGAGAGATGTCAACAACTTACTTACCGAGTAATAGCATGTATTTCCCGACTGTGTTATTTTCCTAATTTTCAATTTAATATCGTTATTGTTAGTTTATATAATAATAATAATAATAGCACCGCGTCTTACTACCCGTTCGGGTTATACGCTTTATTGTTAGTTAAAATTGTTCCTAAATATTTAAACCTGTTAAAGTTTGATCATTAGTAAAGATCTATTTATGTATAAGTTTGTTCAAGATAAGCTGATAAAAAAATATTAATTTTTTCTTACCAATTTTGAACACGGGTCTTTTATCCACAAAAACGCTCTAATCTAATTTTGAATTGGTTATTTTATAAAGTAGTGTCCAATACATTAAAACAAGAAGTAAATTGGTAATACATGTAGCGCAGAACTTTATTATACTCTTCAATCACCAAATATGATATAAATGCTCATATTCTTAAGTCATATGGTAAAACTCTCTTTACTCGTTGTAGGCTTCACCCCCAAACCCTCAACGAGGAGAGAAAATAATGTAATTCCAGAGCCGTTTTTTTGATAAGTCCTACCGTTTAGTCCACAAGAGACCTCCAAAGAAAGGTCCGCACTGACTTGAAAGTTCCTCCAATATTTTAAATTTTTTTTGGGGTTAAAAATTAAAATTTTTGGAATCTTCCCGTCGGTTACAGGCTAGAAGTTTGTCAAATTTCAAGCATCTAGCTTATCTGGAAGTGGGTAAACATTAGTCAGTGAGTGAATCAGCCATGTGGCTTTATAGTAGTACAGTGAATAAAAAATCACGATTTTTATTAAAACCAATGATCATAATATAGATCAAAGCTGGTTCAAATTCTTCGAAGTAATTATTTTCCGAATGAACATAGTTCCTACTCGTGGATCACTGTAGCATTGTCTGCAAAGTTATCAAGTTGAAATGTGTTGGAAACTCTTTATTTAGATTTTAATTAAAGGTTATATTGAATGAGCCCTTAGTGAAAGCTCTACCCTATGAAAGCTGTAAGCTCTATAGAGATTTGAGAACGTTCGGTGTTGAATTTCAAGCAAAACGTGTAATTTTACCCATCACATTCGAATGAGAGTTTGAAAATGGTACCTTTACCAGATATTCAGCTATATTCTAGCTCTTAACAATTTTGTGGTGTTAGATAGGTATAATTAATTTCTAAAGAAAATTAGATTTTTCTAAATATAAAAACGAAATACAAATCAATTATATTTTTGATATCATAATGAAAAGTTAGTTGTAAATTATAGCTCGGCTTAAGTTTTTTTATGAACTTTTTTATAGCGTAAGTACCTTTTTTTTTAGAACCGCGTCCTACTACCTGTTTAGGTTATACACATATGTACTAATTACGCTAAGCAGTTCAGGAAGAGGAAGGTTGAATTTAGAGGAAGTGAACTCGAATTTTCGTGAAGGGAGAGTAATTTTTTTTTTTTTTTTAAACAGAGCCCTCTGTACACCCAACTGGGATTCTAAACCCGATTTCTCCGTCATCGGCAGTCTAGTCTAACATGAGAATGACGCCTTATTAGACCATGCGGCCTACTGAAGTTGGTGTGCACACTTTGATTACCCTGAGAGGTAGAAGTATAATATTGCTCCACTTTTTACCACCATAGGGTGACCTGGAGGTCTAAGTGTAAGGTGTCAGACTTCTATATTGGGGGTCCGGGGCTCAATCCCCGATCCAGCATAGTTTTATCTGATTGCCAAACCCTTTCTTCACCTCTGACAAGACGTGTATTAATCACAACTTGGGAATGTGGGGAACGCCAGGCCTCCACCGTGGTTCGGATTCCACGTTAAACTGTAGGCCCTTCATTTCATCTCACAATCACCCTACCATTACACATTAGCGTAATGCGTATGAACCGAACGGATAGTAAGACGCAGTGCTAATAATAATAATATAATAAAAATAATACTCCCCATAAGGGGCTACACGCATTTAGTTATACTAATAGGCTAAGGACGCAAGAACTTAGAAGAAACGCACCATTTTTTCTTGGAAGAGAGAATCAGAACATATTTAGGAAATGACACCCTCAGTATACGCGATGGCATGGATTGTAATCCCGGCCTCCCTTCGCCGGTAAACCAGAATATCGTCACCAGAGATTGCAAGTGTTCTATGTCCAGTTTTCACTATTGTGTAAAAGAGCATTGAAGTTTGACTTTGTGTATAAAACCAATGTTACTAGACGACAACTCGAGTCTGTATCTTCTTAAGTAATTATATAGTAATCATTTCACTAATCATATCCATTCTAAATAAAGTAAACACCAAATATCTCAAATTTAACAATTTTGTAGTTAGAACATTTGCATTCTCAGGTGACGATATATACTAAGATGACATTCAGTCTGCGCATTACTCGCTTCAGAATGGTCTAAGGCATCTCTCTTGTCAAGACTGGTCTGCTGATGTTGGAGGGTGTGGGGGATCGGATCTAAGTCTCGGTCATGTCTTTTGAGGGTAGTTTTCCTAAATGTTTTCCTACTATCCTTCCACGCGAATGCGGGTAGATTACCTCTAAACTACTTCCTTCCTCATCGATGCCCCACTAGGATAATTATCATACATTCGTTTAACTTGAACAGGTAGTATGACGCGGTGATAGAAAAAAAATATGCGCGTCCACTGGTGCGGGTGGTAATATTATTACCTTCACGGATTACACTGTGACCATATCTTATCAGAAAGTCTGATGTGGGCTCAAGCAAGTTAGAATGACTGATTACACTATAACTAACTTATAAACTACGTCAAAATGGAGCCATGCTAAATAAGTTTTCCACCATCCAGGGTAAATGGAGACTACTTTCAATCATAATCCAATGAAAGTTTTGTCCCCCTTTGATCTTAGCTGCAGTCCATATTTAAATAGGAAGAACCTTATCTGACAGATATAAAAAAAATTACTAGACTTACTTTTCATATATTTATACGTGAATTATTATGACCTGAAGTTATTACACTAATATATATCATATTTATTTGACCGTGAAATATGCAGTATCTAGTTTGGTCGCTGTGTAAGTAGACTTTAAGGGGAGTCGCCTTTCCATAATACAACCAATGTTAAATTAGGGTTCATTTAGATAAAAAAAAATTCAAAAATTATACAAAATATCACTAATTTTGTATGTTACTTAAGATATATTTGAAAATTAATATAAATTATATTTTTTTGAGATATGTATAAATCTCCATCGTCTAATTGTTAGAGTATACCTATAGATGAATCATAAAAAAAATTACTTTATTAACTATTATATTTTCTGATAAAAATCTACCTAAATGAAACATAATTTAACATTGATTGTATAGGGAGAGGCGACTCTCCTTAACCGCTCTATTGGAACAGAACGTTGTCCAGGTTATAACTATGGAGGTTGTCTACACGTCATACCTTCAATGAGATGTGATGATAGTTATTATAAAGGTGTGGTGCCAATTGAGATATTAAGCCTGCATCGCATCATACAACCCGTTATGTATACTAATTACGCTAATGGTTTTAGGGATTAGAAAGGCTATATTTAGAGGAATTGTACCCGCATTTGCGCAGATAGAATGTGGAGAACCATTTTGAGGAAACCACCCTTAGCATACCTGGCTGAGGTTCGAACCTCAATCTCCCTATCATCGGAAGTATAGTCCGACACACGAGTAGCGCGTTATAACCATGCGGCCAACGAAGCGGTTCAAATCTATCAATCCTTTTTTAAACCAAATTTACCAAACCAAGGTGACCATAGGAATAATTCCCTTTCGGAAAAATACATATGGTACCGTTGGGAATCAAACCCGGGACCTCTATATCGGTAGCTAGGGCCACTGAATATTAGCCCAAGAGGCCGGTTATGGATATTTATAATTCCTTTAAAACAACAGTAGTAAAATTGAAAAATTGTATCAGTGGTAACTTAAAGACACTTCCTATGAAAATGAGACTGTACTTGTTTACTCTAATCAAGCTTCACATTTAAGACCACATTACCTCGTGGGTGTATCGCACTTTCCCGCCCTAACACGCGCACTATGATGTCGTAACCTCGCGCACTTGTTGCACACTGGAACGTCGCGACGCTGGATGCTGGAGAACTACCACGCTCCCACGGTGTAAGCGCATGCGCCTAACTGCCACTCCTACCAATGATAGGCCTCAGAGAAAATGTCAGATAGTCATCCTAAAGTGGTGTCTTGGAGTGTTTTCAGTCTAAGCAGAGCTCGTTAAAATTACACCTGTGATATGTTATCACCTACTTGTTCTCATTTAATCATTTTTTTTACCAACGTATCTTACTACCCGTCCGGGCCTTACACTTAATTACTAATTACTCTAATGTATAAGGTATGAGGTAGGTTGAATTTTAGAGGAAGTAGACACTCATTTGCCATTTAGTAAAGCGACGCTCAGTACACCCGAACAAGATTTGAACCCTAATATCCTTTACATCAGGAGTTTAGTCTATTGTCATAGTGACGCCTTAAATCATATGGCCACCGAAGCAGATGACCAATTATACAAAGGTTCATCTTTAAAAAAAAATCGCAGGTAAATGTATTTGTGTATTATTTGAGGTATCTAATGTATTCTTTATTAACCGACTAATTATTAAGTTCAAGAACTACAAAGATGAACTCAAATCTAGAACAGACACAACCTACAGCCCCCGGCCGTTAATTTATCACTGTGAAAGGGGAACCCCACATTTCAGCAATAACATATATTTAGGTCATGCCAGAAGTTGAACCTGGGGCATTTAGTTGAGTAGGTAGACACCGACTGAGCTAAGATGTCGGCTGTATTTTTAGTTTATCTCACCAATTTATGTTCTATTGAGTGGTGAGAACAATAGTTCACATATGGAGTTTAAATAAACTTTGCTTATCCTGCCAATAGCCCACGGTACGACTCTGGATAGTAATAAAATGAATAACTTAATAGTGTATTAATCACAATTTGTGAATCTGGAGAATGCCAGGCCTACCAGCGTGGTTCGGATCCCACGTTAAACTGTAGGTCCACCATTTCATCTCACAATCGCCCTACTTTTACACATTAGCGTAAGTGCGTATAACCTGAACGGGTAGTAATACGTGGTACTAATAATAATAATAATAATAATAATTAATAACAACTTAGTCACTACTGGCACTGAAGTGAAGTTAAAATTATCAGTGACTTAAACAGGATGAGTATCGTTTAATTGCATTTATAAACACAAGTATTGGTCTAGAAGATAAAAAAAAATCACAATTGAAAGAATCTCCTTCGTCATTATCGAGTCATATTTGAACCCAGGACTACCACGTCTCACCCGATACATTGCTGGTGTGTACTCCTGTTTAATATACTTGTATTGAGTGTAAATAAAACCACTTATATAATTTAAATACACTTGTAGGTTAGTGGATTAAAAACTATAAAAATATCAGTTGTAATAATAGTATAGTAATAATATAAATATTTCATTGTTTATATGTATGCATAGCTATACTAAGTTTCACTTTACCTTAACAATAATATCCAAAAAGCATAAAATAGCAAGTTTTACCCCTTCCAGCTCGTGAAATGTAATGTTTGGAAAACATTGTATTATAGTTTATTTTTATTTTTTAGCACTGAATCATACGACTTGATTAGGTTATACACCTATGTACTAATTACACTAATAGGTTAGGGATTAGAAAGGCTTAATTTATAGGAAATGCACCCGCATTAGCGTGCAGGTAGAATTGACTACTACTTAGGTAAAACCACCCTCAGTACACCCGACCAGGATCGAACCCCAATCTCCCAGTCTACGGCAGTTTAGAATAACTATTTATAGTTTATAATTATACACCCTGTTAAAATTGTGCAGTGACATTTTTACTTTCTAATGACCTTAAGAGACTTTCCTCTGAATGACACGTGACCGCTGTTGTAGCGTTACGTCGTGTATTATATTCATACCAGTGGTCAGGGCGTATAAAGCATCAGGTTGTAAATTGCCTTGTTAATCATTTACTAGGAGGCCAATATTCGAATCTCGGTCGGATTTAATTAGGTGTGGTCTTCCACGTGTGATTTATCCCCGTGGATTTTACTTAATCTCTTTGCACCAATACGTGTGCACTGTGTCTGAAAAACTTACTTCATACCCATTTCTTCGTTTAATATGTCAGTGACTCTTTGCGTTGGACAAAATATCTATAACACAATTCCTTCTGCGTTCTGAGGTGTGTGGCATCGTGCTAGAATAAGTGTCATCTTTTAAAAAATGTGTAATAGGTTAATCAAATCTTTTTTTTTTGTTCAAGTAACCCGGTTTATATTAAATCTCAGCGTAGGGGACATTTTGTGATTTTCGTACAAATTCTCAACTCAAGGCCATTTTTTTAAAAGAATTTAACAATTTCGGGAGCCCTATCTTGATGTCGGGGAGAATGTTTGAGCCAACAAGTGACTATATATATTCTGGAACTGGGAAAAGGCCTACTACTGTCAATGTCAGACGGTAGTACTGTATTATTCAAACATGTATAAATGAAATATCATAAAAATTTTGAAAATAAATTTATTATCTATTGGATCATTGAAATTATGTCCTCATACATTCAGCGACTTATTTACATTACGTTTATTTTACGGTTTAGATACTGAAAATTTATAAATTTGAAATGATATTATTCATAGTAATAGCTTTAATTTTTTTAAATTAATTAAAATTATTTTGATAAAACCAGATAAATTTCTTATTCTGTAAATTGAAAAATGACACCTGGACACGGGAATAGAAGCCAAGTTTCATTTTTCAATTTAAAGAATATTATATTTAGATGTGGCTATAACTGTAACTATCAAATATAATAGCTCGGTTAGTTAATCCATCTGGATAAATTTCTATGGAAATAAATGGTAGTTTTTGAAAGATCGCCTTCCACTATGATTATTTTTGATTTAATTTTTTTTTCACATCTTTAGTATAAAGGCTTTAATTTTTTTCCCCTGTCGTGTCCTACTTTCCGTTTGAGTTAACACATACGTAATAATTACGTTAATGTGTTTGGAATGATTATGGTTAAATTTTGAAGTGTACCCACATTTTAATAGAGGGAGAGTGGTGAACCATTTAGGAAAAGTTACTCTCAATACAGCTGACCTACGATTCGAATTCCTCACTCTGTCATCACCAGTCTGGTATATTGCGAAGTGATGCCTTAGATCATTCAACAACCAAAACGGAAAATGTGAAAATTTGTGTGTTAGATCTCTGATGATCATAGTCAAAAATAATTTATTCCCGGTTTGAAGGTGTGTGTGTGTGTGTGTGTGTGTGTGTGTATATATATATATATAATCTGAGTGTGTCTTCAAAACAACACTGCTTTTGATTTAATAATAATTTATATTGACAATACAATTTATTTTTAAAAGAGAGGCACAAGAATAGACTTGCAAAAATCCCAGTGGATTACCGGTATTTAGAGTATTAATAAACAATAAAAAAATACATAACTCTCACAAACAGAAGTTAAAATAATGAAAATAAATAAAATGCATTGATCAAATGAGGAATGAGGCAGAAAGTCAGTAAGGAAAGTAAATGAGAGAAAGAAAAATAACAAATATTGACAAAGATATGAGGTTAAAATTAAAAGAGAAAAAATTTAAGCCTAAAAAGAACGAAGAAAGAAAAACAAAGAGAGAAATAATGTGAGTGAGTTAAGCAAACCATTTTATACAGTAGTAAGAGGAGATGAAAAAAGTTAGGTAAATTAGATGTCGGGGAGAATGTTTGAGCCAACAAGTGACTATGTATATTTTGGAACTGGAAAAGTGCCTACCTTCAATGGCAGACAGTAGTACTTTATTATTCAAACATGTATAAATAAAATATCAGATAATATTTGAAAATAAATTTATAATTTATTGGATCATTGAAATTATGAAAACTCTAAAAAAAAAAAAAAATTTGGAAAATATTGTATGGATTGACAAATTTGATATAATATAGAAGTTCCTTTTTAATGACCAAATAATTTACAAATTTATTTAAAACTCTTATTCTAGTTTATATGAACTAGAAACTTTTAAGAATGTTTTCTATATTGTTAAATATAAATAAAGCTTAGTTTTATTTTGTTATGGAGGATTTCTAACATTTATTTAATAAAATATATTTGTAGCATCCAAAAGGGGCAGATGCCAACAAAATACATCGAAAATATAAACACTACAAAAAAAGGGGGGGGGGGGGTTTAACCCAGAGCGAGTGCTGAGGAGTTATTAACGTGACCCTCTATCTCATACAGACGGCAAGAGACTTCAGCCTCAGTAAAGTTCATATTAAACCAAAACTTTGACGGATTACCTTGGGAATGATGGGATAAATATATAATAAGAATTAGTATAAGTCAAAGTTAGTCGATATTTATTAGCCATAACTCAATTAGATTTTTAACAGTTCCTCCAAATATATACATTGATGTTGCGAAGTGTAAAGAAAATAGAATAAATTCATAACAACTATTAATTGAAGTCAAAGCTAAAGAGTCAGATGGTAAATATTCATCAGATTACTTAATGTTAACTTTAAGATGTCGCCCATTAGAAATGGCGCATAGTAAAAATAACATGATCCTTTGGATTCCATCATTAAATATTAATCCTTTAAAAAAAAGGCACCTAGTCAATGGTAACAAGACAATCTAATTTCCAACATAATATATATGTCCATTAGGAATGGCTCATAGCGCATGACAATAAGATATTTTAAATTCAAACACTAAATATTGTCCATACTAAATGGCTCAGAGCGTATGACAATAAGATATGTTAAATTCAAATACTAAATATGTGTCCATAATAAATGGCTCATAGCGTAAGATATGTTAAATTCAAGTTCTAAATATCTGCCCATCGAGAAAAGACACATAGCGTATCACAATAAGATAAACTAATTCAAATGCTAACATAGTTCCCGCGAACATTAATTTAAACAATACAGTACATAATCGATATAATCGATTAGTCGTGACTCTACTGGCGCTATGTCGCCCTGACCTTGCAAATAAGGTGATCTCAAAAAAAACTATGTTCTTAACTGTCAGATAGATTTTTTTTAGGTTATTTGAAATTAAAGCCAAAATTGAATTTAGAAAAGATTTACATTAAAAAAAAAAGGTTTTAATTTGCCAAAAATGGATTTAGATCTTACATTTTATGAAGTAGAAAGCCGGAGCTTATCCTATCCCTGATATGACTCAGGCCCAATTGTAAAGTTCGTAGCCACAGGCACCAGAATATATACCCTAAAGCACAGAAGAGGGGAAGATGGGAAAAAGGGGGGAATAACATTCAAGAATAAAAAAGGAACACGAGAAAGCGCAAGTTGATTCGCTTCGAGAGAGGCCGTGGGCGTTCCGGAATCTTCTCGGAGGGGATCTCTTTACTGCGCAAGTCCATTCAACCCAAGGCGTTGGCTTGAACTTGCCATTCAGTCTTCACAGTCAGTATTCAATTTTCCCGGTTCGGTGAAGGTGCGTTAGGTGGTTTTGTGTCGTTCTTCCACGCAGCCCCAGTAAACAAGCAAATGGGGTAAGTCTTGACTATTTCTGTTTGTCTGTGTCTATCATAAAACATCCGATGCTACATATTTAAATAAAGATTATGCATTTACCAAAAATTAGTTTTAATATTCAGAAATGTGTTAAAACATACACTTATTTAACTTAAAGCCCTTTATGTATTAAATAATGGATTCTGTACATAAATCAGTTTTATTTAAACAAAATATTTTTTTTTTTTATAAATTAACTATTTAACTATTAACAAATAAAGTTGCACCGCTTGAGTATTACGAAATCTCAACTGATTTATTTAATCTCAACTACGTCAAATCTAAATATGTTTTTGTATATTTTGGCGTAACATTTAATGACTTATTATTTAGCCACATCAGGCTTTATGAGCTTTATTTTATCCCTCAGACTGTTTGAGATCTGATGTGGGCAACTTTAAAAACCATAAACCAAGAAAATCACTATTAACATCGTTCTAAAAATGGTTGAAAATATTGTTTCCACATTTTTGTCAATATAAGTATTATTGATTCAATATTTTTTCATTTAAATTTAGAGAACTTTGAAACCTTACACAACCAGTCAATTATTGATAACTTTTAAATCCTTTTGAAGATAAACTTTATCACGCCGGAAACTTACCGTAAAGTGGGTTTTCGTTATTAATTAAAACTTCAATACATAACATCATTTAATCAGTTATTTACATCTCCCACAAGGCTAAGCCGAGGACAATATTTAAAGTCAAGTTATATACCAAACAACCTTATAATTTGATTAATATTTTATAATGTACGTTTTAGTTAAGTCTATTTACCTAAAATCAACTTTTTCTTATAAATGAAACCCTGAGCTTCTCAGATGATTTAACACTGGGCCAAACCCGCCTTGGTGGTGTAGTTAGCTAGAACGCTAGTTTCATGTTTAGCTAAACTGCCAAGGACGGGGAGATAAAGTTTCGAATCTCACTCGGGTGAACTGGGGTAGTTTTTCCATATATGGTTTTTCACTCTTCCTTTACGCAAATGCGGATTCACTTGCTCTATATTCAACCTTCCCAATTACTAGCTTATTAGCGTAATTAGTACACAAGCGTATAGACCGAACTGTTAGTAAGAAATGACGCTAAATAATAATAAAAAAACATTCGGCCAAACAAAGCCAAAATCCAACCAATGTAATTATTATCGAATACTTAAATTGTATTTCAGAATTATGTACCAAATATTTTTTCCTCTCTTCATTTGATACAAGTTTACTGGTAGTTTTTTTTAAATTAAAAATATGAGTATAATGGTTTTGAGTCTTGGTTGTATGCTCCAACCAAACTCATAACCAATCTAAATTAAAATACTTGTATATGTATGTCTACAAGGGCGTTCCACTGGAAAAGGGGAAAGGGGGAAGTAAAAACAACGAAAATTGAGAATTTTGTAGAGAGTGATCTTGAGTTAGGAAATTCTAGAATTACTCTATACCACATTACTTTCGATTATGAAAGCTCTTTACCACAGACTTGTACAGTAAAATTTTAAATTTCCCAACAGTCGAGCTCTACCCTTCAAAAGTGTCCAACTTCGTAACTCATCAAACATTCAAAGGAGACACTCCTGTAGTAGATTGCATATAAAACTGGGTTAGTAAAGTAAGCTAGCTTTGCCGTTTTCACTATCACTAGCTACTAGTTTTAAGGGCTACAACTACTTATGCTACTAGTAGTAGTAGAAGTAGAAGTTAATCACTTAATAAAGTTTGTAGTTTTTCCGACCAGAAACCAGTAAGCTTTCCTACACGTAATTATGGTAAATGTTGAAAACAAATAACACTTGTAATTTGAAAAATACATAATTAGCAAATAATTTAATGATACATTTGCTTAAAACCTCGATTCAAGACATAATTATGGCCTCATATATTTTTACAATTTTTTCGTGAGAAAACCCCATAGCCCCTCCTTTTAGTTGGGTCGAATCCGGACAACTAGGCGCGGACAACTGTGTGCCAAAAGTAAACACACTTTTTTTTTTAATTTCACTTTTATTCTAGCATAATGCAATGCACCTTTTTTCTTTTTAATTATATAGTGATGAGTAAAAGCAAAAGATGCACTCTTTGATTATGCGTAACATCATATTTTATTTAAATGTTCTTTGTCTTGTATTAATCCATTACAATAGTTAGGTTAGGTTAACTTTATAAATATAAATTAATTAAGTTTCCTCTACTAAGATTTTTTTTAAAAGCTCCAAAAATGAATATTTACGCAATTGAAAAATAGATTATGTTGCGCTAAAAATATTAGTTAAAAAAGTTCATTTTTAGTTTTTACTCATCACTTTTTAATTTTAATTGATGAATATATGAAAAAAATTGTGCATTTTCATATATTCTAAAAAAGTGTATTGTATTATACTAGAAAAAAGTTAATCCAAAGAACTTAAAGAAAAAACGGTCTTTTTTTAGCGTCCAGTTGTCCTGGCACCCAGTTAGCACGTGCCCGGTTGGCAGCGAACAGTTGTCCTATACCGTAATTGGGAGGTATTCAATAAAACACACCCCTCCCGACCCCGAGGATATCATCGTTACCCTTGTGATATTTCCGGTCAAGTGAGAATTTTCATAATTTCAGAAGACCTAGAATCTATAAATTCACACTCTAACCCCACCCCCCTCTCCCCAATCGGGTCTCCCTTCCCAGATAAGGTTGGGAATTTCACTGTCTCACTCCCTCAAAATTTATTTCGTAAGACACAACTGTATATATACCATCTATATATTGTATCTATGTTTATTAATACACAAATATATAATATATATGAAAATAATAAATGGCTTTAGATTAGTTATATTCATACACAAACACACACACACACTTCACCCGAATAAAATACGGTGCTATTTTATCAAAGATGATGGAATTTGTTAGGCCAATATAAATGAGAATTATAAAAATTTACAGAAATAAGTAAGATGACTTTACAATATAATGTATTTAAAATAAAAATAAAAGAAACTATAAATATCACAATACATATATTTATTTGTTTATATATTATATACATCCTTATAAACTTATCCATGGTTTTTATTATTTATTTATTTATTTATTCATATTTATGTTTATATATAAATATATATATTAAATATATATATATAAATAATATAAATATATATATAAATACACATACACAGTTTATATATTTGTGGCATTATAGACTACCAAATAATTGGTGTATCAATTAATATTTTTAAGTAAACTAGAAAAATTAATTACCTTTTAAGACAATATTAATTATTATATATTCAAATGTACTCATTTAATTGCATAAATATATATATATATATATTCAAATGTACTCATTTAATTGCATATATATATTTATTAATTGAATATTGAGTAATTGATAATATACTTTTCAAAAACTCTTACGGTTTTAATTTAAGAACCATTAAAAGTTCAAATCAAGATAGCTAGAAACAAAACCGACCCCTGGCAATTTAATATCAATCAAGATCAAATGAAACTGTCTTATGTCTTATTTGAGAGAAAGGACCAACTGTGTGTATTCTATCAACCTCCATCTAATCAAATTATATCACTCTACGTTTTCATTATATCCCAGGGATGAATCAGCTTCTTGGAATTTCAGGTCAGACTAATGACATCAGATAAAAACAAAACAAAAACCACAATTACATCAAGTTTTGTTCTAAATATGTCTCGAATAGAAAATTTCATTTATCAAACAAAAACATTTCCTTTAAAAAAATTGCTAATAATTTTTTTATCACCCACCTAAGTAGTAGCATGGTCTAAAACATCACTCTCGTAATAGGCTAGACTGTTAATGACGAGAAGATAGGGATTCGAATCTCTGTTGAGTGTACTGTGGGTGTTTATTCTTCAATAGTTTCCCACTCTCTAGATTTACTAAAATTGCCGGTACATCTCATCTAAATTCAGCCTTCCTCTTCCTTAACAAATTAGTTTGACTTATACATAAACGTGTAACCCGAACGGGTAGTATAGTAGCCCCATGACTTCTTTGGTGCTGACTGACAGCTCACGGCTTTGGAAAGTTACCAGACCAAATTATGTATCCCTACGCCGAACCATATGATCTTTAAAAACATGTGTTTAGCAGCTGTCACTTCTGAATGTTAAAATTTAGGTATATACCTAAATGTTGACTGTCAGAAGTCAGCTATGAGCTGTCAGTCAGCACCAAAGAAGCTGTGGGGCTACTGTATATATAATTGGTAAAATTGTGAACCAAGCTGATGAGAACGTATTACAGACAGGAACAATCTAATAAGATCTGCTTGTTCTGGCAACACTACCCGTCACGACATTGCTCTAGAGGGTAAGAGTAAAGAATTATACGACCTCGTTAACCTTACCAAGTGTAACTGTTTTAAGAGTGTGTGGAGCTGGAAGATTATACGGAATAGGGTCATTCGACCCTCAACATTTTATTGTAAAATAAATAGTGATTCAATGATTTCAAATCATTACAGTTCACGAGTTACAAGACCCTGTACTTACTATCTACCAGTCTTTGACAACTAGATTGTCAGCAACCACTAGGTTCAAGGTAATATATGAGAGAACCTGTGCACGTGGTCACCGAAACCAGCGATCTGGCGGCGACTACACAAAACATGAATGAACAAAGCCTGGGTAAACAGCCAAACATCAATCGAATAATTTGACAACCTTCGAGTCGCCCGGTTTGGTATTCTCGTTTGGATCACCCTCTTTCAAAGTACGAACCAGCGACCAGTCAACAGTGCCTAAAGACTAAAAATCGTGATTTTATGATTTTTGTATGCTTTTGTTAAGGTAGAGTACCTTTTAATAATATGGGGCTGAGATTTAGTACAAATAGATATTCATAAGGTGTAAATAATGAAGTATTTATAACAATATATAATATTATTAATATAGATATGTATTATAAGAAATAATATATATTATCAGTAATTTTCGTAGTATTATAATTACTGTAATTATAATACTATCATTATTGTTTTGCGTTAGAGCCGAACGTCTTCACGGAAATTTGTCGTCGCTTACCGAGGTGGTCCTCTTATGTTAAGTAATTTCTCATTTTATTTTGGGACAAGATGAATATTTCTCTAGTAGAAACGTAAAGTTTATTTTTTACAAATATTAACTTTGGCAGTTTAAGAATATTTACCTTGAGCATTACAGTTTTTACACAAGATTTTTATAAAAATATCTGACAAAATTCCCATGGTAGATATCCAAGAATTTCGAGAGCACCATTTGTAGAAGTTAAATACAACATTTATACTAAAGAAATGTTGTATTTATCTTGAAAATATACATAATTTTTGCCATAAAATCTGTACAAATACGTTCCTTAAATCACGCATATTTTCACCCCACCTTTACCATTCCTACGTTTATTATTTTGATTATCTTTGTATTGTTTTATCTTAGATGATATCTACATTTAATTAATTTTAAATGATTATTTAGTAGAAAAGCTATTATATTTTATAATAAATGTTATAGCCGCATCTAAATATTACATAATTAGTGTGAAAAATTACACATGGACACGGGACTCAGACCCGTGACTTTCGGCTTGGCAGGCCAATGCTCAAAACCACCGAGTGGCTATAACCGTAATTAACAAATATAATAACTTAGTTTTTTTATCCATCATAATATGCGTATTCGTATATTTATCATTGTACTATTGGCGACAAAAGGCCTTACCGAGTCGAGTCTGTTAGTGATCTTAATTAATCACATATAATGCTGAAGATTTTCGCACGTCCATCACAGACTCTGCCTTAACAGATGAGTAGAGAGTTACCCTTGGTACGTGACTACTCCTAGGTAGCTCAGTGGCCAAAGCATTGTCTTACTAAGCCAAAGGTCCCGGGTTCGATTACCGTGTTCAAGTGTAATTTTTCAAATTAAAGAATATAATTTTAAATAGTTAGATATTTTAATTAATTCCTTGCGTTATAAACTACACCCAAAAGCGTCTAAATAGAATCTTAGGTATAAGTGGACAGTTAAATATATATATATATATATTATGTCCAGATCAATAAACAAGGGGTATTAAATAAATTCATGACTTTTATTACCATCGTAAAAAAAAGGTCGACTATATTTATTTGGTGGTACTTGATGTGGTTTTCTGAGGTAGGGACAGTTCCACGTGTCTCTCTTATAAAACTTGTCCGCTTGTTCCATCGACTACACTCTCTCTATAACGGTAGTCTCCCCACGGAGCTAATGGAGTTTGGTCACCCCCTTTGAATCTCCCCTTTCCCACCTCATCAACCCAAACCCACGATGGGATGGTTGGGTAGGTCTAGTGGGGAAAAGGGAGTGAAGATTCGAGTGAGTGTTAACATTGGTGTGGTCGTTGGCCAACAAGGCGGATAAATAAACATCTTCTCATTCCAACTGCTCATAGACATCGTCTCCTTGTTTGATAACTAAACCAAATGTTTACGAAAATAAATATAAACCAAATGTTGATCTTTTTTCGCTCTATTCATCTATCTGTTTTATAGTTTAAAATCATAAATAGTTCCCAAAAACAAAAGTTTCTAAGGTAAAGTATTTTTTTTAAGTTTCCCTTCTTTATTTAGGATCTTTATCTAGTTAGTAATTATTACATAATCAAAATAGTTCATATTTGATCCTTGAGAACCTTTACTAATTAGTGTTACTACGGTGTTTTAAAGAGTAGTAATATATATATTTGTTATTATAAGATTTTTTTGCAAATGAAACATATTATTAATAATATGCTATGCATTTGAAATAAAGTGCATTTGCACACTATAATGAACACCTAATAACTATCTGAGCATATTCTAGTCCATGCCACCCTAAAATACACCTAATATCCTATCTTGAGATAGTTTCTATCCAATCCCCCTCATTACCCTTATCTATCCCTTGAGCTAGTTATATCCATCCTCATCCACCTACACTTACACATCATATCCCCATAATATCCATTGGGATAGTTTGATCCAGTCCACCTCACTACATCCTATTCCTGCCTAGAGTTAATTCTATCCAGTCCCCCTCAATTCACCATATCCCTATCTTAAATCAAAATGGATGAAGCTACTAAGCAGATGAGGAGGTTAATAATGACGAGCTAGGTACCCCATACTCATCACAAGGCATTGTTAGGATAATCAAATGACGCAGATTATGATGGTCAGGACATGCAGCACGAATGGAAGAATCTAGAACCGTGTACCGGGTATTTACTGGCTAAGCCAATGGGAAGAGACCCTGGGAAGACCTAGAGGCAGATGAGATGATAATATTTTGAATAGACCTGAAAGAGATAGTGTAATGAGGTGGATTGGATAGAATTAGCTCAATATAGGAATAGGTGTTATACTTTAGTAATTGCGTCATAATTTTCGAGCTCCTAATGCAATAAAAGTAGCGTTTTTCAACCTTTTTTCAACTCACAAAACAAGGAACGAGGTGCTGTTTCCAAGGTACACCATACTTTTTTTAAAGATAATTTTTTTACTAAAAACAAGTATTAAATTGTGTTTGGAAGTTAAATAACTATAATCCTAATAATTGTGTTATTTTAAAAATTAATGTTGCTAATGGATTTAATAATAATTGTTTTTTCTTCAGATGTTCTCTCGCTTATTTTTGATCTTCCTCCATACTACACGGCACACCTGCTCACCCTCGCGCACACCGGTTGAAAAACACTCTCATAGAGTAAGCAAGTAAGTAATATTAGATTTTTAATTGAATATCATTGACGTAATGCGTTCAAATTATGTTCTGACGCCGAATAGCAAAATGTTTATTGTAAACAAAATTGTATCAGAACTTATGAGGTTTGACAACAAACAACTGTTTTAAAGTTCGTACACACGATGCCGTTTTTCAACTCTACAGGTTTTTAACCTATAAGTGGCATTTGAATGCAGTGTTCACACGATGTTTTTTTTACCTGTATATTTTTTTTACAAGAGTCACCGTACTCCTATATGTGTAATACATGCTCATTATTCCATCAGCTTTCTTGCAAGATGGAGGTGAATACGTTTCTTATTATGTATTAGTATCGCAGTCGTCGCCGTAAAAGAATCATACTTAAACATATTATCGTTAAAAATGAGATAAAAGAACATTCAATTGTTTTAAAAATCATATAAAATTTGCATAAAAAATTTGTGCAATAATATTTTGTCTCAATTTAAAGCCAAGATTTAACAAAATTTAAAAAAGCAAAAAAGTATTTTTTTTTTTAAGTATCACCTGACCTTCTTTCCATACATTTATTATGAAAAAATGAAAGGGAATAAAATATTTACCTAAATCCTGCCTTTGCTTTTTTTTTTATAATTCTTCAAAGTTTTCCTTTAATATTACACACATTTCCCTTCATGCTAATATTTTTAAATAATTGTCTTTGTACAAGTCCAATGTTTTATCCCATATTGCAGGCCATTCTTCTACATATGCAAATTTGAACCCCAACTGGCTGGTGACTGGCCGTTTCCCTTATCATCTGAACGTATGGTGACCTGGTGGTCTAAGGGTAAGGTGTCAGACTTCTGTGCTGGGTCCGGGTTCAATCCTGGTCCCGGCACAGATATATCTGATTGCCAAACCCTTCCTTCACCTCTGACAAGACCATCTTGTGAATGTGGGAATGCCAGGCCTCCACCGTGGTTCGAATCCCACGTTAAACTGTAGGTCTCCATTTCATCTCACAATCACCCTACCATTATACATAAGCGTAAGTGCTTATAGCCAGAACGGGTAGTAAGACGCGGTACTAATATAATATAATAATATAGCCTGTGGACAGAATCCACGCAACCAGAGAGTTGTTCACTAGGAATAAGAATACGACACACAGACTGCCATTTTAAGCACAGCATTACTAATATGACAAAAAAATCAATCGCGCAACTATTGTCTTATGAGAGATATAATTCATGAATCTATATTTTTTTTGGTAGTAATGAAAACAAAGATCACATAATTAGAATATATTTTATTTACACATAGTTGTTTATTTAAACTCTCATGAACAAAATGTAAAAAGCTAATTCATCAATGAATTTTATTTCTCTCTTAAATGTGTTAAATTATTACATTTATTTATATGTTATTACAATCTAATTTGAGGTATGGAATTGAGAATGTTATTTTAGAGTAAGTGCACAATATTAGGGTGATAATAGGATTGAAAAACACCATGTTGTAAAAAAAAAAAAGCTTCTTCCCAAAAAAGGTGCCAAAACACTGCCTAGAACACGCGTTTATTACATCACCACCTTAAGGATTTGAGGATACTAAAATTAGAGGAACAGGATTTATCCCTAGCAGTAAGATATTTGGAATGAAATGGTGTGCTCTACATAGTGATTCGTTTCCCACACGAGATTTTTTTAAACTGTCTCTAATTTAATTTGCAAGTGTAGTCTATGCATTCCAAGGAGGTTTGCAAATTGAGGGGGGAGGGAATCCAACTGGTATTGTCAAGTTACAGGCAGATCCTTCATCTGAAACATAACACAAAATATATATTATATATATAAGGGCATAATATTGTATTCAAATAATTTTAAATATTATAATATCCAATATTTATTCGATCAATACTCACCCAAAGAAGGGTGAAAGAGAATTATTGTAAACTTTACAGGACATTATTAAGTTTCGACTAAAATACATATTTCAATTAAATTGAAGCTGTTGAAATCCAATAATAATCATTTAGAATTGTGTTTTTAAATTGTGTTTAAATTAGATATGTGTGATTTATAATTTTGTTTAGAAGAATGCCTTTATTAAAAATTAATTTTAGTTAAGATATAAAAACTGCAAAATGTAATAAATTAGTGCATTGAATAATATGTTACTAATTAAATGGCTTTAAAATATATAACTTTTATAAATTAATAACTTCATAACCGCAATACATCATTTAATGGAAATAGTAATGGAATTTAACAACTATGATTGTATTTTAAAGTCCGATAACTATCCAGATAATTGAAACTGTATTCTAGTTGGTATTTTCTGCTGTTAAAAGGTGTTGATTGAAATTTAGCCGAAAATTACTACCTAGAGATGTTAATTAAAGCTAAAGACTCTGGGTTCAATTCCCATGTCCAGGTACTATTTTTCAACGGTATTTAATGTTTTGTTTTTAAGTAAAATCATCTAAGCTAATTTAAAGTAGTTAACTTTTTTATTTTGTTGCAAATGTCATACTTAGAGCAAGGCATTGAAAAAGGCTATATTGGTGATAAATATTTTCCTACACAGTCAATGTTTCCATATCTAATTCAATACTGAAATCAGTACAAGTTAACTATTACCGTGTGCAAGCCCAACTTTCATGAGACTATTAGAAAAGGCCACATTTACCATGGGAACCTGTGCGTGGTTTGGTAGGATAAAGCTACATTATCAGCGAATAACATAGGTTATATTTTATTTTGAAAATTTAATTTATTCCCCATAAAAATGTCTATAGTATATTATATAGTCGTTGGAAAAAAAAAAGGTTGTTTAAGGGAAAGTGGGGTTGGTGAAGGGGGAGGGGGAGGAAGGAGGAATGAGATGAAAATAGGAGGGAGGATAAAAAGAGGGAGTGGGCTATACAGTGATGGCAGGACTGTATTTAAAAAAAAAGTTAAAAAAATGTTTTTATATTGACATGATGGATGATTTGAAGCTTTGTTTTACAGGATTCTTTACAGTATTTTTTTTACGGGTAAGGGGGCTAGTATTCTATATATACATTAAGAGGCGCATTAACAAGAGTTTCTGTAATGCCTCAAGAATAGTAATAATAACGAATATCTCTAAACTTGAAATTAATATATAAATGGTAATAGTCTGTAATTTGTATTGTATGGTATTGTATTAATTAATTAATGATAATAATATATTCACTCTCTCTCTCTCTTGAACCAGATAAGGACCCCAATTTTTTTTAAACTAATCTGAATATGACAGAAACTTCTTTTTACCTTAATCTAGCCTGCATGTGGTTGGGATATGATATCTAAGATATGTATGTGGAAAAACGCGTATGGACGAGTCAGTAATGAATTGGTGCTGAAGGGGTGCGGTATGAAAGGGAATCCAATAAGTCAATGCGAAAGAAGCGTGTTACGTTGGTTTGAGCATGTTGAGAGGATGAGTGTGGATCGAGTGACTATGCAAATATATGAAGGTAGGGTGTGTGGATCAAAAGGAAGGGGTAGGCCATGTAAAATGTGGTTAAATGTTGTATATGAATGTGTGAAAAAGAGCAAAATTAAGGTGGGGTTAAAGGAGACGCAAGAAGAGGCCGGTGTTCTTACAGTTACACGATCACAATAATTTCTCTACCTGTAAGATAGCGAGAAAGTAAAAAGGCGAAATAAGGAAGTTTATTTTTAAATTCATTTTACTGCAATGTTGAAACTTTACCAAATTAGTTTAAAATGGATATGATTGATTTTGAATCAGATGACATGCAGAAAATCGAGTATGAAGAAGGATATCTGATTAAATTTTATAAATATTTGAAGCCAGAACAGTTTCCGAATTTGAAGCGATTTGCTTGTGGAGTTGTTTCAGTTTTTGATAAAACAACCTGTGCGAACAAAAATTCTCAAAAATTAAATGTTAAGTATGTCAAGTCCAACCATCGAACCAATTTATCTGATAAGCATTTGCGATTTATTCTAATAATGAGCACCTCAAACTTGAAATATAATTTCAGTAATATTAAAAAAACAAAAAAAAAAAAACTTCCATCATTCCCATTGATCTTGGGCAAAATATAGTTTGATGGTTACGATTGAAATATCCCATTTCTATCCCAGAGTAAGTAAGAGTTTCTGTTTCTTGAATGCCCCACTGCCTTTTTTTGTAATGGTTTTATTTCTATTTCATTTTGAATAATATCATGCTGATTTTTCAAAAATATCCAAATAAATATTATTCATTTATTTATAATTTTTTTTTTTTACTTTTATCTGCGAAAATGTTTAAAATATATTATGTAGCTCACGTAACAAATAGTTTGGAAACTCTTGCCATAAGAGAACGGCGTGATTGGGTATGTATGTATGTATATCTAAAATGCTTTAGAAAGTACTCATGATTGTCCGACAAATTGCAACACTTTCTCAACTTAAGATAAAATTGTAGTATCCTCCTATTTCCCTTGTACCCTTCATATATATGTTTAAAAACCCTTAATACTGACCTGTCTGAGGTATGCAAACGTCGCAGCAATGACACAAAGAACCTTTCACACGGAACTGTCCTCCAGTCTGGTCGCAAGCCTCCTCTGTGACGGTTGTATCGCATACAATTCTATCGCAAGCGTCACTTATGCATTTAGTGGCATAAACTGCGCATGCGCACATAACAATGGAGAAGAATATCAAGCTTCGTCGCTGCATCTGACATGAAAAAATAATAATAATAATGAAAGTTTGGAAAAGTACGGAAATACCAATTATAGCGCTTGTGTTGTGAATTTATTATTCGATGCTTTGTCTTAGGTTAAGGATGTTGCCTGAAAAATCGGGATGTGATATCTCATATTAATGCATTTAAATTTAATTCGGTGAGTTTTAAAGATATTTCATTGGGAAAAAAATCATAAATACTTTAAATACATCCCAAAATTTTTGTAAAAACATTTTTTAAATATCGCTTACAGCTCAGGCTATTAAAAAAAAATGTAGCACTGCATCTAAATACCCGTTCGTGTTATATGCTTAAGTACTGATTACGCTAGTGGGTTAGGAATTGGGAAGGTTGAATGTAGAGGAAATGAACCCACATTTGCGTGGAGGGAGAGTGGAAACCCTTTAGGAAATACCACCACTAGTTCAC
>JBCFYV010001001.1:14974734-14992905 GCA_039000515.1 Timema cristinae | reverse complement strand
CTTAATAAATATGACTTTTTAAACGCTAATGTGTTAAGGATGAGGAAAGTTAAATATAGAGAAAGTGTACCCGTAATAGTGTTAAGGGAGAATGGAAAAAACCATCTAGTAAAAATTTCCTTGTAAGCCCAGCGGGATTGGAACCCTGAGCTTCCCGTCTCGATAGTTCAGTCGCGAGAGTGACGCTTTAGCCATTTGGCCATCGAGGTGGGTTTTCACACTGTCACTAATTTTTCCGCAGGAGTGGTCTAGTATTCTAATTACCCTCATCGTACAAGGCCACCTTTTAAAAGAGAGGAAAGTCCAAATACCGGTCGGACCCTAGAACTAATTTTACGCTTTATTTTCGATGTAGTTTTCAATCCTCTCTTCACTCTGATGTAGTTTTGCTAAGGAAGGATAGATATTTATTTATTTTTCATCAAGGCCTAGTGTTATAGTTGGGCAAATTTGCTTAAAAAGTAGTTGAAAATTAGCTAATGTCACATTTTTATTTTAAAAAATTCTATTAATAAAATGAAAATCTAGGATCGTTAAGGAAAAATAGATTGTTGGAATATTTTGGCTCTATTTTGGCGTGAATAATATTGTGAAACATCGCATCACTATAATTACAGTAGCCTCATGGCTTTCTTGGTGCTGACTGACAGCTTACGGGCTGACGGTTTGAAAGTTATCAGACCAAATTTGTACCCCTACGCCGAACCATATGATCTGCAAAAACATGTGTTTAACAGCTGCCACTTATGATGGCCAAAATGTAGGTTTATACCTAAATGTCGATTGTCAGAAGTCAGCTGTGAGCTGTCAGTAAGCACCAAATTCGTGCTCTGTAATCCCCCACCTGAACTAAGGAATAACGCATTTGAGCGCAGAGAGAGGGAGAAACCATTTAGGAAAACAACCCTCAGTACACCCGATAGGAATTGAACCTGGATCTCCCCATCATCGGCGGTCTAGTTAATTGTGAGAGTAGCGCAATGGAGCATGCCCCACCATGTTATTGAAGTAAAGTTGCAATTAAATGCCTCAAGTTTGGTAGAGATTAGTGACCTAACATAGATAGACCTACCTGAGAACAAGTAAACTTTATTCTGCCGTTCGTGTGCACCCGGACGAACATTTATAAAAGAGTTAATTAATTTTGTTTGTTTAGTTTGAGAGTCATGTCCTGGAATAATTACTAGAATTTAAATAAGTTCCCCTTCTGAGTTTCTGGACAAAACTTAGGTTGTTTATGTGTATGTTGACTTAACAAGATTGTAACAAAAGTTTTTCAAGTAAAATTTAAATCCTTTCATGCGAGACTAAGCTTATTGGTATATTATAGTTTTATGATGTTTTTAGACCTCAGTGGTTTTCAAACAATATCCTTTGCGAATATTAATTTTAATTACTTTTGCAAGCTATTTTTTTTTCTCTTGACTCGTTAAATTAGTATTTAATACTATGGACAGTATTACTTTGGTCAATATGACTTCACCCAGAGTAATTTAAATGTTGGTTGGCATTTTTGATAGTCATTGTGAATTATTTTTTAGTTTGTATTAATAGAGAATTGTATATTTACGAATAAAGCATTACAAGTGATTTGCAAATTAAATATGTCATGGTTATATGATTTCCTGAAGGACTTTACTAAAGCTATTTATTTTTAATTTAATTTTTGGACAAAGCTAGTAATTTGGATTAAATAATTTAGATTTTCTAATTGGTATTTTGTGATTAATTTAAGTAAATATAAAGTGTTTAGATCTAGCGGTAAACCTTAGAATATATATATATATATATATATATATATAGTTTTCAAGCAATTTAACTAAATAAAACTGAGGATTCAAATATTGGATGACCTGTAAGAAAGCAAAAAATTTCTACGAGCTGAAGGAGGAGGCAGAGAACAGGACACATTGGTTCACTGACAAAATGAATGGACCTGTCGTGTGACAGAACACATAATAATAATAATAATAATAATCTAATATGTTATGGCTATACTCCCATCATCGGCAGTTCAACAATTTATGATTTATGATAATTGTTTAGAAAATGATCCATCATCGTGTATGAGTATCATAGTGAATCATCGGGCGGCACATTTCTTCCACGTACTGTGGTGTTGTAAATATTGTTGTCCACCGCTCAACGTATATATAAGTCAGTCGCCTGGCTGCAACTTACTGCACTTTCATGATTATTTTAAGATGTGAGAGCTTAGTACGTACAAACTTAGTGTAGTGTTTTTTAGTGTATTGTATTACATAGTGTTCCGTACTATCCGTTTTTTTTTTCTTTGCTAACTGGGCCACCCTGGTCACGTTAACCTCAGTCAATGAGGATTCTGCTCTATATGGTGATACATAATGCTATGGTAATTGTAATATAAACAATTATATGTCTCTAAAACTAAAGTGATAGTTTTGACAAGGACGAATCAGGAAATGATCACCAGCTTAGTATAAATGGTAAACAGTTAGAACAAGGGAATGATTTTGAGTATCTTGTCAGAATGTTCCGTAAAAATGTGTGTATATATATATATATATAGTATGATTTTGGTAGAAAGAACAGTTAAAGTTAGTTATAAAGCACCTATAACAATTTTAATATATTTATACAATAAGTCGTGTTATATCCAGCTTTCACTTTTGATACACATTATCAATGCCTATAGAGTAACATAAATTATATAATAAAATATTATCAATGTTTGCCGCAAATGAACATATTTAAATTTCATAAACTGTTCTTATAACCAAAATAAGGGTATAGATGTTAGACGTATGAATGAAAAAAAGAAACATTAAGAGTTTTAAGAATAAAGGAGCATGTGTGAGTCGGTGTATGGATATTATTGAAGCGAAGGGATTATGCTAGGATGGTGAAGTAGAGAAAGTTAGTGAGAATGGATTAGGTACGATGTTTTTTTTAAGCTATATGCAGTTTCTTGCCTACCCCGTAAGAGCACGGTAATTTATTGAGATATTGGTGCCGCGATTGTGCTAAAATTATGTTAAGGTATTTCATTTGATATTGTCCTGTGATTGATCACTATTTATAATATCTGGGTTTTATAATGATGACACGTACATGCCTTACTACGCAGTTATCATAATTATTATAATAATTATTATTATGAAATGAGCAATACTTTTGATGTTGCACACAATTTATTTAAATGATTACACCTTTGTTTCTGATGATATGATATAAATTACGGATGGTTTTTATGTGGTATTACACGTTCCACGTTCTGAGTATTGTTTGCTGTGTATATATGTGTTAATCCTACTGTGTCACTGTACAGATTTATGTTGTCGCTATGGATTCATATGCACAAGCTGCTTATATATGAACTACCCCTTGCTTCTTGGACCCCTTGTCACCAGTATTAAAACTAACTAATAGGAGAACTCCTGGCAGCCTGATGTTGTAAAGGCTAGCTTCCTATTGGGTAGAGAGAGCCAGCATGTCACATGAGTTTTCTAATACAACGGAGTTGGTCTTTTAAAGAAAGAAAATTTCAAGACGTAGTGTATTGTAATTACTTCTGAAAACGTATTATTCTCCAGGAATGAAGTATTAAAGGGATATTTTAGATGCAGTTCATTAAAGAAAAATATATTCCATCCATTAATTTCTTAATATATGAGAAGGGTCCAAAAAAGTATTATTACAATATGTATATGCATATATATGTATATGTGTATGCATGTATATATTAATATACGTGTATGTATGTATATTTATATGTATGTATATACGTGTGTATATAAGTATGTACACACGTGTATGTATATATTTATCTATATGTATGTATGTATGTATGTATGTATGTATGTATGTATGTGAATGTATGCATATACGTATGTATATATGTATTTATATGTATAATTTATTATCAAATTATTACAGTTTTCTCTCCTTAGTGAAATTAAAAATGTTTTATAAGCCCCAGTGTAGTGATCTCATGTTGAGATTATCCTCTGTTTACAGTATCGATATCACCATGGCGCACCGTAACGGAAGTTTCTACCAGTGTTGCTCAGGTTTCTGCATTGATCTTCTGCAGAAGTTCTCGGACGAGTTGGGTTTCACTTACGAACTGGTCAGGGTGGAAGATGGACGTTGGGGTACTTTAGAGGTGAGTAGTAAACCTCCTTGGAGTAGGCCTACCTCAACCAGGAGGGAATGGAACCGTTACGAAATTCTTCAAAATAATTTGGGATGTTTGGTTGAAACTTATCCATGATTGTGATTTGTGTACTAGAAGTATATCCGATTGAAAACATTCTTGATCTCGTTCCAAACTTTTGAGCTTGTCTGTCTGTTTTAGTGATCATTTATATCTCATTAGTTTGATACCTAGGCTCGGTTGGAAACGTACCTGTGTTTGACTACCGCGATGAGGGTCCCTAGATCTATTCCTGACATGTATAATTGGTAAATGTGTGTGTCCCCTTTCACAACATTAAATTAAGGGCTGAGGTCAGAATCTTTTGTCTGTTTCATATGTCAGTGTGCTGATATAATCAGTTGGTTCAGAAAGTGCACATTAAATACATCGAATAAAAATTCAAGCAGTCGTTTGATGTTAATAATCGATTATTTTATTAATTTGACTATTATGAAGAGAAAGGAAGAAAGAGTATAGTTCCGTATTTTTTGCATTTGTTTTATGATAAAAATATGTTTGGCCAAAATCTATGAATGATTGCTTCAGTATTATTATTTATCACCATGTACTTACTACCATTACGCCAATTGCTTCAGTAGATACGTTTATTTCACACATGGTAGTATTAACATTTATTGGAAATATGCCACGGACAAAGTACAATTTAAGCAGAACATTTTACCTCATTTAAAAAGTTAAGCATCAAATACCGCTATGGCCATGAAAGATATGTGCAGAAAATTAAAATAAGTTATCGACAGAAGTGATATTTTGTTTATTTTGATTAAATTTTTTTTAGATAAAGTGCTAAAAAAATGATGGTGGGGGCTTTGACTCGTGTTTCCTTCCACCTCATCTTAAATATTTGCGAAAGTGGCTTCACGTTAAAAAAAAAAAAGTCATTGCTTTACGCCCCAGAAAGGATGTTAATTTTATCCAAGCAAGATGACTGGCTACCCACTTCAGTGGCAAAAAAAAAAAACCTAAGATGTCACTCTCGTGTTAGACTGGACTGCTAATAACGGAGAGATTGGGGTACAAATACCCGGTCGGATTTGCTGAGATTAGTTTTCCTAAAATGGTCTCCCACTCTCCTGACACATAAATGTGTGTAGATTATTTACAAAATGCTTTTTCATCTCTACCACATTTGCGTAATTATTGTTATACATAAGATTATCCTGAGCAGGTAGTTAGAACGTGGCGATTAAAGAAAGTTGATAGTTGACATTTGTTTTTAGTAATTCCCGGTACCTTTATTTTAAATGTTAGAATCACCTTCAAACATAAAAAAATAAATAATAAAAACTTTCCATCTCTTTCAATATTAATAATAAATCATACCATTTTGGATTGCTTTCACCGTAGAATTCAACATCATATTATAGTAATTTTCATTCGAAGCCACAAAGGACCCATTTTCCATTCGTCGTTGAATTATTAAGGCTGATGGCACGTAGCTGGAATGAAACGGTCGCTAAAAGAGTTCTTTTTTCTCGACAGCTTGGGAAAGCGACTCAAGTTTTACATAAAAGATTGTCGCGAAAATCGTAAGACGTTGAAAATAATTTAAATACATTTATATTTCAGAAAAGTTGGATAGTGATGAAAATTTAATTTTAATATAGTGAGCTTATTTCCCATTAAATATAGAATTGAAATATTAAGAATATTGATTATCTTTAATAAATTAATTTCTATGAGGGTTGTAAGCATTTATTACGGGTAAAATAAGTTATTTTTTTAAAAAAACAATAGACTATATTAAAAATCTGACCAAAGTTTTTGATTTTAACTGTGTGGATTATCTGCAGATTTCAATAAGAATTAAAAAAAAAAAAAACCTTATTCGAAAGTTTCACAGAACTTGGCGTCAGTATATGGTTTGATTTTCCTGTGACGTGGGGGTTGGTGTTCGAATACTGACCAGATATGCACGAGAGTAGTTTTTCACAAATAGTTCCCTTCTTTTTGTATGAAAATGAAGGTATATTTCAGGCTAAACTAAAGGTTAACATAACGCTGTGTTAGGGATGTTGAATTAAGAAAAAGTGCGCCCAAATTTGCGTAAATGGAGAGTGGAAAACCATTTAGGGAAACCCACCATAAGTCCACTCAACCTGGATTCAAACCCCGATCTGTCCATCATTGCCAATCCAGTCTATTACAATAGGAACCCCTTAGACCAATAGACTACTAAAGTGAGTTTTTATTTACTTTAGTGTTTAATAAAGGGTACAGTACGAGTAGGATTTATAGCCTTGATAATCTTTATAGTGAAGTTGGAAATTGACTATTTGTAAAAATCCATACCCGCGATTGAATCTCAATCTCATATATGAAATTTAGGCGTGATATTTGTGCGTTGAATGCTATGAGCTCCGATCAGTTTGAGGTAAATTCCTTTGAGTGGTATGACCGGACCAATGCGGTTCAGTTTATTGATATTGACAGGTTTCCTCAATTATTCAAAATAGGTGGGAATTAACTTTGGTACGGATATAGCCACGTGTTGGAATCATATTTCCATTAAATTTAAATTAGTTAAACACGTACGAGTGGCAGAATGAATGTCGAACACGATTCTGCCTATGGCTGTGTGATTCTATGATAGCTCTAGGAACCCATTCATATTAATATTGCACGCCTGGGTTACATCATTCGTAACCCAGTATTTGAGAGCTGAGGGGATGCCCGAATGTATTAATAGTTCATCCTTTTCGTGGAAGCTATTTCCATGTCCCGATGACATGAGGTGATGGTGATATTGTGAGGGTGTAAATACAATGGAATCGCTTAAACCTAACTAACTAAACCCTGGCTACTAGTGGGCTTGTTCCTCTTTCAGGAAAAATACCCACTGTACCAGCTGGGAATCAAACCCGGAACCCCTAGGCTCGGAGCCAGGTGCGCTGTCAACTACAGCATGGGGCTGGATTAGGAATCCTATGGCTTCATGTGTATATCATAGACTATGACTTGAAATATGAATAAATAATGACCTTGAGAAAGTGTAACCCCCCCTTCATATGATCTGATAGGTTCATATAACAATAAATAGAAGGTAGGTTAGTTACAAGAGAGTTTATTTTATCCTACAAACAACTCGCAGACATACAAGAGCGAGGCACTATAGGAAAGTCGAGTGACTGGCCGATAAGGGCCGAAATAAACAATAAATAAAGGGGCAAGACCCCAAGTCGTTAAGAGAAAACAGAACAATTAATACCAACGTAGTCATAATTAAATTGACCCTCGCAGAAGGCGACTAACCTAGCAAGAAAGTTAAATACATGTAATATATTATATGTCTACATGACCTGGCGATGGTAACACTACATTGACATAAGTATGAAGTTCTATAATAGACTGCCATTATAAGGCGCGACAGAGAAAATGATTAACCTAAACCTAACCTGTTACAATAGTTCCTAATCAAATTAGTTCAATCTAAATTATTATTATTATAATGACCAATGTGCTGGGTGCACGGGCTCGCGCCCCCCGAGTTGAATAACAATTACAATCGTAACAAACCTTTAACCTTTAGCAAGCAGAGTAATTATTTTATGTAAGTTACACGTTAAACAGAAATAATTAGCGCCCCAAGATGGCGACATGCTAAAGTTCCATTAGCGCCCTAAGATGGCGCCATGCCAAAGTTCCAACCCGTCCGTGAGGCGGACACAACGTTAAAAAAGCTAGAGCATAAACCATAATGGCTGACAGGCAAATCCTGCAGTCTCAGAGAAATATAGCTATTAGTAATCATGATTTATATTTAAAGTCGAAACTTAAATTTTGAACAATTTAACCCAAACATAATTTAGAATACGTCGAACAGCAACCTACGTCTAAATCTAAGACAAGTGTCTCACCTAATCGAGTGCAGAGAAATGAGTGACATCACTACACAGTCCAGCCGTTATATACTGTACAAAGTCAATCACGTGTTCACAAACGGCGGGAATCACACTAGGGTGAAGGGAGAGGGGTGTACGTCGCTTCGGGAGAAGTCTCGACGATTCTCGTGATAATTTCAAATCACGCGCCGGTGGATGAGTCTTGTTTCACTCGAGCACAACCGTCAGCGCATACGGGTTAGCGCATCTCGATGTTCTATTGTCCGAGTCTTGCTCTAATCGGGCCTCGAGCCACGGGCGGTCAGTAAGCCGCGTGATGTTGAGTGGAGTTGAGTGTGCGTGTTTCATGAAGTCGAGATCCAGCCCAGTCAAAGGGGACCAGATCAGGTGAGCTAGATCGTCCATGTTAGCATTATGTCTGTGACAACGTCACAATGTCCCCCCTTGGACGGAGAAGAAGGACGTCCTTAGCCTTTGGTGGAGACACGGGGAGGCGCCTTCCCCGATGTTCACCGCTGACTAGAGGGTGGGTGGCGGCTCCGGTACCCTCCGAGGCCATGTTAGGTGGCCAGATGCAGGTTCGGGAGATGACGAATAACTGGACTCCGGGGGTAGACCTCTGCTTCACACGCTCACTCCAACACACCGTCATCCCGGGTTGACAGGGAGACAGCATATGCTCGAAAGGTGGCCCGCTTTAACCACCAGGGAAGCTTCATCGCCACGCCCAGCTGGGCGATCATTGACTGCCGATGAGTGTACAGGAACAAAGGAGGGGAAGGAAAGGGCAGGGCAGAAAAGGGGGGACGGAAGGCCGAATAGGTGAAGTCTCTGAGAACAAAAGTTTACACGTGAACACCACATCCAATTGTAAAGTTTATCAGTTAGCGCAGCCATCCTTGAAAGTTACTGTGGCAGTTTCGTAGCACTAACATTGTCTACCAGCACGAGTCACAGAGATACCCACAACTCTGTTTAGCGACGACTTTCCATGAATGAGGAAAGGTGGGTTTGCCGCTTCACACGCACTTAGAGGTAGTCCGGTCGGTGGGACGAACGTTCTGCACTATGTACTTTGGACCCGACACACGCTTTATTATAAACAGACCAACACAAGTTTCTGCTCAAAGTCATACCTAGGCCCTACAGTACTACAAATTTTTCCTAACAATACCAGGGGGTGGTACCCCTTCCCTTATATAAATTATATATATACAACAATATAGAATACTTAGAAACATGCACTTAGAACGCAAAATTAAATCACAAAGGTACACTTAAGCAAACAGACGACACACAGTACGGGGTCAATTGACTCATTTCCCTGCAGCCTTTAGGTGGCTGACATGTGCTCTACGTGTCAAAGATGGGTCGGATACTTCTTTTAACAATACCGAAACAGGTGTAAGAAATCTTTCAATTGACCAGGGACCACTCCACTTATACGCCATCTTCGCCGAAGACTTGTCAGCAGCTGAGCTAAGAGGAAAACACTTGCACACAACAACGTCCCCAAGTTTAAATGGGACAGGGATACGCCCTCGGTTATAGGTGGCGGCAACCTTCCTTTGGGACTTCAGGAGGTTAGAAAAAGCTACCTCACATTTCTTTTCATAAGAACAATCACCTGCGTCATTAAGGAGCGGGTCAATATCCCAGTTAAACAATAACGGGTGGTTCAGGTCCCTATTGAGGAGGATAGAGGAAGGAGTGGCTTTGACTGACTCATGGAAAGCGGCGTTAAAAGCAATGTTCAAAACGTCTAAGTCCTGGTCCCAGTGGTGTGATCCAGGTGGTGAAAGATCGTCAAGGCAACGTTTAGGTTACGATTAAACCTTTCTACATGGTTCGGCGATGGGTTGTACGGGCTAGTGGTAACGTGTCTTATCCCCCACGAAAAACACATATCTCCGAAAGCTTTAGAACGGAAACACGGTCCATTATCACTTACTATGACCCTTGGGGTCCCTAAAATCGCCCAAACACGCCTGCACAGAGCATTAACAGTCGTCCTTGCCTTCATGTTCCTTAGGGGGATGAGTATGACGAATTTAGAGAAGGCATCCATGGCAACGAGTATAGAGGTGTTCCCTTGGGTGGAGCGGGTAAGGGGGCCGACGAAATCAACAAAAACTTTCTCCCACGGTTGCTTAGCAACATCCGCGGAGTGAAACCCTATTTTAGAATTACGCGCCGGTTTGGCCAATTGACACGGCTCACATTTGCGCACCCAATCTCTAACGTCTCTAGGCATTAAGGGCCAAAAAAATTCCTTAGAAATCTTGCGTTCGGTCTTAAGGACACCGCAATGGCCGCCAAAAAGGGAGTCGTGGAAATATTTAAGTAACATAGGCCTAAGTTTCTCTGGCACAAAATATCTTATCCTACCCTTGACACGAACTACTAAGAGGTCTTTAAAGATTTCGTAGTTCCCAATCCTCTCTCCACGCTTGATCCTGTCAACGATCTGTCTACAACATGGATCCATCAACTGATGGTCTTTGATTGAGATAAAGGATTCGGGAATCGTATGGATAACAAATAACGAGCCATCCTCCTTACATTCTCCTACAGGTTCCTTATCCTCACACATCCTAGACAAAGCGTCAGCGACAACATTAAGCTTCCCAGCAACGTGATGGGTCGTAAACTTGAACCTGGATAGCTTCCAAACCCACCGTCCAATTTTCCCTAGTTGTTTCGGGTGATTCCACATCCAGCTGAGGGCCATGTTGTCAGTGTACAACTCAAACTGGCGAAGCTCTAGATAGTCAGCGAACTTGTCGATGCCGAAGATACAGCTGAGACATTCCTTTTCATATATACTATACTTTCTTTCGGCAGGGCTCAAAGTTCTGCTGGCGAAAGCTACAGGTCTACTTCCCTCGGAAGTCGTTTGAGAGAGAACCGCTCCTAGCGCTACAGAGGAGGCATCAACATGTAGTTGGAAAGGCAGAGAAAAGTCAGGCATGCGTAGCACGGCTGGCGACACTAGGTGGCGCTTAAGCGCAACAAAGGCCTGCTGTTGGGCAGAACCCCAAATAAAGGTGGCACCCTTTTTCTTCAAGGAGTTAAGGGGGTTGGCTAAGTCAGAGAAGTTCGGGATGAACCTAGCGTAGTAGGCGCACATACCTAGAAACCTTAATACCCCTTTTGTGTTTTTTGGGGCGGGAAAATCCAAGATAGGCTTAACCCGATCCGGGTCAACGAGCAGGTTACCCTCAGAAATGATATAGCCAAGATATGGGATAGATCTCTTCGCCCATGTGACTTTCTCCGGGTTTACAGTCAACCCAGCCTCGCGCAGGCGCCTCAACACTACCTCAACATGACGCAAATGGTCATCAAACGATTTGCTGTAAACGCAGATATCATCAAGGTAGTTAAACACGAATTTGTATTTCAGGTCCGCCAAAATATGGTCTAAGACTCTACTCAACGCTTGCCCCCGCAACTTATCCCTAACGGCACTCGGTTGAATTCGTAGACTTGCCAGGGGGTGATAAACGCGGTGAATTTCTTAGACGACTCTGAGAGAGCACACTGCAGAAAGCTCGCATTAAGGTCAATCAAGCTGTAATATTTGGCTCCGCCAAGATGTTGGAAGGCGGACTCTATGCTAGGCATGGGGTATGGGTCGAACACTATTTTTTTATTAAGCTTTCTATAATCGACAATCAAGCGATGCCCATGACCTTTCCTGGGAATAATGAACGCAGGACTTGCGTATGGGGATTTGGAGGGACGAATAACCTCCTTTCGTTCCAAGTCCATGATAAGATTTCTAAATATCTCGAGTTTGGGGGGTGCACAGGAGTAGGGACCAGATCTAACAGGAATGTGGTCCTGCGCCACAATGTCGTATGGCAAAATGTCGCACTTGCCCCATCTGTCAGTGATGACGTCAGGGAATCGAGCTATCAAACGATCTATCGCTTCACGTTCCTCGACAATGGGGAACAACCTACGAGGATGGTGCCCAACACAAAACGGAATAAACAAACTAGGTTCAAACTTAAAAGATATTCCTAAGCGTCTCAGGTCAAGTTTGACTCCAGTCTCGAACATGAAGTCAGTCCCTAGAATAACATCAAAGGGAAGTTCTGGCATAACAAAGAATGGACGTTTCCAGGCAAATCTTTCTATCTTAATAGAGAGCACTACTTTACAATCGACCAAGATAGTCTGCCCATTTGCCACGGCGTAAATCTTAGGACCTATCGACCTATAATCGATTTTTGTTTTACCCTCTAACTGGCGCAAAAACTCACGGCATATAAATGAGTGACTGGCTCCTGTATCTAAAAGAGCAACACAATCATTTTGGGCTACCTGGATCTGAACTACAGGAGTAGGAGCATGTGGTCTAATACAAGTGGGCACGACCGGACCACGACTACGAGCGCGCCCTATAAGTTTCCCGATCTAAACTGTCTCTGTACGTGACCCAGTCTTCTACACCGAAAACATCTCATGCGCGAGAGGTCGCGGGGCGCACGGTCGTCAGAACCCGAAGGCCTGAAGTTGTCCCTAGGAGTGCTAGCATCGCGATCGCCCGGTAGTACAGGCGCTAATGACAAGGCCGTATTCATAGGTTCGGGAGTTGAACCCGTGCGTCTGCGGTTTAATGCCGCCGGCGCATGCGCACTTAAATACTCCTGTTCGGCGAGCAGGGTGTTTTCAATCGAGGATGCTAGAGAGAAAAGTTCAAGTACCGTACAGGGCTTACATGTAAATACAAAATGTCGCCGGGTGAGGGGCGACACATTCTCAAGAATAATATCAACGATCTCACTTTCCCCCAGACCACTATTGAGAACTTGAGCTGCCTCTGTGATAGATAAAATAAAATCTCTCAACGATTCGTGGGGATATTGAAACCTGTGAATAACTTCCTTACATAACCTTTCTCTAGCCCTACTGGGTAACAGCGCTTCTAAAATGAGGTCAGCAAGTGATCTCCAAGATAAACCATTTTGAATCCCACGGGAGAACAGCTGGGTTAAAAAACCAGAAGTTTTGGCCAAACACAGAATCAAAAATTCACTATCACTCGCTAACTTTAGACAATATGCTCTGTTGATCTCAACCATAAATTTAAACAGAGTAGCGTGATCTTGACCGTCGCAAACAGGGGTCCGATTCAAAATCTCCATAAGTACTTTGTTCTGACATTTAACTAGCGAAGGGGGTGGAGGAGGAGCGGTTGGCGCTAAAGGGGGTGGATTCCCATCCTCAATCCTGTCCATACCCGAGTCAGTCTCAGCCTCCCCAGTCCCGCTAATCTCCCCACATAGCTTAGATCTGAGCTCACCCACAGTAGCATTGGGAGGGAAGGAGACGCCCCTTGAAGTCAGCTCAGCTGTCAACTCGTCCCGGCTCAGGCGGTAGACAGCAGTCTTAGATGTGGTCAAAGTGGACATGGCAGTTGCAGGAGTGGTCTCCATGGTCACGGAGTCATGAAACATAAACAAACAAGAATCAATACAATATCAATCATCCAACAATACTGCAGACAGGCGGACCCTATTTTCTCTCCTAACTATACCTAATACCCTATTAAGTGCCCCACTCAACTCTGCGAGAGCAGAGTGGCGCAGCTTCTCTCTTGTAACCCCCCTTCATATGATCTGATAGGTTCATATAACAATAAATAGAAGGTAGGTTAGTTACAAGAGAGTTTATTTTATCCTACAAACAACTCGCAGACATACAAGAGCGAGGCACTATAGGAAAGTCGAGTGACTGGCCGATAAGGGCCGAAATAAACAATAAATAAAGGGGCAAGACCCCAAGTCGTTAAGAGAAAACAGAACAATTAATACCAACGTAGTCATAATTAAATTGACCCTCGCAGAAGGCGACTAACCTAGCAAGAAAGTTAAATACATGTAATATATATATATGTCTACATGACCTGGCGATGGTAACACTACATTGACATAAGTATGAAGTTCTATAATAGACTGCCATTATAAGGCGCGACAGAGAAAATGATTAACCTAAACCTAACCTGTTACAATAGTTCCTAATCAAATTAGTTCAATCTAAATTATTATTATTATAATGACCAATGTGCTGGGTGCACGGGCTCGCGCCCCCCGAGTTGAATAACAATTACAATCGTAACAAACCTTTAACCTTTAGCAAGCAGAGTAATTATTTTATGTAAGTTACACGTTAAACAGAAATAATTAGCGCCCCAAGATGGCGACATGCTAAAGTTCCATTAGCGCCCTAAGATGGCGCCATGCCAAAGTTCCAACCCGTCCGTGAGGCGGACACAACGTTAAAAAAGCTAGAGCATAAACCATAATGGCTGACAGGCAAATCCTGCAGTCTCAGAGAAATATAGCTATTAGTAATCATGATTTATATTTAAAGTCGAAACTTAAATTTTGAACAATTTAACCCAAACATAATTTAGAATACGTCGAACAGCAACCTACGTCTAAATCTAAGACAAGTGTCTCACCTAATCGAGTGCAGAGAAATGAGTGACATCACTACACAGTCCAGCCGTTATATACTGTACAAAGTCAATCACGTGTTCACAAACGGCGGGAATCACACTAGGGTGAAGGGAGAGGGGTGTACGTCGCTTCGGGAGAAGTCTCGACGATTCTCGTGATAATTTCAAATCACGCGCCGGTGGATGAGTCTTGTTTCACTCGAGCACAACCGTCAGCGCATACGGGTTAGCGCATCTCGATGTTCTATTGTCCGAGTCTTGCTCTAATCGGGCCTCGAGCCACGGGCGGTCAGTAAGCCGCGTGATGTTGAGTGGAGTTGAGTGTGCGTGTTTCATGAAGTCGAGATCCAGCCCAGTCAAAGGGGACCAGATCAGGTGAGCTAGATCGTCCATGTTAGCATTATGTCTGTGACAACGTCACAAAAGGGAGTATACGAATAGAATGAGCTTTAGTTAGTCTTGAGATTGTGTATGAAGGACACAATTGTTAAAAAAAGACATCTCGAAAGCATCCGTTCGGGGATTACATCCGTATACATACATGTATATATAAAACAAAGGGCACATAACAATGTGTACCAACAGAGTAGCCTTTATAGTACACAATACTAGGGTAGTCGGTGAATGTAGAAGCTATACGTTATTACGACAGGGTTCCTAATGTTGTAAGAAAGTTGCCGAGGTCTCTAAAAATGCTCTTAAGTTAACTTCCGCTCAGTTTTACTACAAACCCTAAAAACTTGGACAGACAAAAACATTGTACTTGAACCAATTGTTTCGACTCGTGAATGTTTATTTATATGTTACTCATTTTCAAAACAAACCTTATTGTACCGCCTCACACATAAAAAAAAACGACAACCCTTTCTATTTTATCGGTGTCTCTCTTCTAGAACGGCAAATGGAACGGGCTCATCGCAGACTTGGTCAACCGAAAGACAGACATGGTGATGACTTCCCTGATGATCAACTCAGAGAGGGAGGCTGTGGTGGACTTTACGGTACCCTTCATGGAGACAGGGATCGCCATCTTGGTGGCGAAAAGGACGGGTATAATCTCCCCTACTGCGTTTCTGGGTAAGAACACAGCCCTTTACTTAAGAGGATATGGTGTAAACATATATATATATATATATATATATATATATATATATATATATATATATATATATATAAAGAGAGAGAGATAATGTGTGTGTGTTCGAAAACTCAACGCTCAAACTCCACATATAATTTGTTTGAACCAAAAGTATTACAAAATCCCTCAACATTTACATCCGGAAAACTATGCTAGTACCATTAATTTGCGTTCAAAGTTTCAGTGCGCAGTGCCTGGAGAACAAAGCTGTGCAAGCAAGCGTGTATAACAGATTGCATATGAGCTGGGAGCGTGGCACTACACACCTCGACATCTTGGAGCACGGCAGCATAACACATACCTCAATTAATAGTAAACAACACCCCAGTCCATCTAGAAATGCGAATACGTTCTGAGGGTCATAATTAACAGTCCAACATCACAGAAAGTGCTTGCCGTTATTACATGTGCAGTGCCACGCGCCTAGCTCCTATGCAACTTGTTGTACACGCATGCTTGACAGCCTTGCTCTTCCGGTACTGTAAGCCGAAACATTTAAATCAATTTAATGCTATTAGCATAGTTTTCAGAATGTAAGTGTATAGAGATTTTATATCACTTTTGGTTCAAACAATTTTATGTGCTGTTCGGGCGTAGAGTTTTCAAACGACCACTGTGTGTGTGTTACTAGCTATTAGGGGTCCTCCATAACCCGCGTAATGCTGTTGTTAGGGGGGGGGGACTTAATATCTATATGGTGTTACATGGGTGGGGGGGGGGAGGATGGATACACAAAAGTGTTATTTAACACAGCTCTAATACATTCTAATGTTGAAAAAACTATAATTTTTGTTTTGTTTTCGTAAGCTCCATATCTTACTACTCGTTCGGGTTTTACGTACTTACGCTAATGTGTAATGGTAGGGTGATTGTGAGATGAAATGGAGGACATACAGTTTAACGTGGAATCCGAACCACGGTGGAGGCCTGGCATTCCCCTCATTCACAAGATGTCTTGTCAGAGGTGAAGGAAGGGTTTGGTAATCAGATAAATTTGTGCCGGGACCGAGGATTGAACCCCGGCCGCCAGCACAGAAGTCAGACACCTTACCCGTAGACCACCAGGTCACCATTCGAACCAGGAAAATATCAAGAACACTACTCGTCTCCACCATCAGACTCGCCGAGATCAAAACAATTGTGAAAACCTTATATAACTAATTGCAATCAATAAGCCAAGATCAGGTAGTGTTTAAATATCCTTCAAACTTTCTGTTCAAACACCGCCACTTACTTTCAACACTCGCTATATCGCAATGTTTATTATATTTAAAATTATTAAAAAAAAAAGAACGATTTTGCCACGTTAGCTAACCACTTTATTTGTGTCGCACCTGATCGATTCTACCAAAGAGAAATGAAAAGATTGGGACGAGCCGTGTTCACGCAAAAAATAAAATATTAATAATTATTATTTTCAAACTCTAGACGAGTCGATTTATTAATAACCTTATTTTGAACGAGCTATGTAGGGAGGGAGGAAAACCTTTTTGTAAAAAATACCTTCAGTACACCCGACCGAAATTTTAACCTCAATCTCCCCTTCATTGGAGGTCTAGTCAAGTCTATTACAATAGTAGAGTTTTAGACCATGCGGCCACCAAAGGGGGGTATATTATTCGTCATGTTTTCACCATTAGTAAACATAACTTTCGATTCCTAACAATATATTAAAGCTAATTTTAAGATAGCTAACCACTTTTTTATTTAGTTTTAACGTTAACGTTTTATTTTATGTTTTGTTTGAAAACTACTTTGGATTTCTGAAACTTGAAATTCATAATTCAAAAACAAATCTTGTTGGAAACCTTCCACGATATTTCCATGGCTAGATAAACCACTTTTGGCGTTTAATATAAGTTTTACTAGCAAAGCCTTAAACCTGTGATAAATTAATGAAACATTTTCTATGTAACAATGTAAATATTTTTGAAAGTCCCTAAAAACTTTTTTTTATAACTTTACTGTTCATTTCAGAAAGCATCTTTTTTCGCACCAAAAAGACAAGTCTAGAAATATTTTAAACGTGGTAGGTGTGTCTTAATTAGTGAAACCTAACTAGTGTTGATTCATTTAAAACAAAAGCACAGCCAAACCTTTTCAGTGATTTTATGATTTATAATGCTTTGTTTCCGAAACTTTTTAAAAGCTTGCACCAGTTTGAAGAATTAACAACTTTCGTGAGCCTCCTAGTTTTACGGGACACTGAGGGAGGGGTAGTTAGGAAAAGGTATTTTTAATTCAATTAATTATTTTACTACTTTAAAAATAATTCTAGCCCACATCAATGACGAAATGGTATTTTGGGTCACGCTTGTGTTAAGACTAACCTGCAACTGACGAAGATATCAGGGGTTTGAATCCCTGTCATATACTGAGGCTGCTTTTTTCCCCCCTAAATGCATTCTTTTAACTTCTCACCACACAATTGCGGGTACACTTCCTCAAAATTTAACCTTCCTCATCCCTAATACATTATCTTAATTAATACATTATGTGTATATACAGAATGGGTAGTAAG
>JBCFYV010001001.1:14858949-14960612 GCA_039000515.1 Timema cristinae | reverse complement strand
CGAGTCTGATGGTGGAGACGAGTAGTGTTCTTGATATTTTCCTGGTTCAAATGGTGACCTGGTGGTCCACGGGTAAGGTGTCTGACTTCTGTGCTGGGGTTCGGGGCTCAATCCTCGGTCCCGGCACAAATTTATCTGATTACCAAACCCTTCCTTCACCTCTGACAAGACATCTTGTGAATGAGGGGAATGCCAGGCCTCCACCGTGGTTCGGATTCCACGTTAAACTGTATGTCCTTCATTTCATCTCACAATCACCCTACCATTACACATTAGCGTAAGTACGTAAAACCCGAACGAGTAGTAAGATATGGAGCTTACGAAAACAAAACAAAAATTATAGTTTTTTCAACATTAGAATGTATTAGAGCTGTGTTAAATAACACTTTTGTGTATCCATCCTCCCCCCCCCCCACCCATGTAGCACCATATAGATATTAAGTTCCCCTCCCCCCCCCTAACAACAGCATTACGCGGGTTATGGAGGACCCCTAATAGCTAGTAACACACACACAGTGGTCGTTTGAAAACTCTACGCCCGAACAGCACATAAAATTGTTTGAACCAAAAGTGATATAAAATCTCTATACACTTACATTCTGAAAACTATGCCAATAGCATTAAATTGATTTAAATGTTTCGGCTTACAGTACCGGAAGAGCAAGGCTGTGCAAGCATGCGTGTACAACAAGTTGCATAGGAGCTAGGCGCGTGGCACTGCACATGTAATAACGGCAAGCACTTTCTGTGATGTTGGACTGTTAATTATGACCCTCATAACATTTCTAGATGGAATGGGGTGTTGTTTACTATTAATTGAGGTATGTGTTATGCTGCCGTGCTCAAAGATGTCGAGGTGTGTAGTGCCACGCTCCCAGCTCATATGCAATCTGTTATACACGCTTGCTTGCACAGCTTTGTTCTCCAGGCACTGCGCACTGAAACTTTGAACGCAAATTAATGGTACTAGCATAGATTTCCGGATGTAAGTGTAGCGGGATTTTGTATTACTTTTGGTTCAAACAAGCTATATGTGGAGTTTGAGCGTTGAGTTTTCGAACACACACACATTATATCTCTCTCTTTATATATATATATATATATATATATATATATATATATATATATATATATATACACACACGTGTATATATATATACACACACGTGTATGTTTACACCATATCCTCTTAAGTAAACGGCTGTGTTCTTACCCAGAAACGCAGTAGGGGAGATTATACCCGTCCTTTTCGCCACCAAGATGGCGATCCCTGTCTCCATGAAGGGTACCGTAAAGTCCACCACAGCCTCCCTCTCTGAGTTGATCATCAGGGAAGTCATCACCATGTCTGTCTTTCGGTTGACCAAGTCTGCGATGAGCCCGTTCCATTTGCCGTTCTAGAAGAGAGACACCGATAAAATAGAAAGGGTTGTCGTTTTTTTTTTATGTGTGAGGCGGTACAATAAGGTTTGTTTTGAAAATGAGTAACATAAATAAACATTCACGAGTCATACCAAGGCGAAACAATTGGTTCAAGTACAATGTTCTTGTCTGTCCAAGTTTTTAGGGTTTGTAGTAAAACTGAGCGGAAGTTAAGAGATTTTGTGATTTTTGAACAAATCTACAACTTAAGAGCATTTTTAGAGACCTCGACAACTTTCTTACAACATTAGGAACCCTGTCGTAATAACGTATAGCTTCTACATTCACCGACTACCCTAGTATTGTGTACTATAAAGGCTAATCTGTTGGTACACATTGTTATGTGCCCTTTGTTTTATATATACATGTATGTATACGGATGTAACCCCCAAACGGATGCTTTCGAGATGTCTTTTTTTAACAATTGTGTCCTTCATACACAATCTCAAGACTAACTAAAGCTCATTCTATTCGTATACTCCCTTTCTCAAATTCATTATTTATTCATATTTCAAGTCATAGTCTATGATATACACATGAAGCCATAGGATTCCTAATCCAGCCCCATGCTGTAGTTGACAGCGCACCTGGCTCCGAGCCTAGGGGCTCCGGGTTTGATTCCCAGCTGGTACAGTGGGTATTTTTCCTGAAAGAGGAACAAGCCCACTAGTAACCAGGGTTTAGTTAGTTAGGTTTAAGCGATTCCATTGTCTTTTCACCCTCACAATATCACCATCACCTCATGTCATCGGGACATGGAAATAGCTTCCACGAAAAGGATGAACTATTAATACATTCGGGCATCCCCTCGGCTCTCAAATACTGGGTTACGAATGATGTAACCCAGGCGTGCAATATTATATGATTGGGTTCCTAGAGCTATCATAGAATCACACAGCCATAGGCAGAATCGTGTTCGACATTCATTCTGCCACTCGTACGTGTTTAACTAATTTAAATTTAATGGAAATATGATTCCAACACGTGGCTATATCCGTACCAAAGTTAATTCCCACCTATTTTGAATAATTGAGGAAACCTGTCAATATCAATAAACTGAACCGCATTGGTCCGGTCATACCACTCAAAGGAATCTACCTCAAACTGATCGGAGCTCATAGGATTCAACGCACAAATATCACGCCTAAATTTCATATATGAGATTGAGATTCAATCGCGGGTATGGATTTTTACAAATAGTCAATTTCCAACTTCACTATAAAGATTATCAAGGCTATAAATCCTACTCGTACTGTACCCTTTATTAAACACTAAAGTAAATAAAAACTCACTTTAGTAGTCTATTGGTCTAAGGGGTTCCTATTGTAATAGACTGGATTGGCAATGATGGAGAGATCGGGGTTTGAATCCAGGTTGAGTGGACTTATGGTGGGTTTCCCTAAATGGTTTTCCACTCTCCATTTACGCAAATTTGGGCGCACTTTTTCTTAATTCAACATCCCTAACACATTAGCGTTATGTTAACCTTTAGTTTAGCCTGAAATATACCTTCATTTTCATACAAAAAGAAGGGAACTATTTGTGAAAAACTACTCTCGTGCATATCTGGTCAGTATTCGAACACCAACCCCCACGTCACAGGAAAATCAAACCATATACTGACGCCAAGTTCTGTGAAACTTTCGAATAAGGTTTTTTTTAAAAAAAAATTCTTATTGTAATCTGCAGATAATCCACACAGTTAAAATCAAATAACTTTGGTCAGATTTTTAATATAGTCTATTGTTTTTTTAAAAAAATACCTTATTTTACCCGTAATAAATGCTTACAACCCTCATAGAAATTAATTTATTAAAGATAATCAATATTCTTAATATTTCAATTCTATATTTAATGGCAAATAAGCTCAATATATTAAAATTAAATTTTCATCACTATCCAACTTTTCTGAAATATAAATGTATTTAAATTATTTTCAACGTCTTACGATTTTCGCGACAATCTTTTATGTAAAACTTGAGTCGCTTTCCCAAGCTGTCGAGAAAAAAGAACTCTTTTAGCGACCGTTTCATTCCAGCTACGTGCCATCAGCCTTAATAATTCAACGACGAATGGAAAATGGGTCCTTTGTGGCTTCGAATGAAAATTACTATAATATGATGTTGAATTCTACGGTGAAAGCAATCCAAAATGGTATGATTTATTATTAATATTGAAAGAGATGGAAAGTTTTTATTATTAATTTATTTTTTTATGTTTGAAGGTGATTCTAACATTTAAAATAAAGGTACCGGGAATTACTAAAAACAAATGTCAACTATCAACTTTCTTTAATCGCCACGTTCTAACTACCTGCTCAGGATAATCTTATGTATAACAATAATTACACAAATGTGGTAGAGATGAAAAAGCATTTTGTAAATAATCTACACACATTTATGTGTCAGGAGAGTGGGAGACCATTTTAGGAAAACTAATCTCAGCAAATCCGACCGGGTATTTGTACCCCAATCTCTCCGTTATTAGCAGTCCACGAGAGTGACATCTTAGGTTGTTTTTTTGCCACTGAAGTGGGTAGCCAGTCATCTTGCTTGGATAAAATTAACATCCTTTCTGGGGCGTAAAGCAATGACTCTTTTTTTTTTTTAACGTGAAGCCACTTTCGCAAATATTTAAGATGAGGTGGAAGGAAACACGAGTCAAAGCCCCCACCATCATTTTTTTAGCACTTTATCTAAAAAAAAATTTAATCAAAATAAACAAAATATCACTTCTGTCGATAACTTATTTTAATTTTCTGCACATATCTTTCATGGCCATAGCGGTATTTGATGCTTAACTTTTTAAATGAGGTAAAATGTTCTGCTTAAATTGTACTTTGTCCGTGGCATATTTCCAATAAATGTTAATACTACCATGTGTGAAATAAACGTATCTACTGAAGCAATTGGCGTAATGGTAGTAAGTACATGGTGATAAATAATAATACTGAGCAATCATTCATAGATTTTGGCCAAACATATTTTTATCATAAAACAAATGCAAAAAATACGGAACTATACTCTTTCTTCCTTTCTCTTCATAATAGTCAAATTAATAAAATAATCGATTATTAACATCAAAGACTGCTTGAATTTTTATTCGATGTATTTAATGTGCACTTTCTGAACAAACTGATTATATCAGCACACTGACATATGAAACAGACAAAAGATTCTGACTCAGCCCTTAATTTAATGTTGTGAAAGGGGACACACACATTTACCAATTATACATGTCAGGAATAGATCTAGGGACCCTCATCGCGGTAGTCAAACACAGGTACGTTTCCAACCGAGCCTAGGTATCAAACTAATGAGATATAAATGATCACTAAAACAGACAGACAAGCTCAAAAGTTTGGAACGAGATCAAGAATGTTATTCAATCGGATATACTTCTAGTACACAAATCACAATCATGGATAAGTTTCAACCAAACATCCCAAATTATTTTGAAGAATTTCGTAACGGTTCCATTCCCTCCTGGTTGAGGTAGGCCTACTCCAAGGAGGTTTACTACTCACCTCTAAAGTACCCCAACGTCCATCTTCCACCCTGACCAGTTCGTAAGTGAAACCCAACTCGTCCGAGAACTTCTGCAGAAGATCAATGCAGAAACCTGAGCAACACTGGTAGAAACTTCCGTTACGGTGCGCCATGGTGATATCGATACTGTAAACAGAGGATAATCTCAACATGAGATCACTACACTGGGGCTTATAAAACATTTTTAATTTCACTAAGGAGAGAAAACTGTAATAATTTGTTAATAAATTATACATATAAATACATATATACATACGTATATGCATACATTCACATACATACATACATACTAATAATAATATATAATAAATACATGTGTGTACATACTTATATACACACGTATATACATATAAATATACATACATACACGTATATTAATATATACATGCATACACATATACATATATATGCATATACATATTGTAATAATACTTTTTTGGACCCTTCTCATATATTAAGAAATTAATGGATGGAATATATTTTTCTTTAATGAACTGCATCTAAAATATCCCTTTAATACTTCATTCCTGGAGAATAGTACGTTTTCAGAAGTAATTACAATTCACTACGTCTTGAAATTTTCTTTCTTTAAAAGACCAACTCCGTTGTATTAGAAAACTCATGTGCCATGCTGGCTCTCTCTACCCAATAGGAAGCTAGCCTTTACAACATCAGGCTGCCAGGAGTTCTCCTTATTAGTTTTAATACTGGTGACAAGGGGTCCAAGAAGCAAGGGGTATTTCATATATAAGCAGCTTGTGCATATGAATCCATAGCGACAACATAAATCTGTACAGTGACACAGTAGGATTAACACATATATACACAGCAAACAATACTCAGAACGTGGAACGTGTAATACCACATAAAAACCATCCGTAATTTATATCATATCATCAGAAACAAAGGTGTAATCATTTAAATAAATTGTGTGAACATCAAAAGTATTGCTCATTTCATAATAATAATTATTATAATAATTATGATAACTGCGTAGTAAGGCATGTACGTGTCATCATTATAAAACCCAGATATTATAAATAGTGATCAATCACAGGACAATATCAAATGAAATACCTTAACATAATTTTAGCACAATCGCGGCACCAATATCTCAATAAATTACCGTGCTCTTACGGGGTAGGCAAGAAACTGCATATAGCTTAAAAAAAAACATCGTACCTAATCCATTCTCACTAACTTTCTCTACACTTCACCATCCTAGCATAATCCCTTCGCTTCAATAATATCCATACACCGACTCACACATGCTCCTTTATTCTTAAAACTCTTAATGTTTCTTTTTTTCATTCATACGTCTAACATCTATACCCTTATTTTGGTTATAAGAACAGTTTATGAAATTAAATATGTTCATTTGCGGCCAACATTGATAATATTTTATTATATAATTTATGTTACTCTATAGGCATTGATAATGTGTATCAAAAGTGAAAGCTGGATATAACACGACTTATTGTATAAATATATTAAAATTGTTATAGGTGCTTTATAACTAACTTTAACTGTTCTTTCTACCAAAATCATACATAAAAATATATATATATATATATATACACACATTTTTACGGAACATTCTGACAAGATACTCAAAATCATTCCCTTGTTCTAACTGTTTACCATTTATACTAAGCTGGTGATCATTTCCTGATTCGTCCTTGTCAAAACTATCACTTTAGTTTTAGAGACATATAATTGTTTATATTACAATTACCATAGCATTATGTATCACCATATAGAGCAGAATCCTCATTGACTGAGGTTAACGTGACCAGGGTGGCCCAGTTAGCAAAAAAAAAAAAAAAAACGGATAGTACGGAACACTATTAATACAATACACTAAAAAACACTACACTAAGTTTGTACGTACTAAGCTCTCACATCTTAAAATAATCATGAAAGTGCAGTAAGTTGCAGTCCAGGCGACTGACTTAATATACGTTGAGCGGTGGACAATAATATTTACAACACCACAGTACGTGGAAGAAATGTGCCGCCCGATGATTCACTATGATACTCATACACGATGATGGATCATTTTCTAAACAATTATCATAAATCATAAATTGTTGAACTGCCGATGATGGGAGTATAGCCATAACATATTAGATTATTTATTATTATTATTATTATGTGTTTCTGTCACACGACAGGTCCATTCATTTTGTCAGTGAACCAATGTGTCCTGTTCTCTGCCTACTCCTTCAGCTCGTAGAAATTTTTTGCTTTCTTACAGGTCATCCAATATTTTAATCCTCAGTTTTATTTAGTTAAATTGCTTGAAGAAAATATATATATATATATATATATATATATATATATTCAAGGTTTACCGCTAGATGTAAACACTTTATATTTACTAAAATTAATCACAAAATACCAATTAGAAAATCTAAATTATTTAATCCAAATTACTAGCTTTGTCCAAAAATTAAATTAAAAATAAATAGCTTTAGTAAAGTCCTTCAGGAAATCATATAACCATGACATATTTAATTTGCAAATCACTTGTGATGCTTTATTCGTAAATATACAATTCTCTATTAATACAAACTAAAAAATAATTCACAATGACTATCAAAAATGCCAACCAACATTTAAATTACTCTGGGTGAAGTCATATTGACCAAAGTAATACTGTCCATAGTCTTAAATACTAATTTAACGAGTCAGAGAAAAAAAAATAGCTTGCAAAAGTAATTAAAATTAATATTCGCAAAGGATATTGTTTGAAAACCACTGAGGTCTAAAAACATCATAAAACTATAATATACCAATAAGCTTAGTCTCGCATGAAAGGATTTAAATTTTACTTGAAAAACTTTTGTTACAATCTTGTTAAGTCAACATACACATAAACAACCTAAGTTTTGTCCAGAAACTCAGAAGGGGAACTTATTTAAATTCTAGTAATTATTCCAGGACATGACTCTCAAACTAAACAAACAAAATTAATTAACTCTTTTATAAATGTTCGTCCGGGTGCATACGAACGGCAGAATAAAGTTTACTTGTTCTCAGGTAGGTCTATCTATGTTAGGTCACTAATCTCTACCAAACTTGAGGCATTTAATTGCAACTTTACTTCAATATTACAAGTCCAATAACATGGTGGGGCATGCTCCATTGCGCTACTCTCACAATTAACTAGACCGCCGATGATGGGGAGATCCAGGTTCAATTCCTATCGGGTGTACTGAGGGTTGTTTCCTAAATGGTTTCTCCCTCTCTCTGCGCGCAAATGCGTTATTCCTCAGTTCAGGTGGGGGATTACAGAGCACGAATTTGGTGCTTACTGACAGCTCACAGCTGACTTCTGACAGTCGACATTTAGGTATAAACCTACATTTTGGCCATCATAAGTGGCAGCTGTTAAACACATGTTTTTGCAGATCATATGGTTCGGCGTAGGGATACATAATTTGGTCTGATAACTTTTCAAAACCGTCAGCTGTAAGCTGTCAGTCAGCACCAAGGAAGCAATGGGACTACTGTAATTATAGTGATGCGATGTTTCACAATATTATTCACGCCAAAATATTCCAACAGATCTATTTTTCCTTAACGATCCTAGATTTTCAGTTTTATTAATAGAATTTTTTTAAATAAAAATGTGACATTAGCTAATTTTCAACAACTTTTTAAGCAAATTTGCCCAACTATAACACTAGGCTTGATGAAAAATAAATAAATATCTATCCTTCCTCTAGCAAATTTTTATAGGCTGACAAAATAACATTTTAAGATATTTGAGAACTAGCAGTGAGCTTTCCTCTTTAGTTTGAAATAACAAGTTTCTTTAGTTTTATTTCCCTCTATATTATTGGCATTAAAAGGTGGTTGTAGGTGAAGGGTGGGAGGTAAAATAATCTTAGACATAATATAGTAGAGTAGAAATGATTCAGACTATTGCATTTTAACGGATCTGAAGCGATTGATAATTCTCCTAAACGAGGCGGACCTTAAAAACTAATTTAAGGAAAAAGATAGGAAGGATACTTAAATAAATTCTCAACTAATAGAGATGAAGACGAGCATTGAAAACTACATCGAAATAAGCGTAAATGGTATTAGTGGTCCGACCTGGTAATGGAATTCACTCTAAAGGGTGATACGATGAGGGTAATTAGAATACTGACATCGAAAATAGGTGAAGCTGTAAACCCACTTGAGGCTCTAGAATGGTCTAAGCGTCACTCCGCGTATTGAACTATCTACGGACACTCTTTAAATGTTGGCTTACATAGGTAATTAATACTAGTTTTTACCATCCTGCCTTAACACATTACGGTACAGTTTAAAACTCACTCATGCAAAGTCTAAAGCGTACTCTCGGACTAGTACTAATACGATATGATAAATTGGGAAAGGGATGTTATTGCTTGGGGATAGAAAAAACATTTTGGAAAAAACTATCCCCAGATCACCCGACCGAGATTAGAACCTTGATTCCCCGTCCTCAGCAGTCTAGCTCAACATAAAATTGGCGCGTTAGCTAATTACGCCCCCGAGGCGGGTAATTAGTAAATAAGCGTACAACCCAAACGGGTAGTAAGACGTGTTAAAAATATATAGAGACTCAGTATGAAGTATTGAGTTAAATATATTGATCATAAAAAATAACTTTACATCTCTCGAAATTGGACTGTGATTACTTAGTAACGAATACAGCATTGTTTAACGGAAATAAAATTGGTGTGCCCTTGCATTTGGTACATAATACTGAATAGTTGTATAAAAATTATTAAGTAACCCCACTAGCTATGTTGTATGATTCTTTTTTCTTTATTTGTTTCTCCTGCATTTTCAACAGTTTAATAAATAGTTTGTCACTATTCGAAAAGAAGATATTTAAACATGAATTTGCTCTACAAATGTCTCTTTTCACTAGTTTACACGTCTAACTCAATATTAAAACGTTATTTAATAAATGCGCATATAAATCGAGTCAGGTAAACTCATTTTTTATACGACGTCAATTTTTTAAGGACTGTAAAATAAAGTGACAGGAAATAAAACTATTAATGCCGAATAAAAGACACAAAGTGCATATAAAGTCAGATTTTTGCCGGAAGAACCTTATCTGATGGCTAGAAAAGTTACTAGCTCTACTTTCACCTATTCATACGTCAAGTCACGTTATATGCAGTTGTCACGGTTGATAACTATAAAATAACACTAATAATAAAGTAAAATGTTATTAGTTATGGCCGAAAATGTGTTTGTATTTCAAAAAGGACCTTTCTATGAAGATTGGACTACACAAGTAGGTCATAAGTGTCTATGTAGGAGGGAAAAACCAGATGGATGTATTATTATTATTATATCATTATTTATTATTATGCATCGGATCTTACTACCCGTTCGGGTTATACGCCTTACGCTAATGTGTAATGGTAAGGTGATTGTGAGATGAAATGGAGGACGTGGAATCCGAACTACGGTGGAGGCCTGGAATTCCACACATTCACAAGTTGTGATTAATACACGTCTTGTCAGAGGTGAAGGAAGGGTTTGGTAATCAGATAAATCTGTGCTGGGACCAAGGATTGAACCCTGGACCCCCAACACAGAAGTCAGACACCTTACCCCTAGACCGACAGCTATTGAATGTTAAGAGACGTAAAATGAAATGCAACAAAAATAAAAGCAGAGAATAAGCACCTAGAGAGATATTCAGGAAGAAGAAACAAATAAGAGGAATATGAACTTAGGGCTGAAGAAATATATAAAAGTTGTACAAAGGGAAAGAAAGGGAGAGTAGCTTAGTGATAAATAAATATATTCCCCGCTCAACACCAAAAGCGCACACATACACACACGTTTTACACACACTGGCGGTAGAAGACAAAGCCGGGGTTGTATCGATCCTGAAACCCCCTTCACTCCCCCCCCCCTCAATCCCCCGTGTCAGGGGTCCGACCAAGAACGGGAGTGGGTGTGGCGACGCCCCAAAGTCCTCCCACTCCCTTATGGAACATTTGAACCGACGACACACGGACCTATACCTTCACTTGTTTCATCTTTATTTACTAATTTACTATAACTTCCAATATATAAAATTACAAAGATTTAAAACACATTAATTTAAAAAACCTAATAACACTAATTAATTTAAAAAAACTAATAATACTACAAAAATAAACTCCTTAAAAAAATTAAAAAACTTTTATATAAAGCTTTTTCTTATTTTTAAATTTTTTTATTGAATGTAAAATTTGTTCAAAAAATTATTGTTTTTTCTACTCAGTGAGTCTTAAGTGCCCGTCTTAGTTATATCGTACATTAATCACGCTGAAGTAATAGGGATGAAGATAGTGAGAATTATAGAGGAAATATACCTCGCATTTGCGTGGAGGATGATCGGGAAATTTCTTAGGAAAAATACCCTCAGTACATCCAATCGGGATTCGAACCCCGATCTCCCCGTTCCTGTAGATGACATACTATTTTGAGAGTGACGTGTTATGTCACCGATGCGGGTTACAAATTAATAATTTTATGGCAAGTGATGACCTATGCGGGTTACAAATTAATAAATTGGACAAAATTAAACATGCGAATAATATTTATAGTTGGGCTTCTATATGTTTGATGGGGTAAAAAAAAATATTTGTTTTATTTATAATTATCTATTTTGTGCACCGCATCTTACTATCCATCCCAGCTATCCATGTATGTGTACTAATGTGGTGGATGTATGTAAATAAATATATCACAGCTGCAGTGGCGGCTCGTTATAATGCACTGCGGAACTGCAGCACCCCTATTTACACTTGATATTATCGATAACCTTTAACATAACGAGTCCTTTTTTTTCTTTAATCCTTTCTTTATTTTTGTAGTACAATATATATTACTTAAGCTTTATGTCAGTAGTCAGTAGCCATCCCTCAGTTTATGAAAAAGATACAAAAATCTTTGTATGAAACTGTGCGCTTCACAGTGCCAGCGACCTGGTGTTTAACTGTTGTGCGCATGCCACATGGAGGGGGGTGGGGAGGAAGGCGGGACTGCCAGGTAGATATAGCACTGTTGCTCTCGCAGTGCCGGCTCTGGCGTGATGGTGGAAGGAATTTTTTTTACTCAGCGTATGTTGTGCTTAAAAACCGTGTACATTATTCTTGAATGTGATAAGTGTAGAAGAGAGTAGAATTAGATTATTATTCTGCTTCCAGCTATTCTATTTGATTGATTTTTATTGTTTTTTTATTTAACAGAAAGACTAAATGCGCTTGCAGTACTTTCAATGGAGAAAAATTTCCTCAATTGTCATCCATAGATCAAGGAGAAAATTATTGAACTTTTTGCGCAAATTAAAACAAGAAGAATGGATTTCATTTTTAAATGAATAGCTCAAGCTTGAACTGTAACAATTTAAGTTAAAGTAAGTAAAAAATGTTATTTTTTTTGTTAAGATTTTATCAAGTTCCCGAATATATTTTCTCTTATACGTGTTTTTTTTTCTTTTACACAATTTGAAAACAAAGGCTAAAAATATCCTGGAGTAGCACCCCCACTAATTTTAGCTACGAGCCGCCACTGCACAGCTGTAAATTATCTACAAGCAACGTAGCCTACGCTCTATTGCGTCACTTTCTAAATTGACTGAATTGTAAAAAGGATTAAACTTGATATCTAGAGTTTTTATACGTTTCCTCCAAGGAACTTTTGGAACTAGATATAAAACTCTAAAACTAAGGCTAGTTGAATGAAGTGGAACAGAGAAAGAATAGATTTTTCTCGAAATCTGCATTATTAACGATTTTGATTAAATTTCGTATCTAGGCACTTTAAGGATAATTTACAGAAGCAAAAGTTTCCAATTTTGATCATAACCCCGCAACTATTTGAAAGACGAAATAGTGTATCGTTTTAAAGATGTCATACTATTAAATATTTAAGTATTTTATTTGAAATATATATTTATAACACCAAAAATTTCTAAACTATAAGTAAATATATATATTTGTATTTATGTCACTGAAAATGAAATGGATTGTTCTGTTCTTTGGTAGACAGAGAAGTTTCTATTTTATCAATATTCCTTTAAAAGTTGAAAAATTATTCCATTCATGATCTTCGGTGAAGTGTTCCTCTGCAACATTATAAGTTATCCCTTTTCACAAATCTTATGAGTTTTTAGTAAATATCTATATTTTAAGATAAAAATAGAAAGCATGTGCAATGCGTCGTACCATTTAAAATAATTCCATATTTTCAACCACTTCTAAAAGGGTTTTGTGACGTTTATAAAAGATTTATACAGACTTCAGTACTCAAAGAGACCAAAAAACTAAAATTTGCAAAGTGGATGAATATGTAATTATTCTTATTCTATCTTCAACTGACAGAAAAAGTAAGTGACTGCGAGTTTTGTTTGAATGGGAAAGCTTTGGAAATTTCAAGTAATTTACTATATAGAGTTTAATTATGTGATTATCTCTATTGTCACTTATCAATGAAGACCACGCTATTCTGACTGAACACCATTATTTAAGTTTCATCCAAGTTTCATTAATGAAAACTATATATATATTAAATGAGTGAATTGAGTGAATGACTTGATTGTATAAGGGGTAAATCGGCTGGTTGCTTTCTAAAAGGAACTTACATTTAGCGACGTGTGAAATATTCCTCGGAGAATGTGCAATAAATACATGTCACGTGGATCTTGAAACGACTGTATTTGAAAGAATAGGAGGGGGAAGAAAGAAATTTCTGAGGAGAAGATGGAAATGAAGAGGATATGAGGGGGAGGGGGTTATCACAAGCATTGGCAAACTGTTATATCATTATTTCTTTTCCTATCACCGCGTCTTTCTTCATGTTAAAGTTGTACCTATATATATATATATAATGACTCTAATGGGGTAGAGACGAGGATGAAGTATTTTAGAGGTAATCTACACTCATTTGCATAGAAGGAGAGTGGGAAAACCAGCCCGATTAGACCAGAACGGGATTGGAACCCCGATATCCCCATAATCAGCCAATATTATAGGAGAGGGACGCCTTAGACCATTCAGCCGCTGAAGTGGATTATTTACAATTAAATGTATGTTTGAAAATTTTCTTGACCCCCGTAATTTTGCTATTTTTTTTTCATTGTTTCTCACTACCCGTTCGATTTATACACAAATGAACAAGTTGCGTTAGTGTGTTTAAGAATAAGGAAGGTTGAGTTTAGGTCAAGTGCATCCGTATTTGCATGGAAAGAGGGGTGAAAAGTATTTAGTAATAAATCACCCTTGATAAACCTGGAAAGGATTCGAACCCCGATCGCCTGAATCCATTTTATCTCGAGAATGATGGCTTAATCCAGTGATTAAATACCTTTTTTGGCCCCGATCAACCTATAAGTTTATCCAAGGTGCCGCGATCATTAATTGTTTCTCAACTAGAATTTTTTTATGTATACATAATTAGTATATTAAATTTATTTCTTAAATTCAATATTTTCTCAAATATTTATGTCCCTTCCTTTATAAAAAGAAAATTTAGTAGGCCTATATATGATTTCCTTTTTGATATTAGTCTATTTAAACGTCTTATTGCACTACTGATCATGACTGATCAAAGTAATCATTATCATACTAAAATTTATTTGAAAAATCTTGATATATTTGCGCTTTCAAAAGACTCCAAATATCGACTTTTAAAGACGATGTAACCTTCTTACATGAACGAATGAAAATTCCCACGACATTTACAATTTGCTGACACCTGGCTTAGATCATGTTACCTCCGAAGTGGTTCTAAGGAATTTGTTATCGGGAAATTTACTGATAGTATTGCAAGTTTAAAACCTTAATAAGTTTAATTGAATTGGTTATGATAAATGAGCATCAGTATTACTTTCTTTCAACCACTCGAAGAAAAATGTATTGTGATCGTCAAAATAAAATAATCTAACTCGAGAATTTGATAAATGTCGACGTTTCATTATACCTGAAATCGAAAAATTGATTTGAGCAAGGCCGTCTTTCTGTATTTCGGCCAAGAGCCTAAATCATTTTAGTTTTAGTAGAAGTTCCTATTTTAAAATGAAAGTGATAGAAAGTATGTGCAGTGCATTATAACATTTTTTTAAATATTTTTATAAATTGTATTCTACAAGAATAAACTTATGAATATTCAATATAATTTCCATTTAAACGTTGAAATAATCTCCATGATTAAAATAAAATCATTTGAAAAAGGAATATTATAGCCATACTCTCGACTAGTTCCTTTTCATTGTACCATTTATCATCGAGTGTATTCTTGTTAGAATACAAATCTGCTCTTTTTTCATTTTAGAAATTGTGTAAGCTATTGAATTCTTTTATTCCTAGTTTATTTGGAATGAAATGCTCGGAATTTTATGATTCAGTTTTTTTCTCTCTATTCTTCGTGACTGCCATACGAGAAAACTTTCTCATTTTTTCTCTATTCCTTTCTCTTTCTATTATGAAATATAAATTTCACTCCTGTCCTTGTTAAACAATTTTATTGATTTTCTTCTGCAACTAGCTAACCTCAAATGTAGCTTTAGTATTATCTCAAGAACATCCCGGTGAACACAGACAAGGATATTCCAGATCCTCAACCTTACGGAAGTTTCACTGCGCTCCTTAAGGCAGGTTGAGTCCATCAACACTGGGGGTCGTTAGTGATAATGCTCAGTGATAAATTCACTTCCAAATTTTCAGTTATTAAATAACTCACTTTTAACATGTCCGTAACAAAAGGGACCATTGTAATTGTATGGGCAGTCTGCGTAAGCTCTTTGTGAAGTAGGATTATGTGAAGGCGGGGTTGGGTCGCTAACTGAACCTAGCAATGTGGAAGCCAGTTGATTGAATCGATATGGATATTTGTATCTTATCTCTAGTGAAACAATATTTAAAATGATCCTTTTTTTTTTAACAAATTCCCTTTGATGGTCTCTAGAGGTGGAGGTGGAGTCCACAACGAGCAACTTGGGGTTCTTGGTATAAAACACACGTCAATTTTATCGATGTTTCCCACGGAAAACATGTTTGTATTTTCTAAAAGGTCCATTCTATGAAAATTGAACCATAGTTATAAGGATCAACCCGAAATCTGGATGACCATTTTTTGATTGAATTGCGGTTTGTTTTAAATTATTACGTTTGACTCTGTGTGAATTTGATTTTTTAGAGGGAGTACGATGAGGGAATGGGAAAATCAAATGTGGTAAAGCCACCCTCAGTGTACCCAACCCAAATTCAAATCTCAACCTCTCCGTCACCATTAATCCAATATTTTACCAGACTGACGTACGATATTACAGTAACTTCACTGTTATTGCTAATTATTTTTTATAGCATCACGTCTTACTACATGTTAGGGTTGTACGAATAAGTACTAATTAGTATAATGTGCTATGAATGGGTAAAGTTAAATTTAGAAGAAGTACATCCGCATTTGCGTGGAGGAAGAATGTATAACCATTTAGGAAAAATTATTATTATTATTATTATTAGCACCGCGTCTTACTACCCATTCAGGTTATACGCACTTACGCTAATGTGTAATGGTAGGGTGATTGTGAGATGAAATGAAGGACCTACAGTTTAACGTGGAATCCGAACCACGGTGGAGGCCTGGCATTCCCCACAATCACAAGATGTCTTGTCAGAGGTGAAGGAAGGATTTGGTAATCAGATAAACCTGTGCCGGGACCGAGGATTGAACCCCGGCCGCCAGCACAGAAGTCTGACACTTTACCCTAGACCACAAAGTCACCCCATTTAGGAAAAAACCTCTCTCAGTACACCCTACTGGTTTTTTAGTACTGCGTATTACTATCCGTTCGGATTATACACCTATGTACTAATTGAAATAATGGTTTGGGGATTAGGAAGGTTTAACTGAGAGGAAGTACATCCATATTGGCGTGTAAGGAGAGTGGAAAACCGTTTAGGGAAAACCACCCTCAGAACCTGACCGGGATTGAATCCCTGTCTTCGGCGGTCTAGTCTAACATAAGAGTAGCGCTATAGACCACGCGGCCACCGAAGCGGGATTCTAGGATTTGAGCCCCGATATTCCCGTCTTTGAAAGTCCGGTCTATCGTGAGAGTGACACCTTGGAATATAAAGACACCGAAGCGGGTGATAGTTATGTTTGATTATAATTGGTTGCATGAAATTATTCTAGCTTATTACCTTCTAAATAACTAAATAAAATTTGAAAGATTCTCTAACTAGTAGTAAGAGTGGAAACTCCCATTTATTTTAATGTTTAGATAGCTGTCTAATATGCATGCGGATTTGTTTAAAATTTAAGGAATTTGGTCAAATAATCAATTGTTTATTCAACTTTATTACATATAGTACTGTGTTCGTATGCTCTAGGTCGTTATTCTCGCAATATAATGAACTACCAATGACGTGGAGATCAGGGTTTGAATTTATATCGGGTGTACTGAAGGTTTTACACACTCATTCCACACAAATGTGGGTACACTTACTCTAAATTCAACCTTAATTACCCCTAACGCAGTGGAGTAATTAGTTTATATACGTAACAACCCGAATGGTTTGTAAAACGTGGTTTAAAAAAATGTATATTATGTTTTAATAGCTATGTTTCATAAAAATTTAATTACTTCAATAAAAAACTGTCTGATTGTCCATGCGGATGTTTTGAAAAATGTTTATAGAACTTAAAGAGTTGACCTGGCAGTCTAAGGGTAAGGCGTCAGACTTCTGTGCTGAGGGTCCGGGGTTCAATCCTCGGTCCCGGCACAGGTTTACCTGATTACCAAACCCTTCCTTCACCTCTGACAAGACGTGTATTAATCACAGCTTGTGGATATGGGGAATGCCAGGCCTCCACGGTGGTTCGGATGCCACGTTAAACTGTAGGCCCTCCAATTCATCTCACAATCACCCTACCATTATACATTAGCGTAAGTGCGTAGAACCCGAACGGGTAGTAAGACGTGGTGCTAATAATAATAATTTAGAGAACTTAGGCCGCTTTCTGACGGTATGATACAGGCTTTTTTATTTTCAGATTGGTGGAGTACCGTAAGATGGGGCTACTTGGACACCTTTTTAGCATATGTTGGCAAATGATTCGTTGAATTTTTAGAATGGGGCAAATAAAAATTATGTATAGTATCAAACTGACCTTCCAGGTAACATGGCTGGAATAAAAATTGGAATACATTCAACAAGAAAGGTAAAAAAAAAAATCTTTTTGTGTGCCCAAGTAGCCCCGGGACTTGGACTTGGACTTGGACACCCACACTTATTTCTCATTTAAACGTGAGGTAGACTCTCCGGTTATCCAAGCTACCCCGTAATGTGAACGTAATTGCATATAATGTCTTATATTAATAAAAACCCGCCTCGGTGGCGTAGTTGGCTAACGCGCTTGTCGTGTTGAGCTAGACTGCTGAGGACGGGGAGATCGAGGTTCAAATCTCGGTCGGGTGAACTGGGGGTGGTTTTTCCTAAATGGTTTTCCACTCTCCCTCCACGCAAATGCGGGTTCACTTCCTATAATCTTACCTTCCCAATTCCTAATCCATTAGCGTAATTAGTACTTAAAGCGTATAACCCGAACGGGTAGTAAGACGCGGTGCTAAATATAATATATTAATAAAAAAATACGTGACATTCTGTAGGACACGATCGGCATTGTTAAAGAAAAAAATCTCATCACAATTTAAAGACGACCTGGATCGCTTTATTTTGGATGCAATTCTGATGGAGATGTTGTTTCGAGCTATGAAAGATTCAAGAAAATCTGTACCTGGAGTGTTGTTTTTAAAGATTAGTACTTGTTTGCCTTGTTTGTCCAAGGTATTTTTTTACAACATCCCTTATATCTGTCCGTGTCAGAGAGGAAATCCCCAGTTTGCTACCACAACAAGGGTATCTGCAATAGTGGCTTCTTCAGTTTTGCTTAGAACAGTAGGATGTCCAAAAGGTTTTGGATTCTGTCCAAGGGTATTCCGTATAAAGGTTGTCCGAGGCACTTTGAATTTTTCAGAAGCTTGGTTTTTTTTTACATACCCCCCTTTCCCACCGAACTGCCTCTAATGCTTTTTTTCCCAAATCTTCATATCTATAATTTGCATAGGGTTTTGAGCCCGGGTATTTTTTCGTACTTTCTAACAATTTTTACTCAACAACTAACACCTGTAACAAAGGAAACAGAACAGTAAATAAAAAATAATATATTTATTAGAAAAAAAAATTAATAAAATCACTGCGTCATAGCATGTAGAATTAGCCCCACGGTGTCCAAGTAACCCCATCTTACGGGAGTACTCCCAGTAGTTCAAGGAAAATGTAGTCTAGTGATGAGGAGGATATTATTTTGTGCCTTTATTTGTGCTTAAGAAGAAAAAAAATACGCTATTGGGGACATCCATACATTAAGAAAAATATCACCTATAGATTGTTTATTGCGGAAAGAGAATTGGCTAAAGATTAGGAAACATTTCTTTGTCGTGTACTTAATGTCAAAAAAACACTTTTCAATAATTGGCACAAGTTATTATTATTATTATTATTATTATTATTATTATTATTATTATTATTATTATTAGCACCGCGTCTTACTAACCATTCGGGTTATACGCACTTACGCTAATGTGTAATGGTAGGATAATTGTGAGATGAAATGGAGGAACTACAGTTTAACGTGGGATCCGAACCACGGTGGAGGCCTGGCACTCTCCACATTCACAAGATGTGATTGATACACGTCTTGTCAGAGGTGAAGGAAGGGTTTGGCAATCAGATAAACCTGTGCCGTTGATCCAAGTTATTGGTCCAGCTGTTACAAAGCAAAATACCCCAATGAAGGAATGGGTATGTACTGAGGAGAGTCTAATGATAACTTTAAGGTATTTATACAAATGAAATAACTTAGTGACATTTTAAACGTCTTCATTAGTAACTTGAGTTGCATACAGTGGTGGATACTGGAAGTTTGAAGACGGAGATATTAGAAATAGAGGGCTGGATGAAACTAGGATCAGTGGCAATTTACCTCCATGCTTTTTCACTTTTGTCTTTACCAGAATATTCGTCAAGTTTATAATTTTAAAGGCATTGCTATTTCTCAATTTCTAAAATCAAAGTTAAATGTACTTACATCTTGGTAGAATGCCCTAATGAAAAACAAGGGGAAAAAATGTTCAAAATCCTTCCAAAGACATATATTAACTCAGTAAATGCAGATCCGCAAATGAAATTGTTTAACGCAAAGTGGTAAGCCGAGACCTTGCTTCCAGCTCCCACGCGTACCGACCAGTGTGCGACTGCCCATTCAATTGTATGCGTGCGACACTCTGTATACCGAACTATTACCGTACTGCAACCGAACCGACCAGTCAGGTAGCGGCCTAAGGGGAATATAATAATAATAATAATAATAATAATAATAATAATAATCATCATCATAAAATACATAACCAACATATTAGTTGCTTATTTTATTTAAAAATTGATAGGTACCTCTACCCAACCCTGAACAGTTTTCGATTTAAAACCACGAAATATTTAACAATCAAAACTTGGTTAAGGTTGTAATAATTGTATTATTTTTATAATTACAATATCAAAATTTAAACTAATACTAATAATTAGTTTGATTTTAGCAATATTTAATGAATCATTGTTCCGCTTTTTCTAGTTGTTGACAGGATACGGATGGGGGCATAAAGGGGCTGGTAGGGACAATCAGTTGAACAGATAGTTAGAAATTTAAAACAAAGAGAGAGTGTTTCTAGGATATCAACATTTTTTATCCATTTAGAATTTTTCTTTGATAAAAATTCAAGCTTCAGATCTGCTCTAAGAAACATTATCAAGGTCTTTATATATTTTCAGGTCAAAATTCCAACGTTTCTTTTAAGACAGGATTTGAATTCTTCCAAAGGGTGTAATTTTAAAATCCATCTGACCAAATTATAAGAATCTATAATTTTACTTATGAACTAATAAACTTAACCAACTCACCTGATAAATCCAAGGGAAGTATATCTAATCATATATTCTAAATTATTTCACTCAAAGCTATGAAAAAATTAGTGACAAAAAGGATCCATTATTTGCACTCATTTAATTGCTTGTATTGGAAGTATCTATCTAAAACTTATCAAAAAATAATAATTTAAAACCCTATTTTTACATAGTGAGCCACAAAAACAGATTAATTTAAATAATAAATACTTAACCATGGACTATTTATTTATAATGTAAATTTTAATGGAACATACAAAACATAGCTTATAAAAACGAGCTACTCGGGCATATATAACTTATTTATAAAATGTAATGACAGTCCAATTTTTGCATGAAAGGCCAATTGAAAAAAAATCTTGCATTAAAATTGATAACGCTTTAACATTTATAGCAATTGATCATATCTGTAAACATGTAAATATGATCATTTATGCGAAACTTGAAATCAACCATCATGTGTAAAAAGGTTTTGTACTTAAAACTAACCAACCTTGTTTTTTTAATGGATTAGCATATAATTTATTTTTCTATTTAGACTCACGTTGAAATGTGAATATATACTTTGATCGTCTAATTTTTTCACCCTAATTTTAAATTATGTTATTAAATATATTTATAGCACCATTTAATCAATTCTAGTTAAGTAATTTAGCGTTTTAGAGGCCTCTAAACCCGTGTCCGTTCTCTCGTAATATTATAAGCTAGAGTGAAAGAATGCAATGAGTATTACTTGTCAGTCATGTCAGTCTCCTTGGCGACTCTGCAGATGACTCCTCTGTTCATGCTGCATTTCCCCGTGACTGGATCCGGCGGACCCAGATTGATGTAGGGTGGCTCTTCCAGGAAGGTGATCCTCAGGTGAAACTTTTCGGGGACTCCCTGAGGAGGAGTGTGACTGTTCCCCGGCCACACAATGTCCTTGATATCCAGACCTTCCTTCTGCCACGACTTCCACACTCCGATCTTAAAACACAAGACTATACTGCGTTACTTCTGGAGAACTCCATGTCCTTTATATCCAGACCTTCCTTCTGCCACGACTTCCACACCCCAATCTTAAAACAAAAGACTATACTGCGTTACTTCTGGAGAACTCCCTGTCCTTTATATCCAGACCTTCCTTCTGCCATGACTTCCACACCCCAATCTTAAAACAAAAGACTATACTGCGTTACTTCTGGAGAACTCCATATCCTTTAACTCCAGACCTTCCTTCTGCCACGACTTCCACACCCCAATCTTAAAACAAAAGACTATACTGCGTTACTTCTGGAGAACTCCATGTCCTTTATATCCAGACCTTCCTTCTGCCACGACTTCCACACCCCAATCTTAAAACAAAAGACTATACTGCGTTACTTCTGGAGAACTCCCTGTCCTTTATATCCAGACCTTCCTTCTGCCACGACTTCCACACCCCAATCTTAAAACAAAAGACTATACTGCGTTACTTCTGGAGAACTCCATGTCCTTTGTAGCCAGACCTTCCTTCTGCCACGACTTCCACACCCCAATCTTAAAACAAAAGATTATACTGCGTTACTTCTGGAGAACTCCATGTCCTTTATATCCAGACCTTCCTTCTGCCACGACTTCCACACCCCAATCTTAAAACAAAAGACTATACTGCGTTACTTCTGGAGAACTCCATGTCCTTTATATCCAGACCTTCCTTCTGCCACGACTTCCACACACCAATCTTAAAACAAAAGACTATACTGCGTTACTTCTGGAGAACTCCATGTCCTTTATATCCAGACCTTCCTTCTGCCACGACTTCCACACCCCAATCTTAAAACAAAAGGCTATACTGCGTTACTTCTGGAGAACTCCATGTCCTTTATATCCAGACCTTCCTTCTGCCACGACTTCCATACTCCGATCTTAAAACAACACAACAAGAAAATACTGCGTTACTTCTGGAGAACTCCATGTCCTTGATATAGAGACCTTCTTTCTGCCATGACTTCCATACTCCGATCTTAAAACAACACAACAAGAAAATACTGCGTTACTTCTGGAGAACTCCATGTCCTTGATATAAAGACTTGCTATCACTTCCACACGCTTAGCTCAAAACAACACGACGAGAACAAATTTCAAGTCGATCATTAATGTAAGTGTTCTAGTTTTAAATAAAATTAGAGTAAAAATTAAAATGAACGTATTTTTAAGAATTGGCACTGGGCAAGAAAAGATAGTAATACTATTTTTTAAATTATATTGAAAATGTGTATTTCCTTTTTTTAAATTAATATTAAATACTTTTTTGACAATTTTATCTATTTTCCTATAGTATTTTGTAATATATTTTTGTGATTTTTTTGTATTTAATAAATAAATTACCCTTTTTTAAAAACACCTGTTTAGTTTAGTTTAGTTTAGTTTAGTTTAGATATCAAACAATTTTAAAGCATTTTAAAATTCTAGCGTTTTCATGAAAATAGACATTTAAAATATATTTTGTATATATGTTGTGTATTTCCTATAAGATTAATTATTGAATATGATAAACCGAGATAATTTTGTGAGGTAAAAACTCAATACACTGTGTATGATATCATTCAATTATAATACATATATTGTGTGACATTAAAGCACCTATCAAAGATTTCGCCAAGTCATATGAAACATTTTCCCTAGTATTACACCAATCTGTTAGTAACACAAGACAATGATAAATTGTCTGCTACCCTGCTTTTGGGTAATAGTTCAAAGTTTTCAAGGTATTTAGTCTATGACCCCCTTTATGTGAATAGTGAAGTTCTAGGCACCCCTATTTTTACCCCAAACTATAATAATGCTTTAAAATATGATCTAACAATGGTATTTACGAATTGTTGGCAATTTTAACCACATCGCTAGCGCTCATGGCGTTATTGCCACGAACTAAAAAATTCGAAGCGGTACGTTACACTTGGAACACAACGCATTTCCTATTGTGGAATGTTAATTAATCGATTCTTATATCAAAGTCAATCAAATTTAATTAACCCAATATTTTATAAATAAACCACGTTATAAAATGTAAAATCTAGCTAAACGCCTTCTTTAAAATAAGCTTCAATTTACTAACAAACCAGTAATGGCGAATTTTACATAGACTTAACACTACCATTTCTATGGACTTCACGTCCGCGCATTCGCATTTCTCTGTAGCGTCATTGAAAGCTGCTCCCAGTGATAGTGCCCCAAACTAGTTTATGGGATCAGCTATACCTATAAGTGTGCCCACCCCATGCGAAGTATTGTTTTATTAAATTATTTGTTTTTTATTTAACCTTTTCATATCAATGTCAATGTATGACCAACTGATCCATTTGGGTGGTCGAATGGTCCAAGACTTCACTCTAGTAATAGACTGAACCGCATATGAGGGGGAGGTGGTGTCGGTTTTCACATTCCGGTTGGGTGTACCGAGTGTGATTTTTCTTGAATTGTTTTCCACTTATCCTTTGCGCAAATTCAGGCACACTCCCTCTAAATTAAGCCTTACCCACCCCAAACACATTAGCCTAATTTGTTTATATGAATATAACCCGATTATACAGTAAGATACAGTGTCAAAATAATTATATTAAGGTTTTAATTTGTGAACTGACAACCAAGTTATTAATTTTTAAAGATCCCCAGAAAATCTTATTGGCCACCTCTTAGGGAAGTACTGGGGATAGACCGCTTCTTAACACGGGTGAACCATTTTCGTCGACCTTCAAAGAAGCCGGGATTTGATGTAATAAAACTTCGTCCTCGGCTAGGAAAAAGTTTAAGACCGCCCATTCTACAGATAAAGTGATGACGTAAAAGTCTTAGAGGCCCACGGGACATTTTACTGTTTGGCTATTTGGTAAAAAAGGGTTCACTATTAACGTGTAATAGTAATTTCTGACCCATCATAAACTCGGAGAAGCTGTTTATAAGGAAGCTGAGAAAAGTTTGCGGACATGAGCTACGAATGGGATACAGATATTTACAAATACCAATTCCTATTTAAAATATTTTCGCTTATTTATTCATCATATTACAACAATCAAGAAAATTTAATTTGTTTCTGGACACCTTGGTCTTAGATCATGGTATATTATTCTGGCCGATACATTATTATTTAGATCTAATCTTGAAATGAATTAATTGAACTGCTATAATCGTTTTAAATAAATTATAATGCGTTTGTTTCAGTTTAGCTTTTGTCATCGAGATATTTAACGTCTACTTTCTAAGTACACGGATTTAATCAGCAGATGACTTACAAATTTTTTTTTACGCTTGTAGCTCTTTGAACAAAAGCGCGAGTCTCATCCTTTCTGGTTAGTCATTGACCAAAAAATTGGGGCTCGAATCCCGGTTGAGTATACTGAGATTATTTTGTTTTCTTAAATGGTATACCCTATGGGAATGGGGTTACATCTTCGTCATCCCTACACCATCTAAAGCAGTGGTTCTCAACTTAGGGGGAGGGGAGGAGATGAAGTACTTTCGGAGTAGAGGGGGGCTTGGAACAATTCAGAATTAATGTTAAAAATTATATATATATATATGAAGATATTTTTTTATTTAAATAACTTTTCCAAAGTAATTAAGATAATTATTTATTGTAGTATTGGCAACACTGCCAACCAGTTCAAGAATTCAAGCCTCGGATTTGCCCACCAATTCTCCTCTATAACCTCCTACTAAGCCAGAGGTCTCCAAACTTTTTATACCAAAGAAGCCATAAAGATGTAGCCACATGAAGATTTATATGTTTAAATTGATACTATTACTCTCATTATTTATGTCTGCAGGATAGTCAATACAAACACGCCTTCAATTTCTGGTTGAAGATTTACACATAGTTATTCTATTCGTGTAATTAATATGAGTGAATATTTTAAATAAAAATGTAATTATAATCATAGGCCTATTTATAAAACCAACATTTTATATTATATATTTAGAGACCAATATATTAATTGCTTACTAAAACAGTACAACAGTAAAGAAATCACTTACATAATTTATAATATTTTGTTACTGTGAAATATTAAGTAAGTTTAGTTATAAGCTCATTGTAGACATGATCATCTCGTATTAATAGGTGTAAAATAGATTAAATCAACCTAATGATTTATGTAGACAAACATTTATTGTGAGAGTAGTTAATCGATTATTAATAACTGATTAGTAATTGATTATTAATAGCTCTTTTATAACGATAATATTAAGGGCTTAAGTCTATTATATTAATTTTTTTCAAATCTATAGTTTATTAATATTGCTCTTCTTTCAAAATTTTATCTTGATAATTGACATGAAGAAGGTCGATGTTAGCGAACCAAACATATTATATTTTAATTCTTGTTGCTACCTGCTTCGGTGGCCGCATGTCGATAACAGTGATATCAGGATTCGAATCCCAGTCGGGTGTACTGAGGGAGATTTTTCCAAAAATTGTTTTCCCCTCTCACTCCACGCAAATGTGGGTACACCTCCTTCAAATTAAACCTTTCATCTTTAACTCATTGGCGTAGTTAGTAAATATGCGTACAACCTGAACAGGTAGTAAGAGGTGGTGCTAATTAAACATTATTCGTATGTTGATCGTAATAGACGCTAGAATAATAGCCGTCCCTTGTCGAGACAAGTGGGAATAGTTTACAAAGTTAAAAGAGTGATTAAATAGTAATACCATACTAAGTGAGAATTCAGCTCAATAACTGTTCCTTTTAAAAGGTAGATACTAATAAACCAAGGGAGTTAATTCTCGGCCGAGGAAAGACGCTTCTAACGGACGATCACCAGTGAAATTACTTGGAGTGTCGCGTCATATTATTCATGTATCGTATATTTCAACCTGCACTTTCTAAACTCAACATGAACTAGAACATAAACAACTAACAACTGAACATAGAACATAGACAAATAATCATTAACGTCTAACACATGAAAAAAAAAAATCATTAGAATGACAGATAAACCCAAGTATATAAAATCGACAAGCAAATACGTATTTAAAAATCAACTCACGAAATGTAAATTGAAACTTTTGCTTATTATAAAAGTATTCGGTATCAATTTCACAGTGTAGTTTTTTTTTTAAATATTTGTTTGCAAGTCGATTTTGAAATTATATTTGTGTTAAACCAACATTTACATTATTATTGTTTGCCTTTCAATATTATTATTAATATTTTAGCGGTGCGTCTTACTATCTGTTCAGATTATAAGTATATGTACCAACTACGCTAGTAAGTTAGGGATGAGAAAGGTTGAATTAAAAGGAAGTGTACATGGATTTGCATGGTGAAAGATTGGAAAACCACTGTGGAAAACCATTCTTAGTACACCCAACTAGTATTATAACCTTGAACTCTCTGTCATTGGCAGTTTGGTCTATTGCGAGAGGGATGCCTCAGACAATGCGGCCACCGAAGCAGGTCCTTTGATTATTAAGTGTATCATTCATTGACTCTTTCACTTACTGATATTTTCACTTGCTCTCACCTGCATTCAATCACCAATTGACTATAATCACTATGTAATTAATTATATTATACACTCATTAACTTACACTCTCATATTCCCACCTCATTCTCTCTTATCAGCCGCTCCCTCATTAACACAAGTACACTCTCATTCAACCATTTATTCTCTTATTCATTCTTTCATTTAGCTTGATCAAATGCCCACTCATTCGGTCACTCAATCACTCATTTAACGACTCTACACACCAAGGCGAACTACCCAACACATGGAGGTAAACGCAGTGGTACACACCGGCAAGCGGGCTGTTCGCGTGGCAAGATGGGCCTGCGCGGTCAGAAGCATGGACTGATCGCTCATGTCGGGTTGTCCGCCCAGTTTTTCAGTGGGCAGCAGCCATTTTGATTCAGTTCTGAGGCCACGTGTCAGGTTTCCGATCTTTTCTGGTTTTTGTTTTATATCTTTATAATCGGTATGCATCCATAAACCACAGATAGGCTCATAGAAGCTGTTAAAGAGAATGGCATACTGTACAGTATGGAATTGAATGGCTATGAGAACAGTATATTAACGAACAAGAAGTGGAAAGAAATAGGCCCTATGTTTGGAATGAGAGGTAAGATACGTAGCCTTTACTATGATTCAATATAGAAGAAGTTATGCGATGCTTCCACAGCGTAAATTACACGCACACACACACACACACACACACATCCATTACTATGAAGATATCGACCAGAACAACACGACTCTCCCTTTGATCACGCGAGCAATTCACGATATTGGGTGCGTACAAGTTCGCCAACGGATCAGATTCGACCTCGCGTTCGCCTTGTTATGTGGAGGGAGTCCTTAAATAATGTTTTATCATATTCAATATTGCATGTACTAATTAACTTCATGTATTATACCCCCACTCATTCAGTTCTTCAGTAACTCGCTCAATCACTTAAACGACCCCTCACTCATTTAATTAATTAATTTCAATATTTAAAAAACCTTATAGAATTTTGAAATCTGGTGGGTAAATTCTTTTGTATTACTACTCAATGAGTAATTATCTTATGCTCCCAGTTTTAATATATATATGTATATATGTAGCCATTTTTATTCACAAACTATATTCAAGAAAAGTATATTTTTCTTTTAGCACCGAGTCTTACTACATGTTCAGGTTATACGCATATGTGATAATTACGCTAATGGATTACGTATTAGGAAAGTTGAACCTAGAGGAAATGTACCCGCAATTCATGAAGGTAGAGTGGAGAAACATTCTAAAAAAAACACCTTTATTACACCAGACCGGGATTCAAGCCCTGATATTTTACATGTCAAAATAAACATGGGACCGATGGCTTTACTTCCTCTCCGAAGGAAGTTGTGCTACGGATTGTTATCGCTTAATAAATATCCATTGGCCTCGGCAGGGTTTGAATTCACGTACATTGGGTCCTGATGCGAGTACTCTACCCCAAGACTACCAAGGTTTAACAGTAAAATATAATATAACACCATAAAATGTATTTTAACTATAATCTCAAAAGTAACTTATAGCATTCTTCCACTCTTTAGATCCCATGATGGGTTTTTTTTTTGCTTGAAATCTAATTTTGGGATTAGTATGGGATTGCGTATCGGAAAGTTCAAAGAGAAATGAAACCACTCTTCGCGTTGCTAATTTCTCCTCTAATCATGGGCGTACCCACAGAAAAGACTTTCATTCAAAAGAGAAAAGAAAATTCCAGCAAAGAGAAGAAAACTTGAGATAAGTAAAAGGGTAAAACGTAAAAGAATAAAGTTGTTCCTGTAAGAACAAGAGTGGATAATCAAAGTGGTTTAATGTTGCTTTTCAAATAAATGAAGAGTATTAATGACGTTAAAGAATAATTATAAGTTCAAATAATATTATTGTTAGGATTAAATGTATGATTATTAAATGGCTTCATTCTTTACAGAAATGTATTATTTGAGAATTTGTATTTAAGACTTGAGTAAAACCAAAAGGTTCTTTAAAACGATTCATTTTGTAAAACACATTTTACTAAGTGGTATTTAGTAATACTAATATTAATAATTTGATAATATTTAGCTTTATTACTAACGAATATAAAACCCTATTAGTAAGGAATATTATTAATTTGGTTTACGAACCCACTACAATAGCCGCATGGTCTAAGGCGTACTCTCACAATAGGCTAGACTACCGATGATGGGGAGATCGAGGTTCGAATCTCAGTTGGGTGTACTGAGGGTGGATTATAGTAAATGGTTTTCTACTCAAATGCGGATAAACTTCCAATGAATATAACCTTCCTAATCCCCAAAACGATTGGAGTAATTAGTACGTAAGCGCATAGCCCGAATGAGTAATAAGAAATGTGTTTATAATTTTGAATGTATAGCAGTTTTTTTATGATTCATTGAGGGCTCTTAAAATGGAATTAAAAAGTAAATTTTGAGTTTTACTAAAACAAATTTAAATTTAATATTCTTTGTGTCATAATTAATTATTTAATAATATTATATAGTAGTAGTAGTAGTACCACGTCTTACTACCCGTTCGGTTTATACACACTTACGCTTATGTGTAATGGTAGGGTGACTGTGAGATGAAATGGAGGACCTAAGGTTAACGTGGAATCCGAACCACGGTGGAGGCCTGACATTCCACACATTCACAAGATGTGATTAATACACGTCTTGTCAGAGGTGAAGAGATGGGTTTTGTAATCAGATAAATCTGTGCCAGGACCGAGGATTGAACCCCGGACCACCAACATAGAAGTCTTGACATTTTACCCCTAGACCACCAGAGCACCATATTGCAATAAAAATACAGATTTTAAATTGGATGTAGTTTTTATTTATGTCTTATACATTGAGACATAATATTAGTATTAATAAGAATAACATTATTATTATTATTCCTGGGCTTACTCTATATTATACTTATAGGCTATTTGATATATTTGGTGTTGTAATTATTGCTTTTATGTACAACTATTAAAACGTTATGCTATTTATTTAGACAATGATTCTTAGAAATCTATTCATTATCTTTCCTCTTATTTTCTAAAGAGAACTATAAAAAACGCTTAGAATGTGTTAAATATTTTTAATTTTACAAAATTCAATAGGAGGAGTTTTTAATCTAGGTACTTAATTAACAACTTTAATTACTCTCTACAGTAATTCCGAGAGATTTACTCAAATATTTTTCATAATTTTTTTTGTAAGGACTTTCCCAAAAAAAAATCAATTTTACAATTATTATAAAGAAGTAATTTTTGGATTTGGTATTAAAATTTTAATAGGAATAGACTTAAATACTTGTCCTGGATTATTTTAATTTCCAATCTCTCCATGATGTCAGCCCGCAAGTGAGATATACCAAACAAGCGGCTGTTACAGTTTGGCGAAGATAGTGCCAACATTTACGGATGGATGTGGTCAGTACAACGAGCCTTTCAGCCATTAATCTCAGTTTTTTATACCAGAGATACTATCTCTCTATTCAAGTAACTCCTCAATTGTCCTCACAAGGCTGAGTTGACCCCGTTTCAGACCCGCTGCTTCCCAGAAATGCTAGAAGCACCGGGGATCGAACCCAGGGCTTAATAATATAAAGGCTAAATTTGAAAAGTGTCTGTACCAAATTAATGTACGATGATTCAATGGGCCTTCTAGCTACTTTTATATTTTACCCACCACGAACCCGTAGCCATCGAGTACATAACCTTTATCGCCACATCACGATTCCATATAAGACCAAAACTGTCCTAGACCAACCAACCAGCTGTCATTAAGAGTGTTAAAATTGATAACACCGGTTCTCATCAATGCCAAAAATATATAACCGTTTTTACAATACAAAATCATCATGAACTTCTTTGGTGGCCAAATGAGCTGCCTTTGTGGTCACATGGTCTAAAGTGTCACACTCGTGCTAGACTAGACAGCTGATAGTAGGGACATTGAAGTTATTTTCGATCGGATGTACTGAGGGTTATTTTTCTAAAATGGGTTTTTCACTCTCCCTTCACGCAAATGCAGGTACACTTCATTTAAAAATTATTTATTATTAGCACCGCGTCTTACTACCCGTTCGGGTTATACGCACTTACGCTAATGTGTAATGGTGGGGTGATTGTGAGATGAAATGAAGGACCTACAGTTTAACGTGGAATCCGAACCACCGTGGAGGCCTGGCATTCCCCACGTTCACAAGATGTCTTGTCAGAGGTGAAGGAAGGGCTTGGTAATCAGATAAATCTGTGCCGGGACCGAGGATTGAACCCCGGCCGCCAGCACAGAAGTCTGACACCTTACCCCTAGACTGCCAGGTCACCTATAAAAATTATTTAATCCACTATTCAGTCCCCTATTATAATAGGGAGTACCTATGTAAAGTTTTGTTTCGATAGCAGTTAAATGTAATACCATCCCAATTCCCAAAACCCATGAACATTTGACGACTCAAATAGCATCACTGACCGACCACTGAGTGTATATATGATCCTTCCTGCTCAAATGCTGACTGACCACACTGACGATATTGAATGTTACTAAACATACCTCAATTCTAAACCATAATACCACAACACCATCAACACGGCATCATACCATATTCATCCCATACGCGAGAACCATGTTGGCCAAGAGCTCTCCAATTATCACAACACTCAACAAGCATGGACAACGCTGGCATATTGCCAGCTCAACCAACATTACTCTGGCACAGTTTGGAGCCATTCGTCAACATGATTTATGTGTTTGCTTGGCCATACATTTGGGAAGGATATGTTACTGAGGTTAAACTATAAAGCCTTCAGATAACGCTCTTCAAAATTATAATAATGATTTTAAATTGTGACCAAGAACAAAATTATAAGCACTAAGAGTATTTCTATTTTTTTTAAATTACTTTTACTCAAATTAAAATTAAAAGAGTTATTTACTTCTTTGATTCAAAAATAAATTCATAAAATAATTAAAAGTGTTTAAAGAGTCAAATATTTAAAGTTATTCACTAAATTTGATTAATAGCTTGTAAATCATGAATTTTATTGTGATATCAATTGTGAATTTAACTACATTATAGTTTATCTTGGTTTTAAACCCCCTTTTAAAAACGATTAATATAAAAATACAATCATAACTAATATATTGAACAAAATGATGTGTTAACAATACAAGGTTTAACAAAGAATATTTTAAATAAAGTTTGAAATTTTGAGAAAGATAAATGTTAAGTTTGAAAAATAATAAAAATTATAGCTATTTTACTATAAAATTAAATATTACACAAGTTTAAATAACGATTTCCCCTAGCCATAGTGCTTACTTAAAAATAAATAAACAAATAAATATATCTTAATAAAATGAAGCATTGCTTAATTGCATGGAAATATATCATACGACAGTAGAGAAACACTGTACACTAATGTAAAGTAAGTGATAGTAGAGGAAGCCAACTTGAGATAATAGTTATGTTAGGCTTTCATAGGAAAACACATACACACAATTCTCTTTTAATTTCTTCTTTCACTTTTTCACTTCCCACTTCTTCACACTTCAACAGTTACACATTGTTTTATATTTTCAGTTGACTTCCTTCACATCACTTACTTCAAATATATTCAAAAATGTTTTTCCTCATCTTGAAAAGTAGATTTCAAACAATGAAACAATACTTGGAACGTATTATAATATTACATACCTCCTCCCAAACCAATTGCTTGCTTACACCAGGTCTCAAGTTCATTATTTTCAACTCTGCTGCCTTAAGGACACCGTCAGCAGTGAATTCCACATTGGGCTTTCCTTGGTCTCCTTCCACACTGACATTTCTCAAGTACCTGTGTGATAAAAACAGTCTTTACTATATGATCATTTTTACACAAATGAGCAGCTTAAAGACATTAATTAAATAGTTATTCAGTTGTACAAAATTTATTTTTCTATTTATACAATTTTTTTAAATAAAATACTTGTAATTTTTTTTAGCATTGCGTATTATTATTATTAGAACCGCGTCTTACTACCCGTTCGGGTTATATGCACTTACGCTAATGTGTAATGGTGGGGTGATTGTGAGATGAAATGGAGGACCTACAGTTTAACGTGGGATCCGAACCACGGTGGAGGCCTGGCATTCCACACATTCATAAGTTGTGATTAATACACGTCTTGTCAGAGGGGAAGGAAGGGTTTGTCAATCAGATAAATCTGTAACGGGACCGAGGATTGAACACCGGACCCCCAGCACAGAAGTCCGACACCTTAACCCTAGACCACCAGGTCACCGTCATTGCGTATTAATCTCCGTACGAGGTGACCTGTTGGTCTAGGGGTAAGGTGTCAGACTTCTGTGCTGGTGGCCGGGGTTCAATCCTCGGTCCCGGCAAAGATTTATCCGATTACCAAACCCTTCCTTCACCTCTGACAAGACATCTTGTGAATGTGGGGAATGCCAGGCCTCCACCGTGGTTCGGATTCCACGTTAAACTGTAGGTCCTTCATTTCATCTCCCATCACCCTACCATTACACATTAGCGTAAGTGCGTATGACCCGAACGGGTAGTAAGATTCGGTGCTAATAATAATAATAATAATAATAATAATAATAATAATCTCCGTACGGTTTATACGTTGTTCTATGTACTAATTACGATAGTATGTTAGGGATAAGGAAGGTTAAATATTGAGGAGGCTTAACCGTATTTGAATAGTGGAAGTTGAGTCTAAAATTATTTAGGATAAAACACCTTCAGTTCGCCTGACCGTGATTTGAACCCTGATATCTCCTTTGACCGCATCCCAAAACATACCCACAATTTTTTTTTTCAAAAAATGTCAAAGGGTAAGTTTTTAATTTGGTATTGAAATTAGAATAATATTTTTTTTGCATAGGTTAGTTGTATTTCCAATTTACATCCATAGAATGTAAATAATGGTTTCGCAAAATTGACGCTTTTGTGTCAACGGGCTAGCTATTATATTTAAATATAAAGCTCTCTTAATCTGGAAATATAATATGTTTCAACGAGCAAGCTGGCTTAACTTTTGAAATGGTATCTTAAGTGCTTAAAATTCTGGTAAGTTGATTTATGAGTTTTTATTTGTTTTTAAATAGTAATTTTACATTGGACTACGAAATAAAATTGATTTATTCAATCAATTCCATTCTAACGATTTTTACATTGATTAATTTGCGAGTAATCCAAACGGTTGGTAAGTCACGTAGAAATAAATACACGGATTTTTTAAAATAAATCTTAGAATGTTGTTAAGGAGAGTATAATTTTTAATTCATTTTAGTAAGACAGTTTGTTGCATTGCGAAGTAATTAGATTTGAAACCAGAAGTCAAATTGGAATAATTAATATTTTATAATGTGAAAAGTTAAATCATTATATTGGTTACAAAATGTTATGTTAAACACAAATTTCTAATACCTTACAAAGAAACAAAACAAAGCTCGTAAAATTTTTAATTAAAATTAAATGTAAATTAATATGTTTTTACATTAAAATAGTAACAATAAACATAATACAATGGCCAAACTACTTTGCAATGCAACAAACTGTCTTCCAGTTTTTAATGAAAGAAAATGTAATAGCCATTCATTAAGAAATTTCAATTTTTTAAATAATCAATTTTGAGCCAAGAAAAAAACACCAGACCTTCGTCAAAACGTAACAAAAGCTCTACCAATATTCACCACCTGGGATATCATGGTCAACTACTTAAATTAACTTTGGGTACTTTGCGGTTATTGAACATTTGCGTCGAGAGACATTTTCAATTTAAATAATGGGCTTGATGAACGTGTAATTAAAAAAAAAAGTTTTCACTGATTGTAACTAACGAAAGAACCCTTCCCGTTTTAAAACCCTTCTCTTTGATATCCTTGCTATAAATCCCTTCTGTGAAATTACCAAGGTATAATTGGCTTCATTCGCTCCGATATTCCATTTTATGTGTCATGCGGTCAGTTTAGTTTGGACTAGCAAATCTAATTACTTAGCCAGCTTGCGTTTTCCGTCTGCTTTTGTCCGATGTGGTTAACAGGTAGATCGCCGGCTGCCTTATTAAAGTTAACAGTGCGGTAAGGAGTTAGGATGAACAAAATAAGTATATTATAGCATTGCAATAACTACGTAATTGACACCTTCACACGACTGGGAATTATTAAGTGTGTTTTTAAATTAGTGTTTACAAATACTCGACTATTACAAATATCGTAATACAAATTTCACAGACCTACATCATATTCTAGACTCGCACTTAAGGTGGATAGAAAGGGACTAGAGAAATGACCAGTGTTTTTGTAGTTTTTATGGTAAAACATTTTTTTTTTTTTGCCAAAATGAATAAAATATTGCTCCGTAAAAACATAAAGAGTTCACTTTTTTCTCTACATAGTGATGTCAACCATTCCCGAAAATCCATCACGAGACAGCAGTATTTGATGACAAACTTTTTAAATGAAGAGGAAAGTTGTAATTAAATTCCAGAACACCCTTGACAGATAATTTAAGAAATTTTAAGTTCACTTTGGGAATAAAATTAAATTATATGTTTGTATTCGAGCAATATTTTATTTATTTATGCCAAAATATGTTTTTACATAAAAACTGCAAAAATACTGTTATTTTTTTTTTATCAAATTCCCTTCCATCCAAATTTAAGAAAATTTGTTCGATAAGTCTTCAATAAGATACTAATTTCCAAATAAAATGGATATCATGGCAACAAATATGAGGCATGAATTTAACTATATCTAACAGTGACTTTAATAATCTAGTTTTATCTAAACATCTCAAGTGGTTTTAAAATTGGAATTTTATATTAAATTGTTAATACACGTTTAGTTGTACTTGATGAAATATATACGTATTCCTGTGAGTTTATTTTATAAATAATAATTGTGTTTGCCAAGTGAATTAACCTAAAATACTACACTTGGAGTTCAAATAAATATCCATTAACAATAGCTTATATATGGTAGTATATATTGTGTATACGTCTGAACTACATACAATATTTTAAGACCGTTTGTCACACCTAGCAGTACTTGAAAGTTTGAAATATGAAACTCAAACATATTTTATTTTTGTAGCGCTTCCTACTCCCTTTCTGGGCTGTACACATTTATCCATCCATCCATCTAAATTTTCTAATCCATTAATCCATAATCTTATCACCTATCCTACTCTAATCTACTATACATCACTTATATCATCCATCCATATTAGCATCCGTTCATCTTCTTACCATAAATCCATCGATTTATCCATCGATCCATCCATCCATCCTTCAATCCATTTACTTAAAGTATGTTCCCCAGATGTATTCTGTGTAATTAAATATAAATCAAACCCCCCACCCCCACCCGCGTGACGCTAAATAGTAATAAAATTGTGCCAAAATACCAGACAAAAAAAATTACAAATAAATTATAAGTGGTGGCAACAGATACCCTCCCCCCCCCCTTTTCCATAGTTAATGCGGGCAAAAGTATTACCACTTCTAACCTTAATTTTTCTTTATTTTCATAATCTTATAATTTAAATATCAGAATTATTCGCTAACAAAGCGGCCCTGAATGTCATAAAATCATAAAAATTAATAAATTGTTAAATCTTTTTTTAAATATATTTTTAATATTCAATAAAATATCGAGGTGTTATATCTTTATTTAGAAATGATTATTAGCTTATTTAATGTAAATAATATATTTTTTTTAAACCTTAAAAATTAAACTTTGTTGGAATGCGCCGTTCGGAGCATTGCAGTCTACGTCCCTGGTTCCAAGAGTAATAGTGTGTCACTGGAATGTGTTAGCTCCCCGCACTCGACACTGGATATTGGACACAAGTGTCCGGACCTCAACCTGACAAAACTCTCCAGTGAAGCAGAATATAGGAGTAGAGGAGAGAAATCCCTTGTCGTCTGTTCAATATCGGAGGTACAACGCGGAAAGAGAAGAGCTGTCATCCCAACTCTCCAAATGCCCCAAAGATGGGTTTTAGGAGTTTGACATCGGATTCAAGAACAGTTCCCAAGGAACAGACCACTATGTTGAAAGGGACGTCGTACGAGATAGAAAAAAAAGGGGTGAGGGTGGAGGGACGGATATTATTACAGAGAAGACATTTTGTTTCTGAAGTAATTTAATCACCGGTACAACCAGTCGCCAAAAGGAACTTTATTAAAATGAGGTATAAGGGAAAAGCAAGTATAGATAAGTATTTTGGCAGTATTTATATACATATTAATATTAATATTATTAGCACCGCGTCTTACTACCCATTCGGGTTGTACGCACTTACACTAATGTGTAATGGTAGGGTGATTGTGAGATAAAATGGAGGACCTACAGTTTAACGTGGAACCCGAACCACGGTGGAGGCCTGGCATTCCCCACATTCACAAGATGTCTTGTCAGAGGTGAAGGAAGGGTTTGGAATTCAGATAAATCTGTGCCGGGACCCAGGATTGAACCCCGGCCGCCAGTACAGAAGTCTGAAACCTTACCCCCTAGACCACCAGGTCACCTCAGTATTTATAAAAAGAAGAATCTTTTTTGGCCAATTTATAAAATATTATTTAAGTAGATATGTTTAGCTTAAACTTCACATTTTATAGATTTTTTTAGCAGGACGTCTTACTACCCGTTTGGGCTATACGCCTATGTACTAAATACGCTAATGTATTAGGGATGGGGGAGCTGAATTGTATCTCCTCGGAAGAGAGTCTCTTCCGAGGAGATACAATTCAGTCGCTTCTTAGGGATGAAGGTTAAATTTAGATGAATTTTACTCACATTTGCGTGAAGTTGAATTAAAAATATTTAGGATAAACCTTGTAATATGCACGTACGCACACTTATAACTATAAGCCTACATATTTCTACTAATCAAATACATGTAAGTTATAATAAAATGCAATCCTGACAATTTTTTAGAATACGTATTTTAACAGTTAGCTATATCACACATTCCACTATGGTCCTCCTTTTAATTTTCTTCCAAGTAACTGTGAGGGTTACATTTTCAGTTAACGTGGGCTGCCAGCTGGAGCACCCTGCCTCAGACTATGTAACCACCGAAGAGGATTTCAACAGTTCTTGAATAAATGTCACTATCCCAGTGGCATTTAAACAGAATCTTTTTAAGTAAGAGAAAAAGTTCTGTTCAAATTACACGATGTCCATGGTAGGTATTCAATAACTGTTGAAATTACTATACATGGGAAATTAAAATAAACGTAGGATATCTACAGAATAAATATTTTATTTGTTTTTACCGACATTTTTTTTATCATAAAAAATGCAAACGTACGTAACATAAATCTCATTAACTTTCATCCCACCTTAGGTGTGCGCATCAACATGTAAGTTTTTTATTTTTAGTCTATATTTAAATTAAACACAAATAAATGTAAAACATATCTTACGAACTGATAACGCACATCAGTACAATATATAATACGTCTTGTATAGTGAAGTTAACATAATTATACAATAGTATTTTACATAGTCAAATATTACCGATATTAGATAGTTTCGTGGAAAACTCATTTATCGGAAATGTCTTTAAATTCAACCAGTTTGTTTAATTTTTTAACTAATTCTCTTCTCTTAATCCAACCCCCATCAGTGGCCACATAGCTTAAGACGTCACTCGCATAATAGATTGGATTTTCAATGACAAGGAGATTGGAGTTCTAAACAGGTCATGTGTGTTTAGATTTGTTTAAATAATTTCTCACTCTAGCCAGGATGGGTGGTCAGCCACGGTGCACATAATAAAATTGTATTGCAAAAACTTTTGTGGCAGTCTATTAAGATTATAAAATCTTATAATGAGGGCCGTGGAGGTTCCTGAAAAAAAAGTTGAGGCCCCAACATTAAACCAGTATCTCCCACCCACCCCAAAAATACAACATTCTAATTCTTTTATTTTAAAAATTTATTGAAAAAAGTTCAATGTTAAAGATATTATTAAAATAAGGAACTATTTATCACAATAAATTAATTTTGTTTTTAATAATAAGAGAAAATAATCTCAAAACTTTCAAAGTAATTTTATTTATTCATAAATAAGTTTTGGATGCCCGCAGATTTGTGGAGGGCCCTGGAGACTTAAACCTTGTAAGCCTCCTCCCTTAAATATGAGCCCATTTATAATATATATAGTAATTATAATAATTAAAACTTTAAAAACTTTCGTTAACTGTTAGATATTGATAAAGAATTAAATCTATCAAGAAATAAAAATAACAGATTAATGTATTATTTTTTTGACGCATCTTAACTTAGCTTCCGAGATATGTATTTTAATCACGTTGATGGGTTAGGGACGAAGCAAATAAAAAGTTATTAAAGGAATTGTATGCACCCACATTTGTGATAAAGCGAGAATGGGAAATCCTTTAGTGATAAAAAACATTAATTCAGAATAACGTGATTCAAATGTTGACCCTCTCATGATCTGTAAACCAGATTATATGAGTCTGAAATTAAGTCCACGGTCCCCCCAATGAGGTTTTTAAATTATTCACTGTTCAGTCATATTGATAACAACAGATAAATGACTTTTTTCGTTACATATTTACTGTACAAACATACCTAATCACGCCATTTCCTTACTAGATAGGCAAGAAACTATTCATATAACCCAAAAAACAACTCCTTACTTTTTTTTAGAACCGCATTCTAATATACGTTCTGGATATACGCCTGTGTACTAATTGAACTAATGGGATAGGGATTAGGAAGGTTTGATTTAGAGGAAATGCACCCGCATTTGCGTTAAGGGAGGGTGTAAAACCATTTATAGGAAAACTACCCTCAGTGCACCCGACTGTGATCGAATCCCTATCTTCCCATCTTCAGCAGTCTTTTATATCACGAGAGTAACGCGTTAGACCACGTGGCCACCGATGTGGGTAAATTCTTGCTTAGTCAATCTTTATTAACTTTATCCACACTTACCTATGTTTGCATACTTACTTCGCTTCAACAACATTGATACACAGCGTCATACATGCTCCTTTATTATTAAATCACTTTAAAGTTTCTCTTTTTCTAACAAAATTTAACCACGTTTTACATGATTTAGATGGATGTATGAAAGAGAGAGTTTTAAGAATAAAATATAATGTATGACTCGGTGTATCAATGTTGTTGAAGTGAAGTAAGTATGCAAACATAGGGGATCGTTGATAAAGTTAGTGAGGATGGATTAAGTACGGAGTTGTCACTGCATATTGATAAATCAAACAAAAACCAATTTTACTTGTTTGTTCTAGATATTTTTAGTTTTGAACTATTGGTACATCTTTTTTAAATAAGAGAGAGTCTCCCAATACATTCCAATATTTTATTAATGAATTTATCTGACAAAAAATATTTTATTAAATTAATATAATATATTCCCCTCGTTGGTGGGTGAATGGTCTAAGACGACGGGGATTGGGGCTCAAATCCCAGTCACGTGTGCTCTGAGTGATTTTTCATAAATGTATTTCAATTCCCTCACCAAAAATGTGGGTACATTTCCTCAATTCTACCTTCCTTGTCTCTATGACATTGGCTTAATTAGTACATATGCTTATATCCCGAGCGGGTAGTAGGCCTAAGAGGTTTTCAATGTCCTAATAATACAGTAAATTGCTATCGTTATTTACCGCTACAAATGTTTGTACTTTCTTAAACGTGATCCAAACGTCTATTCATAAGAAAATCCTGGTATAGCTTTTATTTTTAATCATAACAGCGGAGACGAACCAAAGTGGGTAGATGACTGATACTAGACTGATCTTTGTCCATGATTAAAATCACGTGATGTGTAAAAACATCGATCGATATTTCCCAAAGTTTCCATACAATACCTTGTTGCCGTACACTTAACACAAATTAGAGAATACAAAGAGTCTGGTTCGTATCGCTGAACATATGATCTAAATGTCAAGGTCATATCGTCTGGTCTGCTGGTGATCGGTGTTAGTATCTTGGTCGGGTGTACTGAGCTAGTGTTTTATAAATGAGTTTCCACTCTACACAAATTATGATACATTTCCTCTAAAATTCTACCTTCCACACTCTAATCTCTTAGACAAAGTTTGTAGACAGCCCCAGACGGATATTAATAAAAGAGAACTTTTTTTTTATTTAGCACCGCGTCTTCCCGTTCAAGTTATACGCTTAAGTACTAATTACGCTAATAGGTTAGGAATTGGTAAGGTTGAATTTAGATGATGTGATCCCGCATTTGCGTGGATATAGAGAGAAAGAGTGTGTGTTGTGTGTGTGTGTTGTGTAAAAACATTTAGGAAAAACCACCCTCAGTTCACCCGACCAAGATTCGAACCTCGATCTCCCCGTCCTCGGCAGTCTAGCTCATCATAAAACTTGCACGTTAGCTAAATACACCACCGAAGCGGGTAATAAAACATAATATTTGACAAAATTTAAGGCGTACACCTTTCTTAGAACTGTATCTGTCGAAGAAATTTCTCATTTCATACTACACAAGGGGTATGGGTTCTGATATTATGTCTGACACTTAAGTTCAGTCAGTATCATGTCTGTCCACTTAGCTAAAGGTCCGGGTTTGATTCCCAGCATGACCGAAAAATGTATCATTGGTGAAATGTGCGCTTTGCTTTTATAATGATAAATTAATTGCCGTGGACTGGCTGTTGTGTCTGTTTTATATTATGTTAGTTTCAAAATCGTGTGCTGATATAATCTTTCAGTTCAGAAAGGGCACGTAAAATACCTTGAATAATGAAAAAATCTATAATAATAATAGAAGCAAATATAAAATCAATGAGCTCCATTTGTTGTAATTTGCAGCTTGTAAAGCAGGAATGGCCAACCATTTTTCGATTGGGGGTGGCTTAAATTCTAGCCGATTTGACCAGGGGTCATACACCAGTTTTTTAATGACTTATTCTCTAATATATTACATAGACCTCCACCATATACATACATACATTACACAAGTAGCACTATTTTTATGGTTCTGGAAACTACATGGAGCAATTATGTCGGCCTCAAGAGTCTGAATTATTTCTTATTTTTGAAATTTTAAATAAACCTATTTCAATATATGATGGTGGGCCACACAGAACGTACTTGGGGTGGGGGGGGGGCGGGGCGCGTCGGACATGCCTGCTATAGTGTGTTCCCATACATAAATAGACCATACAGACAAATGGACAATCGCACAGGACAAACTTATTTATGTTGGGTTTTTTTTTATTTCAAGATGAAGTTCAATCGATGCACACTTTTGAATATTTGTAGATATCAATCATCTTAATGAGAAAGTATACATTTTTATTTAGTTCTCAACATAGATTTCTGCAGTTGAACTGATTTTATCAACGTACTGTACATAAGAGAAAGTGCGCTTGGTAAGAATAAAGCACACTTCTCTTAAAATACGCTTAAGAGTCGTAGTGTTAGGCGTATACACACCATGATTTAGGTAAGAAGACCAATCTGGAAGGCCTTATTTCGTACCATAATCCTACTTTATATTATTTTGATAGGATCGAAGGCCTTTAAGAACAAGCTCCCCCCCCCTTTTTTTTCTTTTATCACCACGTCTTACTACCTGTTCAGGCCATACGCATGTATAATTATCACTATAAAGGGTTAGGTAAAGGAAGGAGACCTTTTATAGATGAACTACCCACATCTGCCTTAAAGAAAGTGAGTAACCATTTAAGAAAAACCACCCTTAATAAACCCAACCAGGACTCGAACCCGATCTACTGGTCCTCATCAGATCGAGAATGACTCCTTACACCATTCTGTCATTGAAGTGGGTCAACAAGCTTCCTACCAAAATCAGGGTTTTGGTTATGTTAATTATATGGGAAGATCATAATCCAGGGGTCAATGAACCATCAAAATGTTTGTTTTAGAAAATATTCTAAATAACAATGCGTTATTTTATTTGAGACTAGCAGAAGTACCCGACGTTAACTGGGGTAGCTATGAAATGCATTGCGTGGATACCCCGGCCCACTCTTCTCTTAGCTTCAGACAGACAGAAAAAAATGTTCATTTTATTTCTTACAACCGATTGTTCATTAATTAAAAAAAAATCTAATCAAAATTTTAAAATTCCTGTTTCGAGGTATACATGATCGTGCACAGGGGCTACTAATTTTTAAATTTCAAACCTCTAAGTGCGGTAAATATTGCGCAATTATCATGACACACACACAAATTCTTCATTTCATTAATATATAGAATATAATACTTGGATAAGAAAAAGTTAAATTTAATAGTTATTAAATTACTAAAGGTCTGAAACAATATTAATAAATAGATTTTAATGAATTTAAAAAAATGTTAAACAGAATTCATAAAAAATAAAGTGACACACCTAAAATAACATGAAACAAAATTAAAATGTTTATATATAAATATTGTTAGTGGTTTCTTCGGTAAAAAAAAATATAACTAATTAACTAACTTTTCCTTATCCAAGTTTCATCTCATATGTTAAACAAATTTGACTACTGTTTGTTTTGACTCACTTGAAGAATCTATCCCCGGTCTTCCACCTGGAATCTCCCAAACCCTCACATGAGAGTTGGGTATTGAGGGAGAGGTTCGAATTCTGGGGATCCGTAACAAAGTCTTCAACCCCGTAGGCATACACCTTGATGGCCGTGGTGATCTCATTCAGCAGGGAGGCACTGCTTGTGTCGAAGTGCACCCCTAGAAACAAAAGATAGATAAAAGGTAAACCAAGATGTTGGGACAAGGATAGTATTAAAGTTTAGGAGAGTCGATTAGCCATTGGGCGAGTATTTATGTACAATGGATATTGTGTTGTACACTTTTACGGTATTCAATTAAATATGTTCATTAGTATAATTATAAAATAATCAGGATGTATATTAATTTATGTCAAATATTCAAGAGGCATAAAATATATATATTTAGTGGAAAGCATTTTATTTTGTTGGTAATACGATTCAACCTATTTACATGACTGTTGTATGTGTTTGAGGTTAGGATTTAGTATTTATCAACGTACCAATATCAAAGAACATTCCTTTCTATTATTTAAAGGAACTTAACGAGCAAAGCGACAGGTCAAACAACAAATATTGCAATAGTATGTAAGTAAATAATATGAGATATGGTTTTGATTATTTTGTAACGATGGTCAATCCTCGAGAGTTAAACCACATAAATTAATTGTCAGTATCTCGATATCGGACTACCCGCTTCGTTGGCATCGTGGTGTAAAGAGACACACACACTCTCGATAGACTGGTTTACCGATGAAGGTGATATAGGTGTCCTGGGGGTGGTTTTTTTTAATAAATGGTTTCTCACTCTCCCTCTTAGAAAATGTAGGTTTACTTCCTCTGAATTATTCCTTCCTCATCCTTGGCCCATTTGTGTGAATGTGAGAAAGAGTGTGAATGGTTAGTTAGACGCGATACACACACAAAAAGGTCACCTTATTTTCAAAGAGTCGAGACACACAATATTTGATTAGCCTCAATATTAACCCAACACACGTTAAACATTTCCACCATTATTTGTGAATTTGAGTCTGGATTTATAAAGTATATTTATTTAGCATTGCGTCTTACTACCCGTTCGGGTTATACGCTTATATACTATTTACGCTAATGGTTTTAGAGATAAGGAAAATTATATTTATAGGAAGCGTATCCACATTTTTCATGGATAGAGAGTGGTAGACCATTTTATAAAAACCACCTTCAGTATAACCGACCAAGATTCGAACCGTGACCTCCCCGTCATCGGCAATCTAGTCTACTACGACAGTAGCGTCTTAGACCATGCGGCCACCGTAGTGGTTTGTTCCATCTGTACCGCCCTCCTTCTCCTCTAATGGACAAGGACAGGCGCACATATACATAAACTAAAGAGGCCCTTAAAAAAAAATAGCAAATGATTAATTGCAGAAGAGCAGTAGGACCACATAAATGCGAATAGGTCTTCAGTCTGACCTATACAACAATTTGCTGTCATGAAGCCTTCCCAACCATCACCCGTTATTTTGTACTATCAGTCAAGGGGGAAAAAGAGGCGAGAATCCTTAGAGTAAAGACAATGACTTTTTTACCTGCAATAGTAAATTAAAGATCGCATGCGAAGTAAATATTTATTTGAAAAATATAACAATAGATATATAATATATGAATATAGGTAACAAATAAAAATATATATATTTATATAGATATATGAAGAACAGGGTTATGCCCATGATAATACTGTTGTACCGTTGCCATAACATTTGTCCTAACAATTATTTCCAAGATTAATATATAACTTCTCTATGGGTCTCCGCGGCAACCCTCAATATAATGACAACAATAACTAGCTGCCACAGGCCAACAATCCGCGTTTCAAAATCGGATTGAATCATATGACTTAGAAAATTCAATTTAAAAACAACTATTTATGGCAACCAAAATCTATCTTTTAAAAGGAGATAGTAAATCATTGACTTAGCCATAAAAAATAAGTACAAACAATATTTAGCCTTAAGGGCTATAAACATTTCCCATATTATCCAGGCATTACGCCTTAAAAGATGTAAGATCAAAAAAAAATACAAAGAGATAATGTCCCTCATGGTTTTAACCATTATATACCACGCCGGAAGGGCAAAAACTCCCAATAATACATTTAACCTGTAATAAAATATATTACGACACGTTGGGCTACGTAATTAATCATGTTTACAAAAAAATAGTGATTTAACCCAAAATAACAGAAAGTAAGCCCATAATTAATTTTGTATATACCTTGGGAAAAAATCCCATCCTAGAGCGAGTGTCTAGTGACACGGTTGATTCAAGAAGTGAGTTTACAACACAAACAGAACCCGTATATAAACCGTTATTCTCTGAGGGGAGGGGAACATAGGGGAAACAAAAGAACATCAAAGAACAATCACACGGAACAGAGGGAAGGGGTCGCAAGTCACCAAAGGAAACAACTAGATCATTGGAGGGGCGCGTAGAACATCACGTGTCTATCACGAGGTTATTCCCATGATGCAATGGGCGACCTCACGCTCAATGTGCCACACCTTTCACTCGTTTAGTCTTTTTTCACACTCGGTGCAGAAAAAGTGCTCGCTAACAGGGATGTTGTTTAACGAGAGTCGAGACACACTAGCCGAGAAACGGGGCACTTCTTGGTGAGTACAATATTGTTTATTCTTCGGTGTTGTTGAAATAGTGTTCATTCGCCAGTATATCCTTCATGCTTGTAATGTTGATGTCAATCAACGTTACACATCTTTTCGTAACCGATAAGACCTAGGCATCAGTTTCCAGGTTTAAAAGTTGTTTTACTACCACTGGGGATTTTAGGATAAATAAATCCGTATACGTCTGATGGGGATGATAAAAAATAGAAGAAAACGTCTTGTTTGGGCCACACATTAGGTATAAATAGTTTAATGGAGAGAATCATTGAGGGAGAGTAAGAGAGGAAGAAGATTGGTTTGGAATACTAACAGATATCAACAAATGTTGAAGTTACTAGAGGATGAAAGAAAACGCTCAGAACCAAGGATTACTGGAAGACGTCTAGTTGATACCCGTCTCAGAACATATTCACAAAAAAAGTTTACAATAATTTTATTCTTATTAAAGTTCCGCAGTGGTAATAGGCCATATAAATTGTAGATGATTATATCTGATGTAGCTTAAAAAAACCTATGACGAGTATTTTTAGAGCTTACTATGTAGGCCCAGGTGGTCTATGTTTTTTGTATCCCAACTACATTTTGGTAAAAATAGATAAAATATTTCAAAAGATAGTTCAGAAGTTTTTAGTGTATAGAATGAAAGGTTACTATGTTTATTTTATAATAAATAATAGTTGAACTAAACGTGATTGCAATCTGATTTTAGAAAGGTAGGACAGCTATAAACGTTACTAAAACAATTATAATACATTAATACGTTAAGTAGTGTGAACTAAAATTGTCAATTTTCAAAGATAATAACAATACTTATAAAATATTACTAATACAGTGGTGAAATGTTATCGATTTTGGCTGAAATTTGTTTTTATATAAAAGTTTATATCCCTACCAAATATTAAAAAGAACATGTAAACTGGCGTATGAATATTTTCAAAATATGTAATATATTTATATAACTATAATATACGTTTTTTCATTAAGTGGTACAACTATATGTTAAATTCCTGTAACAACATAAACGTGAATAATTGCTGTAGAAGTAGAAAAGTGTAAATAAAGATAAAGATGGGGAAAAAATCTCATAATTGCGTGAAACCATTAATAGGATACATATTTTCAGCTCAGCCGTTCATTTAAAATTCAAGTCTTCCAAATAAACACTTTAGTCTTCACGGGAAAGAGAGAAGACATTTCTATGAGAAACCTATTAGTGAGTTCACAAAGCAGAAGCGTATACGTTTTAAATGTGGTGAAACGGATAATAGGTCGATTGATGGTATGAGGACAAGAAGGGATTAAACTCAAACGTCAATACGTTTAATGATACACAAAGAAGTCGCTAGCCCAGCGAATAAAACTGTTATTTTTGTATTAATAATAAATATACCCTTAGGAGTGTCGCTAGTGTTTTCCAAAACGAACAATATTTCTTTTGATGGTCACTAAGCTTCTATTTTTATTCTTTTATCTTCCTTTCCATACTTGAAGTAAAGGATGGATGGGTGGAATATATTGTGGGTGGCCTGGTGGTCTAGGGGTAAGGTGTCAGACTTTTCTTTCTTTCTTTAGTGTTTTATTTATAAGATAGTTACTCGCTATATACATAGATGAATTTACAGGATATAATAGAAATTATAATTTTCTCCAACCCATAGGGGTTCTTCAAAATAATGTTTATATCGAAAATAAAATAAAGTCAAAGTTCTCTAAATCCCCAAAATAAGGCACATATCACATATTTAGTGGAGGGGTTTAATGTCCCCACAGCACGACACATATCACCTGGTCGGTGTCTTTACCGCTGGTGCCCTTACTGCGTCACTGGGCAACCAGCGCACTGCTAACGAACTCGGCCTATTGGCCGGCATACCCCGCTGTCTGGCCTCCCCCTCCAGTCTCACACGACTAGAAGGGGGGGTCTTGACTCCCCAGATTCGACTCCGAGGTCACCTGCCGACGTCGACGAAGGGATTCACTACGCCGTCCCTGATTCGGCGGTAGGGGTGACTTGGTTCGGGCACAGATTTATCTGATTACCAAACCCTTCCTTCACCTCTGACAAGACGTGTATTAAACACAACTTTTGAATGTGAGGAATGACAAGTCTCCACCGTGGTTCGGATCCCACGTTAATCTGTAGGTCCTCCATTTCATCTCACAATCGCCCTACCATTACACATTAGCGTAAGTGCGTATAACCCGAACGGGTAGTTAGACGCAGTGCTAATAATAATAATAATAATAATAATAATAATATATTGAAACCCATTTAACTCCTCGGTAAAACCATCGTGTTAGTGCTTTCTATTGGAGAGAAATGAAACTAATTTTTAAACTATCACTACTAGTATTGTATTAAACCTATATGTTAACTTGTTCTTTTTGCATATAGGCTACATTCTAAGAGTGATGAATGATCTTTGACCTCTTATTATCCCCGGGGTTTCAATGATATACACAGTTCTTCTTCCCCACGATCAATGTACCTCTACAAAAGATTCAAAGCTGATGAACAAACGCCATGGCGTGAAATGGCTATCTAATGGAAACAACCTTTAGCGAAATCGTTATCAGGGGTAAAATGTTCTGTCTCTTGAAGTGGTCAAACTAGATATGCGTTGTTTCTAAATGTTATATTTAAATATATATATATATATATATATATATATATATATATATATTTAAAATAACTTTTTTAAGAAGATACATTAATCCAAGGTCCCCACAGATTAAACCATTTAATTATTATGTTAAATCTATTAATATTTTCAGGCCCTTGATAATGGATAGAGATTTTATGTTTTTTTTTTCTATTATTTTAAAGCCCACTTGGTATGTGAGTATTTTATTAATTAAAAGGGATGATTTAGGTAGAATTTAGAGGAATTACGTTTAATTTTGCTTGGAGGGAGAGTGAGAATTTATCTAGAAATATAAAACTAGATGAGTATGATATTAAAAATGTGTATTATTAAAACCATCCTATCAACAGCACATTTTCCATATTGAGTACTCGAAGTACCACGGAAATGAAGGCAAGCTAAGTCTAGTAACCATCCCATTTTTATAGTAACTATTTTTCGAAACAACAAATCTATTTTTTAGAATAATGTTTAAAAATTTATGGTTTTTTGTTTCAACTTTAAAACTCTTTAAATAAAACTTAAATTCATTAACATGGAAAAATCCTAGCTTAACCTGCAATGACGTCATAAGTTTAGTACGTCCTTAAACTGTACCTGTGATTATTGTTCTGATTAATCAGTAGAAAACTCATTGGTGAGTTATCAACCAAATTACGTCCCACATATAGGTATGTATAGCAGAATCTAAACTCCATTCATGGTAGGAATTACTCTCAGAAAGGTCTTTTTTTCCTACCAATATCCTACTATATAATAGACAGAGCCCTGCGTTTGTGGAGATCACGTTAATTCGCGAATGTTAGATATGGCTATTTTTCTTTCAGATGTTCACATTTCAGGTTACCCTGATTGCAAATATATTCTCAGAATTGTCGCGATAATTCGCGAAATCGGCGTTTTAGCACGATATTCGCGATTTTAAACGATGTCCGCGATAATCGCGATTTAGTCACGATTTTTGGCATTCGCGCTAATATTTTGGGATATTGAAAAATAAATTTTTGTGTAATATTTTGTCTTTGTGACTTGTACATAATTTTCCCGGACCAGCTTCCGCTAAATCTTACTTTTTTAATAAGTTGACAGCACATTTTTTTGCGGACTAGTGTTTTTACCGTTTTGTCCAAACAAAATTTAATTTTTGGTTTTCACTTCAATATGTTTAGTTTACCTGTTTCAAACATTGTCTTGGAAGTCTAGTTTTAACCCAACAAAGTCACCTTAATAACGAAAGTTTGGTAAAAACAACTTTTTTTAACGCTTTTGTCTTAATTCAATAATTTCGTCGCAAAAATAGGATTTTTGTAATTCACCGCTTATTCACCGCTTTGGAAACTTAAAAACGAAATTGGGCTTTTTTTATTCACCATAAAAGCAGGGCTCTGATAATAGACTTCTGGTAAGGATAAAAACCTTTATGAAAACAATTCCTACGCTGAACAGACTTTACATATCTATGAGTGGTCAAATAGAGACTGAATTTGTGATAACATATCATAGATATAGTTTTAACCAGCACGGCTTAGCCTCATAGCATTCCACGACACTACACTGTTAAGGTCTTTTTCAACCAATCAGGCAAGACTAATGATCAGGAGCTAGTTTTATGGCGTTGTTTAGAATAAATTTTAAATTAACTATGGAGTTATGTAAATGTTATACTTGGGGGTGTATTTTATCTGAATCTTATCTGAATTCCATTTCATACCAATAGAGAATCAAACCATATTTAAATTAAACGAAAGTGCTTTGACGATAGAGAAAACGCCAGCAACACTTTAAGCAAAATGTAAATTTTGTATAATTATTGGGATGAATGCTCATAAAAGGACATTCAGCCATGTATAGTGTGACCCAATAGCGTGTCTTGGAGTGTTGCCAGTGTAAGCATAGTTGCAGTCCAATTTTCACAGAAATAACCGTATATGACAGCTAGAATGTTACTAGATCTACTTGAATGAATTCATATATCAATTTATTTGTCACGATTTATTAATATTATCAATATCTTACAAATTAATACTAAACAATATCATATAACCTAAATTGGTAGTAATATATGGCGCAAATAAAAACAGCCCTAATTATGTAGTAAAATGTTATTAATGTTAACAGACAAATATATATTTTCTAAAAGGTCTTTCATAGCAAAATAGTAGTTTTTTTTATCGTTTAAACTGGCCCTGTGTATTATTTTCATCAATCAGTAGAATACTCATTAGCCAGGTATCAACAAAAATAAATAATTGTGGTATTTAGTACGGCATCTCACGACTCTTTCAAGTTATATAACTAAGTACGAATTACGATATGGTTAAGGGATAAATATATAGGAAATGTACCGCATTTTCGTGCAAGGAGAGTGGAAAACTATTAATTAAAACCTCAAAACATATAACTGGGATTCCAACCCCGATCTCCTCGTCATTAGCAGTCTGGTCTATTGAGAGAGTGACGCATTAGACCATGCGGCCACCGAAGTGTGTTAAAATTCATTCCTTCATATTATGTAGAGCAAAGTCATGGTGTGATTGATAAAATGAGGATCTAGTTTGTGAGAAACATTTACTGGTTAATTTTAAACAAACTTTGATTACTTTAGCAATATTTTATGACAACTTATGACAATATTCTATAGCAAGTAGCTAAACTGTTCTGAAAGTATGGTAGGACAGTTAGTATAGAACATTTACAAACTTTTGGTTTTAGAAACGGACGTAACCTAAAGAGATTATTTTCACTGTCCTCAGTAGGTAAGATTTGTCCTAATTTAAGCATATAGAACAGGGATGGTAAAAACTTAACTGCACTTGTGTGCCAAATATTCTAAGTTTTTCATTTAGTATTTATAAACAAAAATCTGTTGAATATCGTGAAATGTAATGAATAACTCAAAGTTTTAAATATTTCAAAAAAGAATATTTTTACAGTTGCCAATGAGTGTTCTAGAAAATATTAATTTCCCTAATAGTGAAAACTATTGAAATTATCGCCTTAAGTGAAGAAAAGACAATAAATGGATAAATATGTGAGAATTAGAAATTTATACAATATTTTATATATTAGTATGAAAATTGTTGCGTTTTAGCAAGGATATTTATTTTCAGTTCACAACTTTTGTCTTCAGCAGCACAAAAATTCAGTCAGGTACGAGCCAAGACGATTTACAGCTGTTGACTTCATAGAGTTAATTGTGACATTAAATGACTGTTGTAATATTACTGACTCCCCCCCCCCCCCCTTTCCCTTTTAAAAAAATAAACCATGGTCGGAAAAGTTTGATTTAATGTGCCCCCTCCAAAAAACATTTTCAGGGATTGTCGTGGAGGGAAGAATTGAAAATAGTGAATTATTGTTATTATTAGCACCACGTCTTACTACCCGTTCGGGCTACACGCACTTACGCTGATGTGTAATGGTAGGGTGATTGTGAGATGAAATGAGGGACCTACAGTTTAACGTGGAATCCGAACCACGGCGGAGGCCTTGCATTCCACAAGTTGTGATTAATACACTTATTGTCAGAGGTGAAGGAAGGGTTTGGCAATCAGATAAATCTGTGCCAGGACCAATGATTGAACCCCCAACTCAGAAGTCCGACACCTCACCCTTAGGTCCCCAGATTAGTGAATTAAGTAACAGATAGAGTATATGATAAACTAGCCCCCTTTCCCGTAAAAAAATATTGTAGAATCCTGTAAAACAAAGCTTCAATCATCCATCATGTCAATATAAAAACAAATTCTTTTTACTTTTTTTTTTAAAATACAGTCCTACCATCACTGTATAGCCCCCTGCCTCATTTTATCCTCCCTCCTATTTTCATCTCATTCCTCTTTCCTCACCCCTACCCCCCCGTCCCCTTTACCAACCCCACTTTTCCTTCAACTTATTTTTTTCCAACGACTATATAATATACTATCGACATTTTTATGAGGAATAAATTAAATTTTCGAAATAAAATATAGCCTATGTTACTCACTGATAATGTAGCTTTATATTGATGAAAAAAAATTTAAAATCAGTCTGTAGTTTTTGAGTCTATTCCATTTCAAACAAAAAAACAAAAAATCAAATCTTTCCTCTTTTTAATATTAGTATAGATGTATAGACTTTTTTTTGCAAACGTGAGGAATTACTGACTGGGAGGACATGATATTCAAGTCGGGGTCTTTAATAGACTATTCGTCGCTCTGTTGGAACAGAACGTTGACTAGGGTACACCTATGGAGGTTGTCTTACGTACCCGTAATGAGATGATGTGATGATAGTAAATATGGAGGTGTGGGCTGGTAGGAGTTTTAATCCTAATTTAAGCCTAATTTGCCTTTAGAGAAATATACCCAAGGTATCAGCCGGAAATTGAACCCTGGACCCGGAGGTTCGTAGCCAGCTGCACTGACCACTACACCGTGGTGTTGGACGCTGAGACACTAAAGTTATGATAATAATATCTAAAATAAGAGATTGTTTAGAAGTAAGGTCATCGTGTCAGTAACCTGTAATAGATTAAGTAGAACTTGGGTTGATACCCGAGAAGTCCGTTCGTCTCGGCTAATGCCTGCCCACGTATCTACAAGGTGGCTTTCTCCACGGTTTCTATGTACATCCGTTAACTATCGCTAAGTTAATTTCAGGGAATCTAGCCTTCGCATTAGGTTCTAAATCGTAACGACATGGAACTTCAACCCTCCCGAGCTCTTTAAACTCTCTAGATAGACATCTTAATCCCGTATTTAATTCACAAAAGGTAGTCTATTAATCCTCAACGGTCTATTACCCGAATAATCAACTGTAATTGCGTCTTTTTGAGCTACAAACGTTATTGTTTTAACACGTGCGGTAGCAAGCTTACTTGCAGTGATTAATTAAACACATTGTTCGTGTAGTTTGGAATTAATGTTATTGTTTCGATGTTGAATGTTGCTGTTACTGACGTTGGACTGTCCTTTCGTCAATATTTATATAACAAAACTATTACGAGAATTAAGTCTTCTGAAACGGTTAGAAATATTTAATTTTTTCGTATCAGCGTGGCACTCAAATTGTGTTCGCCGATGGATATAGTAAGATTTAAGGGGGGAAAAAGAACCTTTTGGAAGACCTTTTTTTTTACCAAAATTGTACCAAATATATAGGTTGATAAGCCTATTCACATTAGTTGAAATTATGATAAAACTGCTAAACTTAATTTGACAAAGAAATACTCATTTTAAAGGTTAGGGGCCCAAGATAATGGCATAAATAATAGCATTCAACAAGAACCCGATTTTACTAGCGAATTTCCAGTTTTTCTGATGGGTGCGCAGTTGCTCAAATTATGTATAGTAATTTTTTGTTTACTTCACCATGGAAACCTTGATTTCTGTATGATTGCAGTTTATTATTATATAATTATTATGTTTACTTCACATAAATTGATTTCTGTTATTGATTATTATTATTATAATTATCTAGCACCGCGTCTTACTACCCGTTCGAGATATACGCACTTACGCTAATGTGTAATGGTAAGGTGATTGTGAGATGAAATGGAGGACCTACAGTTTAACGTGGAATCCGAACCACGGTGGAGGCCTGGCATTCCACTATTCACAAGTTGTGTTAATACACGTCTTGTCAAGAGGGAAGGAAGATTTGGCTATCAGATAAATCTGTGCCTGGATTAGATTGAACCCCGGATCACCAGCACAGAAGTTGAATCTTACCCTTAGACCGCCAGTCACCCTATGATTGCATATTTGTGAATAAAATATTTATCCTGGTTATCAATCATACTTAAGTGGTGGTGAACAATTAGAAATATAGTGGTAGAGGGGTGGTTTTAAAACTTTCACCTTGTTCTGAATGATAAATATAAATGTTTTGCTGAAATTAAACACTGAAAGCTCAAAATATATATATAATAATTTGAATAGATTTTGACGATAAACCTTCTACTAGAATGTCAATGAAGCGTTATTCTTTAAAAACTATTCTTATAAAAAATTTTTAACAATTTTAGCGCGATAATCTGCAACCATTGTTGCAATGATCCACTAGTATAGTAGGACTCTGGAAGGAATATAGACTTTTCAAAAGTTCCTTTCTACCCAAATACTACTATAATAAGAGGATGTGTGTAAAAATCATTATCAAATGAATTTGTAAGGAAGTTTCCAAATATTTAAATTAAGACCAGTTGATTCCCTTTGAGCTAATTTTATTTCTTAGTGCAGTGGTTTACTACCCGATTGAGATGTATACAAACTGTACAATTACGCCATTTAGCGATGATTAAGGTTAAATTTAGAGGAAATTACCCGTAGAGGATTGTAAACCATTTACTGGAAAAATCATCAATGTAGACGACCGGGATTCGAACCTAAATCTCCCACCACGTTAAAATCATGGCTCACGGGGCCCTGTCCTTGATTTTGTGGGGCCCATGGACTTATGATGAACCCTAATGCACTTGCCTGCGACCCTATTCTTATTTTTATAAACCAGTCGAGGAAATAAGAATTTTGGAATGTGACATTTAGGAATTTGGCATAATTTAGATAATTATATGAGTTTGGTATACAAAATTTGTACTATTTATTTGACGTGCCCTCACTCCCCAATAGTTTGTAATGATTTTTGGTCAACGAAAATAGTGGTGCAATATATTTGGCACACATTTGAAATTAAATCAAACATGATAATAAACGGGATATCTCATCACGGAAAAAAAAATATGTAAACAATGAAAATGATTTATGACAAGTTTTAAATCCCGATATTAATACCATTGCTGCAAATTGATTTTTTTTAAATTTTGATAAAGATATAAGGTTAATAATAATAATAATAATATAAATAATCACCGCGTCTTACTACCCGTTCGAGTTATACGCTTTTATTACTAATTACGCTAATGGATTAGGAATTGGGAAGGTTGAAATAGAGGAATTGAACCCGCATTTGCGTGGAGGGAGAGAGGAAAACCATTTAGGAAAAACCACTCCCAGTTCACCCGACCGAGATTCGAACCTCCCATCCTCGGCAGTCTAGCTCAACACGACAAGCGTGTTAGCCAACTACGCCACTGAGGCAGGTTATATAAGGTTAAACTTATTGTTTTATAAAGGATTATTTAGATCTACAGGTAAACAATTATACCGTTTGTAGAGGGTGACAAGACAAGCATTCCCAAGTAATGAACCCGTGGTCAGCAGCGTCAAATGGTGGTGTTACGAGACGTCAAAGTTTAGGGGTGGGCAACTCATAAATATTCAGCACATAGTAAGTGGAGTGGAGTGTAAATTCCGACTATTAACGGAGGAGGACGGCGTCTGTTTGTATATCTCTCCTCCCTCATACGTTCCGCCGTCAGTGCGTTGCCTCCAGTTGCACCGTGGACACAATGCATGTCTGCCATTTCAGGGAGTGTGTTACGTTCCTCCATGTTGACAGACAACCGTACAACGCCGCCCTGCCACGCTTGCACCATCGTGTATGTCATGGGCGCGAGTGGTGAGTTTGCCTGGCTTGCTGAATGTGTTGCCTACACCCTCAGTTGAGTACAGCATCAGCTTCGCCGTCTCGTAGCGTCACAATTTAAGGCAGGTTCACACTGAAGACTAAGCTAAGCTAGGATAAGATAAGATTTGCTCTGCTAACTTATTAGAAAAATAGCGGACCATGTATTTAAATGTGTTGGCTCACACAGAAAGCTAAGCTAAGCCAAGCCATGCCACGCTATGTTTTATACGATCGCTGGCCTGGCAGATTTTCCATCTACCATCTTGATCCATCATTGCGCGTGCTCATAACGCAGCTTGGGTTACGTGTTGAACAGAAGTAGTGTGAAAATAGCCAAAGACATGTTGATGTTTTCAGTTTGTTTTACGTGTATTTAATTAATATTCTATTTAGGTTTTGTGTTAATAAGTGTTTTAGATTAAAATGCAACCCTTAATTGAACACGTCAATCCTACTTCTTCAAAAAAGCTGCTAATAGCAGCAACTCCTCTTCCTCACTATTAGGCTATCATCTGAGCTCAAAACAAGACATTTTGGAGAATGCCATAATTTAACTTCACTGGAGCAGACCAGAAATAAACCACAATGAATTATGGAGGGATCTTAACTTATCCTAGCAATGAGTGTTTAATTAAACTGACAAAAACTAATATAGCATAGCAGAGTTCTGTGTGAACCAGCCCTTACTCAAATCTAATTACGTGGGAATACTAATATTGTGACCCCCCCACCCTACAACCTGTAGCCTATATGTTTGTATCTGGAGATCTTAATAACCCTGTTTAGGCTGCATACTTTTTATTTTTGTAATAATATAATGGTGACCTGGCGGTCTAGGGGTAAGGTGTTGGACTTCTGTGCTGGGGGTCCGGGTTCAATCCTCGGTCCCGGTACAGATTTATCTGATTGCCAAACCCTTCCTCCACCTCTGACAAGACGTGTATTGATCACAACTTGTAAATGTGTGGAATGCCAGACCTCCACCGTGGTTCGGATTCCACGTTAAACTGTAGGTCCTCCATTTCATCTCACAATCACCCTACCATTACACATTAGTGTAAGTGCGTACAACCCGAACGGTTAGTAATACGTGGCTCTAATAATAATAATAATAATAATAATAATAATAATAATAATATACAAAACTGGAAATTATTTAACTCAAGATAAAGACAGTACTTTTTTTTTTCTAAATATGGTACTTTTAGTATTTTTAATATTCAATGTGTCCTTATTATCGAATTATTTTTTCACCCCCGCCTTAGACCGCTTGATTGCCGAAGCGGGTTTGAGCCAAATTAACCCTCTCCTTAGTGAATGTTCTTCTCTTTATCCTCCAACACGAAGATCATACTTAGCACGTTCATGTTCAACTCTTGCCAGAAATGTTGGCGAGAATAAAGGCTCCAGTTGACTGTAACGATAACGACACGAGAGAGAGATATATAGTTTGGCTGACAAGAGTGAGAGAGATAGAAGAGATTCATGGAGACTTTAAGAAGGGCCACATATTATACGCTAATCACTAAATAGGAACCGGCAACATTACCGTTTACGGATAATGGGGTATTTTTATTTTCGTGTTTTAAATTGATTTATGGTTGCTTAACGATTAAAAGAAATAAATTCTGAGAGCTGAAGGAGGAGTTGACAAAGGACAGGATGCATTGGCGGTTTAAGTTCACTGGCAAAATTAATGGACTTGTCGTATGATATAACACCTATTAATAAATAATAACAATATTGACAATATATTCGTATTTGAGAAGAAAGAATAAATCTTAATCTGGTTAGTATCTTAAAATACAGTAAGAAAAATTCAAAAGATATTTATTTAAATTGTATATAATAAATTGAAGTAAGATCAAATACTAACGTAAGATGAAAGTTTCAGATTAATAAAATAACTTGAACTTTCATTAAATAAATTATATATTATTAACTCTTTAAATAAATGTTACGGTATATCGCAAAGACTTATTTCTCCATTGCCTAAAAATTGATATATTTACTCAAAACTCGTAAGATATATGAAACGAAATAATAAACATTGTTTCATAAAAACTTCATTTAAGAACATAAACTAAAGAATATACGTTGTTACAGGAACACATTGAGAATAAAATAACATCTCTGTTTACCAAAGAACCTAACAATTAATTTTCCCGACATCAATTTTTTATAAATATTTGCCAATATCTCAGAAACTATTGGTTTTATAGATATATTTTTGATTAAAGTTTTCTATTTTTAATACTAACATATTTTTGCCGTGATAAGCTATTTTTATCTCAAAGACTTGCAGAGATAGGATCAAAAATGGAAATTTCCGCTTATTCTTTCAAAATAATTTTCATGGAATAAATAAGAATTGCCATTTGGTTTGTAATATTGAACAATGCATATATACGAAATTTAATCAAAATCATTAGATCATATTTGTAAAATAAACTTTTTCTCTTTTAATCGCTAATTAAACTAACCTTAATTTTAGGTTTGGATATATATTTATAAAACTAGATCTAATGAACCTTGTGAAATCTTTAGATATCAAGTTTTAACCAGATAGGTCAAACAGTTTTGGCTCTAGTCCCACCAACAAACAGGCATAAAGATATACATAAGTCATTACAATTTTTTTTATATATTCAGGGGTCATGAAACATCATCAAGATCTTGAGTTAGATTTTTTTTAACCATCAAAATACTTTTTTCCACCCAATAAGCGTGAGAAAATATATGTTTTTAAATTATTTATAGCTAGTTAAACCACTTTTATTTTCCTTCTAACCTTCGGAGAGAGAAATGATTGCAACCATCATAAAAAAAAAAGTGAACTGCAGATTTTGATGGATATCAACTTTTCAAGACCACTTAAACTATAAAAAGTGTTTATTGCAATGTGTGTCTGTCTGACCTCCAAATAGAGCCAAAACCATTTTACCGATCAGGCTATAACTTGGTATCTTGGGTTTTCATAGGGCTCCCCAGAGGATTTTTTTAAATGATCCATACGACTCTAAAATAAGGGAGGCTTACTTACACAGCAAAAATAAATAAAACGGATTCTCTCAAAATATTCTTAAAACTATTTTGGCTAAATTTTATACCAATACACCGTTTAATATAACTAAACAAATTGGTGCATCTCATTTTCCCATTAAAATGGCTTTGAGGGCACTTTTAGATGAACAGAAATTTACAATTTTGATCATATCTTCGCATCTATTTGAGATACGAAATAACTTATTACCAAAAAGTTATAGCTCTGTTAAAACTTAACTACTTATTTTTGAAATAATATTTTCCAAACTATAGGCAAATATATTTTTAAAGAGAGATTTAGGAACTGGAGAGTAGAAATTGAAAATAACAAAATAATATATTTCTGTAGGTTGTCTTGATCAATGCAAGTATCTGGGAAGTCTGCCGACAAAGGATGCCTATTGACTAAGGATCGCCATGGCCAAGGATGCTTTTAACAAGAAGAGGTTACTGCTGACCAGCAAGTTGAGTTTGGAACTGAGGAAGAAACTGATGAAAAGCTACATTTGGAGCATCGCGCTGTATGGAGCAGAAACTTGGACTCTTGAGAAGATGGTTAAGAAATACTCGGAAAGCTTTGAAATGTGTTGCTGGAGAAGACTTGAGAATATTAGGTGGATATACAGGGTATCATATTAAGAAGTCCGAAGAAGAGAGGATGAGAAGATAATATTTTGGATGCGATTCTTCAGCGCAAATCAAACTGTATCGAACACATCCTTAGGAATAACTGTCTTCTACACGCCGTCATAGAAGGAAAGGTTGAGGGAAAGAGGAGATTAGAAAGAGGGAAGATTAAAATATTAGATGACTTGAAAGAAAAAATAAAATTCTGGGAGCTGAAGGAAGAGGCAGAGGACAGGATGCTTTGGCTGTCTAAGTTCACTGACAAAAGGAATTGACTTGGCGTAAGAATGAACAAATAATAATAATAATAATAGTGTCTCTAATTTCATGTATGTCCATTGGTGAAATGTGATGTTCGTTTGATCTTACGAGCTTTAAGTATAACTTAGATAAAGGAGTGGTGCACCATATCATTTATTTATTTAATAATGATAGGAAAAAATATAAAGTGAGAATTAAACAGATGTAAGGTAAACTAGTTACTTAATGCATCACATTATTAAACTTGGTTATCAATTTGAGGACTTAGGTCTTTCGAAGTCTTAACCATAACTATTACTTCTCCTTACTTATTTGAATTTTAGAATGTTTTCTAAAATGATTCGAGGAGTTAAGTTACGTAACCAGTTTACTAAATAACAAGTTGATTCTCCCTTTATATTCTTTCTTATCACTATTAATTAATTATTACTATTTTCCTTACAAATCTAAAGAAAAGTATTTAAAAGTTAAAGAATAACTTTCAGTGCACAAGCTCCTAAAAATATAGTTCTATAGCTGATACCTGTAAAAAGTGCGTGATTAATTATAATCTGTTAAAGTTAGTAGCTCAGGTCTTTTAATTCCTTTGAAAAATCACGCAAAAAACTGACATATTTATCCGCTTTGTAGATGTGTTTTGTCACTTAAGTCATTTACGTAAATTAACTTCACTTATCAAAATGACTATTCATATTTTCAAGGTGGATGAATGTATAACTATTTTGGTAACTTTTAATCTAACATAAGAGGTAAAAATTACCGGGACAAATTACCAAGTTTTAGAAATGTATTTAATGTTTGTGTAAATATATGTACATATATTAACAAATATTTACGCATGGGTAGCATATACTTTAAGGGTGTGCCACGCTTCAAAAACTTCAACTTCATCTCTAATACTCGACAGCCTTGACCTTGATTCGAATTAAAAATCTGTTTCCCACTGTTAAAAAGCTTCACTAATAAAAATGACAACAGCTAACATATTAATGTGTGGGTAATTTTTTACATTGTGTGCTGTTATGTACACTTCGTCTAACCTGTAAGGTAGTAAGATTATTTTGCATGGTCCTACTATGGCATATCTTTTAATATATTACCATAATATAATATTTCATGGTAGTTTTATTCCTTTCAGGGTAAGCGGAGCTTTTTTCACACACCAATGTTCACATCAAAAATATATAGAATAATTATTGTACATGTTTAATAATAATAACTTAATTTTTCAGCTTAGGATGGATTATGTCAATAATGCTAGTAATAATATATTTTATAAATGCTTTTTTAAGGTCTAAAGGTGTTTAAATATTTTTGTCTAACATTAAACTTATTTTTTGAAATTCCCTTTGGTTTCATTTCAATTCACCTTTGTTTCAAATTGAAAAAATAGATTTGTTATATCGCTAATAAACTTTATTCTACTTAGCTACATAAATCAAATCAATGTGGTGTCTGCATGGCCTTTAAAGGCTCTTAAACCCATTTACAGATACTATGAAGAGTTGAAAATGGGTATGGACGTTATGGGCAAAGTTCCAAAACTTCGAAAATGCCAGATAGTGGATCCTCAATGACTAGGCCTAGTATTTAGATAAAATGTGATATCAAATGTATCCTTTATTAAACTACGTAAATCGAAACCGAATGTGGTAAACGTCTCACCCAGCATGCCCACAGGGAACTGGTAAGGGGTCTGCAAGTTCTCAATAACGCTTTGAGTGACCACCCACACGTAGTTCTCTCCGGTGATCTTGAAGAGGTCCCTTGCGGCTGTCAGGATGTGGATGGCTTCCTCTCTGGTAGAGTAGAGCAACATCACACGGGACTCTGAGTTCACGAGCTCCTGCAAGTCGTGCGGCTTAGTCACCAGGACGACGTTCAAGATGGCGAGCCTGCGACACGGGAGCTCAAGAAGGTAAACTTGCAATTTCAAGATCAAGATAGTGAACTTATAAAACCAAGCTAAAAATGGTGAACCTGCAACATACAGCTCAAGATGGTAAACTTGCAATTTCAAGATCAAGATAGTGAACTTATAAAACCAAGCTAAAAATTGTGAACCTGCAACATACAGCTCAAGATGGTAAACTTGCAATTTCAAGATCAAGATAGTGAACTTATAAAACCAAGCTAAAAATGGTGAACCTGCAACATACAGCTCAAGATGGTAAACTTGCAATTTCAAGCTCAAGATAGTGAACTTCTAAAACAAAGCTCAAAATGGTGAACCTGCAACATAAAGCTCAAAATTGTGAACCTGCAACATAAATCTCAAAATGGTGAACCTGCAATACAAATCTCAAAATGGTGACCCTGCAACACAAATCTCAAAATGGTGAACCTGCAACACAAATCTCAAAATGGTGAACCTGCAAAACACATCTCAAAATGGTGAACCTGCAACATAAATATCAAAATGGTGAACCTGCAACATAAATATCAAAATAGTGAACCTGCAACACAAGGCTCAAGATGGTAAACTTGCAATTTCAAGCTCAAGTATGTGACCTTCTAAAACAAAGCTCAAAATGGTGAACCAGCAACACAAATCTCAAAATGGTGAACCTGCAACATAAATCTCAAAATGGTGAACCTGCTACCAAAGCTAAAGATTGTAAACCTGCAAAACATATCTCAATATTTTCACAGCAATCGGCGTGACGCATGAAAAAAATGAATTTAATTGCTTATAGCTCAGAAACTATGTTTTATAAATAAATATTATGAATAAAAAATATTTAATTTCTAATTGTAGGGCCTAATATAAATTTATTAAAAGTTATTTCACGTTTCAAATAGTTGAAGAGATATGATCATAAATGGAAATGTCTGACAATGTAAAGTGTCCTTAAAATCATTACAATGGGGTGATTAGTACCTCCATTTCATTTGTAATGTTAAATAATGCTTGGACACACAATTTAACCATTTGACCAGCAGTAAACTACTCTTAATTTTAGGGTTGTATATCTAATTCCTAAAAACCTTTCTGGTAAACCTTATGAGAACTCTAGTTATCAACTTTTAGCCTGATCGGATAAATTATTTCGGCTGTAGGCCGATGCCAGAATCGCGAAACTACTTTTATTTCTGTTTCAATAGCTCATGAAACGTCGACACTTATACAAATCTCGAATTAGACTTTAGTGACTATCACAATACTTCTCTCACTAAGGAGTCGAGAAAAATTAAAAGTTAAAATGTATGTTTGGTTTAAATGTTTTTAAATGTATTCTAAGTGGATCATTCAGTGGAGACGAGATTCAGACATCATAAATGCCTCATTACTTAAGAACTAGTTTGTTATTTTAAAAATAAATGTATATGAGTTGGTTCTGTGGCCACATTATCTAAGGCGTCACTCTCATGTTATACTAGACTGCCGATTGTAGGGAGATCAAAGGTTGATCCAGGGCCGGGTGTACTGAAGGTGGATTTTCCAAAGTGGCTATCCACTCTTCCTCCACGCAAATGCGGATAAACTTCCTTTAAGTTCAAACTTACTCATCTATAATTCATTAGTGTAATTAGTAGATATGCGTATAAACTTATCAGGTAGTAAGATGCAGTGCTAAAATATATACATAAATGTCTCATAAAATGGAGAAAAAATTTATATATAAACATGTGATTAAACAAATAAATTCCTTACGTTTTAAATTGTATAGTTTAAAAAAAAAAGTGATAAAAGGTATGATTAGATCTTTTTAAAAGGTACTTAACACGAAATCTCTCAGTTGAAATATTACTGTAAATGGTAAGAATCATAGGTATATATTTCCTCAAGCAAAGAAATGTATTTTAAATAGGCTCATAACACCACATTTTAAGTCAATAGAGATTGTTTCAATAGATTTATAATTTATAACAGCCCTTCCACAAGAAACACTACATTGTGAAGACATTTACATTCAAATAGGTGGTGGCCTTAATTAAAATAATATCTAAATAAAATAACTATACATTAATTTTCGTAACAATTTTGTACGTGTGTGAAAATAATTATAAATATATATTATTATTGTTTCGTTAGCTATTTGATTATACAATGAATTTAAATGTTTATTTAAATCCTTTCAGATTAAAATAAGAGGAAAGATTTACAGTTTAGAAACTTTAATAAACTTTGTTACTAAATCCAATTATTTTGAGTTATTCATTGGATGCTGTTTATATTGCGTTCCATCAACTTTTTTATACGATTTTAGTGAACTCTCTAGCGGTCGTAGATTATTTCAGAACTCTTGAATACCACGGTAGTGACGTCACTGCATTCACGCTGATCGCAGGACACTTCACTAGGTTTCACTAAATTACATTCTCATGGCTATGTTCACAGTGTAAATTTAATTAGTGGAAAGGGGTACGGATTAATTAATTATAAATCTACATAGTGAAACATGATATATTACAGTAATTAGTTTCATTTGGATGTACTCATTATACGATTTTAAGTACTACTTAATTTTGAAGAATATAATGTATGAATATATAATATCATATTTCATATTTTCATATTTTCATAATATATATATATATATATATTTATATTTATATATATATATATATATATATATATATATATTTATATTATATATATATATATACTGTAAAAATCCGAAGACCAGTAAATCTTAGAATTTACCGGTATATCCTAGCATTTACCAATATCTGATGGTATAGTTCTGAAATATCTTAGTAATATGTTTAAATTTTGAGTTTTAGCCATTTCTAGATTCAGGCGGGAGAGAGGATCCCAATACTAGCTTTGACCAAACCACATAAAAAAAAGGTGGGAAATTTGTAATTAAAAAATTAGCTGCTGTAAAAGGGAGGGGAAAATTAATATTCCTAAAATTTCATAGATAAAAAGCCTTTTCGACTTTGATGGAAAACTTTAACTTTGTAAAGGCAGATGAAAAAAGTCTAAAAATTATCAAACACTAAAGCTATGTTAAAGGCAATGATTTAGTATTGCAAAACCATAGCTAGAGATTGAAATCACCACTAGTGCTTATAAAGCAGCGAAATAACAATTAAAATAAATTCTGGTGGCATAGCTTGGAGGCCATAAGTCTCGTTTGGAAATCACTATGCTTAATATTTAATATGCTTTTGTTACAAAGTATATCAATTCATTCATGTTATTTGGTGAAATTAAAACTGATTTGTGATTTCCATAGATATCTAAGAATTTTACATGGAGGAACTATAAAAATGATGGCAGCCGGATTTTGAACATCCTAATTAGATTTATTTTAAAACGGCTAACTCGTGCGAAGAAGGGTCAACCTGCTAGTACATTATTTTATGAGGGGTGACCTGGGAGTTTAGGGGAAGGGAGTCTAACTTTTGTGCTGAGGGTCCAGCGTTCAATCCTTTGGTCCCGGCACGAATTTATCTGATTGCCAAACCCTTCCTTCACCTCTGACAAGACGTGTATTAATCACAACTTGTGAATGTGGGGAATTTCAGGCCTCCACCGTGGTTCGGATCCAACGTTAAACTGTAGGTCCTCCATTTTATCTCACAATCACCCTACCATTACACATTAGCGTAAGTGTGTATAATTTGAACGGGTAGTAAGACGTGGTGCTAATAATAATAATATTATTAGAGCAAGTATGTTCGATTGTGTTGTACTGTTTTTAAAAAAATATCTATTATCTCATTCTAACTAGAATATTAGCTACTTACACTATATCTTAGATTACTATAAATATCTATTAAACTACCTGTTTCAATGGCTGCATGGTGTAAGGCGTCACTCTCAAAATAGACTAAACTACCAATCACAGGGGGATTGGGGCTCGAATCCCAGGTTGTCTTTACTGAGGGTAGTTTCCCAAAATGATTTTCCTATATCCTCCACGAAATGTGGGTACACCTCTAAATTAAACTTACCGTTCCTCAAACCTAGTTCACTAGCGTAATTAGTACATATATGTATAGCCTGAACAGGTAATAAGGTGTGATGTAAATACACTATTTAATCAAGGTACACTTCAAGAAACTAAGATTGAGTTGTAGAATATTTCCTCCTCCACCCCCAAAAATAAAGGTCCTTTACACTATTAGTAGATCCAACCCTGCAGGCCATTGAATATTGAAGCACATGAAAGCCTTTTAGATGATAAATATTTATTTAAAAGTTTTTGTTTTTCCATCCAAAGTTTTATCTAAGAGTGCCCTGTCTCGTCGACTTCCCCAGGGCTAAAAGTTTTGTTGACCGTATAACTTTAAAAAAATACTTGGTTTGAAGAAAACCAGTGTTTTGAAAACTTTCTAAGTTATTTGAAGAAGGTATGATACTTTTATTTAAAATCATTTGAAGAGAGAAACATGAATACAGGATTTAGAAAGTTTTAGAGAGAGCTGTAACAAACTGTAAGTTAAATATTGTATACAGTCCTCATTGAAACGAAAATATTTAAGCAAAATTATTATAAATTAAACTTCACTAAAGCTAATTATCTTATTTGTGTGTTTTATTGTTTATATATTTTTTAAATTAATATTCTCTTCTAATTAATACGTAAATAGACACATTTAACAGAATAATTATATTTATTTATCGTCCAATGTTGAAAGCATACATAATTATGATTATAAATTTATTTTTCTTATTTAGATGTAAAAGTTTTTAATGAGCTCCAAACAAATTTACCTAAAAATATTTTATTTCCGAAACTACGTAACGAACTTTTAAATTTTATTGGCAGTATTTTGTAGCAAAAATAAGGTGTTTTTTTTTAAATCTTACGAGCAACTGATAGCTTTGTTATTATTATTATTATTATTAATTTTTTTATGATTTAAATTTTAAAAAAGTAAGTTCACAATATTTGATTAAATTAAATAAGCAGCAATTGAGCGTTAAATGTTAGTTATAATTATCTCTCATTAAATTTAATAGGAAGTTCGATCAAGTACTAACATAATGTCTTACTAACAATTTATTTTACATTTTAAAAGGTATATTTTGCTGAGTTTGAGTAACTATTTATCAATTTATGTTAAAATGAGGACTCTTAGCGTGTTTTTTTAATTGCACGTCACACACTCGTAGCTTTACAATTTGTCGACAACTATAGCTCAAAATTTAATTCTATCTCTGTCATTAATATTTTCCAGTGAAATAAGCTAGGAGCTATTGCCATGTCACTGATTTAAGAAAATGCATGGTACCAGGACAAAAAATATTAAAGTAGGTTTATATTATGTACTAGATAGCTGTTGCCCACGGCTTTGCTCGCGTGGAAGTTGATTATATACAAATACTAAAATATACATATGTATTTACAGATTAATTTAAAATATTACGTTACGTTGATGACCATAACTTGACCTCAGATCAAAAATAATGCAAGTCCGATACAAACTTTCACCCCCTTTTTCATCCCTTATTAAATAAAATTTCCAAAATTCCTGAAACACGTATTTATTTGTTTTACGTCAATAACCGAAATACAAAATTTTGTTTATGTAACTTTCAAAATGACGGACTTTCATACATATTATCATTCATATTATCATCCCTATTTTGACCCCTTTGGGGTGGAATTTTCTAAAATCCTTTCTTAGTGGGTGCCTACATAACAAAATGAATATACAGTCCGAATTTCATGCTTGTAGCCTTGATAGTTTGCGCTCGGCGATGATGAATCAGTCAGTTAGTCAGTCAGTCAGGACATGTTATTTTATAAGTATAGATAAAAGAAGCTTCAAAAACTTCGATTTCTATTTAAAAAAATTAAGTTTAGACTTTTCCTGGAAAAGAAACTTCCAAATCCGACAGTTAAGAAAATTCACTAATAAAAATATTGAAGGATATAATTTATTTTTGTTTATTTCTTCCCGCTATGATCTCCGTTTACGTTGAAAACTTATGGTTAGTTTTATTGTCAGTCTTAGCACGCCTTAAAGTAGCGTTATATTAAATACACGATGACACCTACCTAAATTAGAATGGAATGGACCAGTTTAATATGCGAAACTGTCCCATTACATTCGATTTTAAGTTAGTATAATTTTGAATTTAGCTTAACACTGCACTTGACGCGTGGTAATACTGACTATGAAACTGGTCCTTATCTTACCTCAAGGTTATCCACAATGGCACTATTATTATAAGCTGACCTTAGTGAAAACAAACCATGTAAGATTACTGCTTTCTAGGGTAAACTAAGCGTACACGACAAACTAATATCAATATGGATTATATAGCCAAGCTATAGGTAAGGCTATCTTCATCTTAAAGCCCTTCCTACCCTCTCTGGCGATGTGTTGAGCTTTCAGCTTTCAAAATAAATGGCGTTGCTAACGTTATAGAAACTGGTGGAGATTCCAGCCATCAGGTTGGCAGCATTACTGGTTTGTTTAAACAATATAGTAGATAAAAACATTCTGAGAACGTCTCCAAATTACATTTAAACCCTATTTTATTTAAAATAACTATGTTTGATATGAGCAAGAGTGTTTATTTTTATTTATTGTAATAGTGGATTAAAAATTCAATGTACAGTAGTTTTCATATACTCTGAATATTAACCCTTATTATTACAATATGTAATGTTCAAGAATGATAGAACCTGTGAAAAAATTTAGAATACGATTGAAGAATGTGACATGTTTTACTGCCTCAGGTAAATAAGGGTTAATGTCATAAAACTTTGTGTATGGAGAATCATATGTTTTTTCTTTGAAAATATTGTATCACTAGAGTAATACTCTCATTGAAGTAAGTAGGGACCAACTATCTTTATTCACACAGCAATTAAGACTGTGAGTATTTTAGTTAATATAGTAAGATGTTTATATCTAACTACGTAAATTTTCATACTTGGACATTGGCCCTTCTTATCCCAATGCACATGGTATCAATGTTTCTTTGACTCAAGGTCACAGAGATTAGCTTCACCCTCCACTGCCGCCTGGATTCCGATACATTAGGTTAGCCAACGCTTGCAAATGGTAACGATTATACTAACGGCACCTATTATCAACTAAGATAACTATTTCTAGAAGGAAAAGTTATATTTAAAACTATGTATTTTGACTAGAGTGTCGACTTGGGAGTCGTTATAGCTCAATATCATCGTGATTATTGAAGCTAACCCAAATTTAAAAATATGTTTAAAAAGAAAAAGAAATTATTCATTAAATAATATGTTATAAACAAACATTCTAGCTTAATTGTACAATAAAAATAAATAAATCGATTAATAAAATTGGTTTTCCCATTTAGAATGCATTGAAATAGAAACATTTTAACGAAAATATTTCAATAACTATTTTTAGCATGGGTTGAAAATGCCATAATAATTATGAAAGATGCCCAGCTATGTTACTAAAATAAATAAAAAACAACAATGTTGAATTTTTTTAAACTTTTTTTAACACCGTGCATTCATAGGTAGGTTCAACCTTAAGTCAACAATTAAAAGGTTGGTTTGATGTAGTTTATATCCATCTAGCGCTGGGCTTAAACTCAGCCCCTCAGCTGGTCAGTCCTGCCTGCACCATCTGGTAAAAATACTATGCACAATGGGCGTTCATAAATTGTGCTGGTTTTCCGTTTCCATACAAACTGAACTTTCTACGAGCAGGTGCAAAATGCACTACAAATATTGCCAGGATAGGTATTTTCACATATCACCCACGGTTCATTCACATTCCTTAATCGACATGGAACCTACAGTTTTACTTCCCCTCCGAAGGAGGTTGTGCTACTTATTTTCATCGCCAGAGAAAAATTCATTGACCTCAGATGGGTTTGAATCCACAGACATCGGGTCTTGAGGTGAGAACTTTACTCCAAGATCACCAAGACTGACAAGTAGGCTATAGCCGCAACTAATTATCATATTTTAATTGAAAAATCAAACCTCGGCATGGGAATATAGCCTTAATACGCCAATTGTCTTACCACAGAGTCATCCAGTTCCCAGGGTCATCGTCACTGATATTTTAAGGCATAATCTGTGATGGACGTGAGGAAATTGTCAACTACATATTGTTTTTAACTTCTATGGTGGTCCTTTTACCAACATAGAGAATTTAAATTTTATTCCATACCATAGGTTTTGTAATTCTTTTGGAAATATGCATATTTAATCACACCCTCCCACCTCTTCAGTCCACGCATTCTCGATTTTGAATTTTAAGACTTATTTGGTTGTATTAAATGTTTTTAGGTACCTACCAAATTTCAATTTAGCCGTATCAAAAGTGTACCGCCCTCCTTCTCCTCTAATGGACAAGGACAGGCGCACATATACATAAACTAAAGAGGGCCTTAAAAAAAATAGCAAATGATTAATTGCAGAAGAGCAGTAGGACCACATAAATGCGAATAGGTCTTCAGTCTGACCTATACAACAATTTGCTGTCATGAAGCCTTCCCAACCATCACCCGTTATTTTGTACTATCAGTCAAGGGGGAAAAAGAGGCGAGAATCCTTAGAGTAAAGACAATGACTTTTTTACCTGCAATAGTAAATTAAAGATCGCATGTGAAGTAAATAAATATTTATTTGAAAAATATAACAATAGATATATATATATATATATATGAATATATATATATATATATGAATATAGGTAACAATAAATAAAAATATATATATATATATTTATATAGATATATGAAAACAGGGTTATGCCCATGATAATACTGTTGTACCGTTGCCATAACAACATTTGTCCTAACAATTATTTCCAAGATTAATATATAACTTCTCTATGGGTCTCCGTGGCAACCCTCAGTATAATGACAACAATAACTAGCTGCCACAGGCCAACAATCCGCGTTTCAAAATCGGATTGAATCATATGACTTAGAAAATTCAATTTAAAAACACAACTATTTATGGCAACCAAAATCTATCTTTTAAAAGGAAATAGTAAATCATGGAATTAGCCATAAAAAATAAGTACAAACAATATTTAGCCTTAAGGGCTATAAACATTTCCCATATTATCCAGGCATTACGCCTTAAAAGATGTAAGATCAAAAAAATACAAAGAGATAATGTCCCTCATGGTTTTAACCATTATTTACCACGCCGGAAGGGCAAAAACTCCCAATAATACATTTAACCTGTAATAAAATATATTACGACACGTTGGGCTACGTAATTCATCATGTTTACAAAAAATAGTGATTTAACCCAAAATAACAGAAAGTAAGCCCACAATTAATTTTGTTTATACCTTGGGAAAAAATCCCATCCTAGAGCAAGTGTCTAGCGACACGGTTGATTCAAGAAGTGAGTTTACAACACAAACAGAACCCGTATATAAACCGTTATTCTCTGAGGGGAGGGGAACATAGGGGAAACAAAAGAACATCAAAGAACAATCACACGGAACAGAGGGAAGGGGTCGTAAGTCACCAAAGGAAACAACTAGATCATTGGAGGGGCGTGTAGAACATCACGTGTCTATCACGAGGTTATTCCCATGATGCAACGGGCGACCTCACGCTCATTGTGCCACACCTTTCACTCGTTTAGTCTTTTTTCACACTCGGTGCAGAAAAGTGCTCGCGAACAGGGATGTTGTTTAACGAGAGTCGAGACACACTAGCCGAGAAACGGGGCACTTCTTGGTGAGTACAATATTGTTTATTCTTCGGTGTTGTTGAAATAGTGTTCATTCGCCAGTATATCCTTCATGCTTGTAATGTTGATGTCAATCAACGTTACAAAAGCATTGTTCTATATTAGTTGTATAAATTGAGCATTTAAAATTTCAAGGGCTTCAATTTTGAAATAAAATATTTTTGGATATCATTCATCTATCCAGGAAGGCCTATTAACTTAAATATCGAGTTTCAATTCTCTACCTCTCCAAAAAAAAAGTATTTTTAAAATAATAACCTTGAAAATTTCGAAGGAACCATCATCCTCATTTTCCGCTCTTTCATTTTGAAACATAAGAATCCAGACCTTTACACTGTTTGAGTTCATCCCTATAACCGCATGAAAAATTTCAATCATCTAACACTGTGAGAAGTAATCTATTATTTTATTTCTGAAAATGTTGAATCTACCATTTCACTAGCACCTTAGAAATAACTTTATTTAATATGTTTTTGGTTATTTGGAGTGATAGCTCAACATTCTTTATAAATTTAAATTTTCAACCTCACCACTATTTTTCTCCCCCCTCCCCGCTCTTAGAATATTTTCTGAAGTTGCATTTTGAATTTTAAAATGTTCAGACATTTATATTTATTTGGAGTAGTTCCTATACCTGCTTGCCAAATTCCGGTTTTATATCAGATACATTTTATCCTGTAGATTTGAAAATCCAAATCCCTACACCGTTTTAAACCTCAACATTTCTAGAATTTATAGTTTTATTTGGAAAACTGTGTTAACCTACCGACCTAATTTTGGTTTTCAACATCAAGAAATAGTTGTTCCTAAAATAGGGCCTACTTATACTTAGATCCGAATCTTACTACCCATTAGGGTTACATGCTTAAGCACTAGTTACGATAATGGTTTAGGAATTGGGATGGTTAAATATATAGGTGAGCCCACATTTGCGTGGAGGGAGAGTGGAAAACCATGTAGGAAAAACCACTCCAGCTCACCCAAGTGAGATTCGAACCTTGATCTCCCCGTCCTCGGCAGTCTAGCTCAACACGAAACTATCACGTTAACTAACTACGACACCTATGCGAGTTGTTTATAATATGCTTGTAAATTCATTTTGAACCATACCAAACCCCTTTTTTCAATTCCCTCTGATAAATTTTGTATTCACCTATCTGCAAAATTTTCTACCTAATTTCAAAGGTTTTTTTAACTATATTTCTACCCCTCTTCCTCACATTTTCCGTAATTCAACTTTAAAATTTAAACTTTTCAGATCTGTATGTTTATTTGGAGAGTCTCCCATAACTGCTAAACGAATTTCAGTTTTATACTACACCGAAAAGGAGTTGATTATATTAGATCTCACTAGGAATCCATTAAAATTTATAAAAATTAAATATAATATATATAAATAATATTAATTATTTGTTAAAATAAATATATATTATTACTATTATGAATATTTTATTGTATTTACCTCATAAAAATATCTAGTTATACTAAATTTTAGTCCCAAAAATTAATTACTTTACCTTAACAATGGTGCGGTAAAAGCATTAATATCAAGTTTGACCCCTTATAACTTGTGAACAGTAATGATTTTAAACCATTTAATGACTATTTATAGCTAATAATTATACACTTAAAAACAAAACTGTGCACTAAAATGTTTGTGGTCGAATGACCTTAAGCGTAGATGGTTTGAAAGAGATATGATGACAATGTTACAGCGTAATTGTTGGAAATTAAGGGTCTCACCCTTTGCAATCTTCAATCAACCCTCTACATCACACACACAAGTATAGAGGTATAAGGTGAGGGGGGGGGGGACCACCGGAGCAAATCAATTAGCAGCTCCATAACAATTAGCCCCCCCCAACAATTTTGGGCCAAAGCCGTTTTTGTAATTTTTACAGCTGTTCTACTTTTGCAACTCAACACCAGTCATTAAGTAGATATAGACAGATATTTAACAATCAGAAATTTAACCGGGGTAGCGGTTAACACGCTTCTGTGGTCGAATGCTTTAGGGAATCACTTTCCAAATAGACTGGCCTTCCAATGACTGGGAGATCAGGGCTCGACTCCCAGTAGGGTTTACTTAGGGTCATTTTTAATAAATTGTTTTCCCCTTTCCTGTCATGAAAATGGTGGTACATTTCCTTTAAATTCAATTCTAGATTCATTAGAACATACACGTACAACCGGGAAAGAATAGTAAGATTCGATGACCAATAAATAGTGTTTGACGGGAAGTAAGTTATTCCTGATACAACCAAAAGAATGTGTATTACGATAAAATAATATTATGTTGTATTTATTTTAATAATATTTATATAATACTAACTTAGGTGGTCACATGGTCTAAGGTGCTACTCTCGCAGTAGACTAGGCTGTCGATGACAGGGAGATAGAGGTTTGAATCTCAGTCGGATGTACCGAAGGTGGTCTTTTAAAAATTGTTTTCTACTATCCCTCCACGCAAATAGCATTCCTAATACCTGAAATCACTAACGTAATTAGTAAATAAACGTATAGCCCAAACGAGTAGTATGACATGTTTATGTTAAAACAAGTTACTAGTAATACTGATGAAACTATCGGACTATAATCTTTATATAAAAATGTAATAATATTGTTAAAGTTGACTAGATTGATGATAGATATGGGTTGTATCTGGTTGCGTTTCGAATAGGGGACATATAGCATTAGGTTACGTCCTCACTGAATGAACATTGTCGAGCGACAAGGTTGATTACAAGTGTCAATCGTAGAGTTGATTGAGTTTCCTTGTCCCAACTGAATCGACAAACGATTCGGTCTAAAGAAGAATGTTTGGTGAGGATTACGCACTTATTGTTTGTGTCGTATTCACTATCATCGATTAAAAAAAATATCAAAACAACCACGTCAAAGAAGATTTTGGTTACGTCAAAGTTTCCAAAGTAGAACTTGATACAGTTCTAAAAGTTTGATAAAAGGTTTAAAACAGTATAGTGTCGATGATTTGAAGCTTGAATACAGATGTAACGGTAGTTCAGAGAGATTTTTCGAATATCCGAAAGTGAATTCAAAAATGTATTGCAAATATTTTAAACAAAGATACGTAAAAAGGGCACAAATCTCATACAAGTCATTCCCACAAAGGAGCGTTTTGTTTTGACTTTACGATAGACCCTACTTAACGATCGAAGATTCCTATCATTCGCTGATGTATATTTTCAAACTTTCAAACAAATCATGTAATCATGCCATAAAGTCATCATGCTTTTTATTTTTGTCTTAGTGATATTTACTCTTAGCCTCCCACAATTATGTGTAGGACTATTAAGGTTCAATAAAAGAAAGCACCTTTTGACTATCCCACTCCATTAAAAAAAATGCCACTATAATTTTCAAAAACACATTTATCCTACGATGGTTTCTTGTTGGTGAAGAGCTAAGACTAGTCCCCGCAAATAGAATGGACTTGACTTCCTTTTATATTTACCAACAGAAGTTGGGAAACCAATTGACACGTTGATCAACAATTTTTTGTCAATTGACAAAGTAAATTGAAGCGTCCCAATTGAGTCGACATTTTCAATCGACCTTTACAACTTAGTGGGACACGGCTTTATACTACCACTTTAGTTGTTTTCGATGGCGTAAATTCTACAAAATAAATATAATAATATTGAAACAATGGACCAGATATGTTCAAAAAGATACATAAAAGCATAATTCATTAAAATGTTGTAGTCAACTGTCACATAAAAAATAATAACCTAGCGTATCGTGTAAACATCAGAGATAATTCAAATTAACATAGTTGAAATGTTTGTCATATTATTATTGTAAACAAATGGCTGGCTGTATTGTTCTAGTAATAGATTTAGATAGGTGAGATGCGGCTAGACGTAGCTTGGTACTTAGGTAAAAATTCATTTTGAAATTGTCAAAACACGTTTTTTTCTTTTCTGAAAAAGTGCAAAATTTTAAGAATATTTGTTTATTTATTAACTATAAATTTGTCCACTTTATTAAAGAATCAGCTGATAGTTTCTATATCCAAATTAAGCCCACGTGCCTGGAGTATGATCAAAGCCAAATGATTAAACTACAATAAAATTTAGCAAAATTAACTTAAACTATAAGTTTATATATGTGAAATAATAATAATAATAATAATTATTATATATTAGCACCGCGTCTTACTACCCGTTCGGGTTATACGCACTTACGCTAATGTGTAATGGTAGGGTGATTGTGAGATGAAATGGAGGACCTACAGTTTAACGTGGAATCCGAACCACGGGGAGGCCTGGCATTCCCCACATTCACAAGATGTCTTGTCAGAGGTGAAGGAAGGGTTTGTTAATCAGATAAATTTGTGCCAGGACTGAGGATATTACCCCAGACCCAGCACAGGAGAAATTATTGGATTTGTTTAAATTGTTAGTTATGTTTGCCCTTATGGCGTGCTTATATACATAGAAGTTAAAACAAGGGATGCTAAAATAAATTGAATTTCTGACTTTATTCAATTACTAACTTGCCTTGGCACAATATGATTGGTTTTGCGACTGGCGGTGTATGAGTAATTATTGTGGAAAATAATAGTGTCTAAACCTATTTACAAAAAAATAAAAATATTAGTCAGTTTAGACATTAACACATTTTATGTAGTGCTTATTGCATTATTCATCAAAAGGCACTTTGAGGAAAAAGCTTTGAAATGAACTACGTTATGGATACGTGATAAAAATTGCAGAACTTTAGTTTTATTTGATGGCGAGCTTAATCACTTTGAGTTTGTCAAGCTGTTTGAGCAGATATAATTAAAGTGGTTAGATGAAGGTAATATACAGTCTGATTTAAATAGCTAGGAATATTTCTGACAGCTATAAAAGATACACAAACCAGTCATTTGATCTGCAATCACCACGTTTGAAAGATGTGTTTAACTGAAAAAATTAAACTAATATCAAAGAAAAATGTTATAAATGTTGACTCAGATTTTTTTTAAAGTTCATATCTACTAAAGGGAATTAGATGGGTTATATTTTTGTTCATCTTTCATACGTGTTGATAAACTGCTGGACTAAATCAAAATTAAAGGGGCAAAAAAAACAACAACAAAAAAAGCAAATCTATTTATTAACTAACTTGCATTTGACAGCGATAGCATTTATTATCAACTCAGGGGAAACCTTAAATCACTTAGTACCTGCTTTGGTCGTCGCATGGTGTACTGAAGGTTAATTTCCTTAAATGGTTTTCCATTCTCCTTCCACGCAAAATAGGGTGAATTTCCTCTAGATATTGTCTTCCTAATCCCTAAAACCACAAGCGTAATTGGTGCATAAGCGTATAACCCGAACACAGACGCAATGCTATATATATATATATATATATATATATATTCGATAGGCACTATTGAACACATTCATGATCTAACTTAACCTAGTACAGCACACTCAAAGGGAAACAACTACCAGAAAGTTAAGGTCAATATGTGAAGTAATAATAGGAGCCTATACATTAATACAACACTATATTGTGTACAAGTACTTGTTAAGCTTTGATAAGTTTTATTTTAAATTGTTTGTTTAAATGATTGAGATGCGTAGTAAGTTGTCCGACACTTTAGTTCAATCAGTAGCGTGTCTGTCTGCTGAGTTAAGGGTCCCGGGTTAGATTACTGGCAAGACCGAAAAATACATCAGTGGTGAAATGTGGATTTTCCCCTTTTATACTTATCCGTTAGTGGCCTTTGGCTGGATGTTGTGTCTGTTCTAGATTAAAGCTTGTTTATAAGTCGTGTATGATATAATCATTCGGTTCATAGAATAATATCACGTTAAAAGCCCTAAATAAATGAAAATAAAAACGTAGTAAACTTACATTTGTTGTATTAAATAGATAAGCTATTGAATTTGTTAATTCCGGTTGCAGCAGCATCTAAATATCATATTCTCTCAATTGAAAAATGACACACGAACATGGAAATCGAACCCGGTATCATTGGATTAATACGACCATGCTCTAACCACTGAGCTATCCAGGAAGTGTCCGTGCCCAACGTCATTCTTCACTCATATTTTAAGGCAGAGTCTATGATGGACGTGTGGAAATTGTCAGCTACAAATGTGTGATCAATTTAAGATCAAGAGCTATCAGATAACGCAGCCACCTACGACTCTGTAAGATTTTATGATTCTAAATGTACAATTACAATTGTACAAATACACAGTCATATCATGATGGATTTTATAAGCTAATCCGTCATATTTGTTATTATTATTATTGTTATTGTTAGCACCCCGTCTTACTACCCGTTCGGGTTATACGCACTTACGCTAATGTGTAATGGTAGGGTAATTGTGAGATGAAATGAAGGACCTACAGTTTAACGTGGAATCCGAACCACGGTGGAGGCCTGGCATTCCCGTCATATTTGTTAATGACGGTTATATCCGCTAAGTGGTTAGAGTATTGGTCTACTAAGCCAAAGGTCCTGGGTTCAATTTCCTATCCAGATGTCCTATTTTCAATTTAGAAATATGATATTTAGATGCAGCTATGTAAAACAAAATTTAAGTAAAACAAAACTAAATCTTCTTCTCTTTCCCAAGTCTTCCTTCTGTGCTTCACCCTCTAAGTACAATACAAGTCTCCTCTGCTTTGTCCTTGTCTCACCGTTCCAGACTTAGTACCCGCAGGCGATATACTAATCACACAAACCTGAGCTGTACGTCAACTTAACAAGTTAACCGAGTTATGTTAAATCGATTATGTAATCTACCCGCGTAATCAAATATCTCATGTTTATATTTGTAACGTTTAACACCGTGGTTATTAAAATGGAGGTGGAAGGGACGGTAACGCGATTTAAGAAATATATATTTTTAGTTTTTATCACACAAATCTCAACAGTTCTTGAATATGTGTCATGTTCATAGCGAGATTTGAACAATACTTTTTATATGTGTTCCTTTTTTTTATTAATGATATTTGTTAAATTGAATGAGAATTAATTAGTTTTAATTCTTGTTCAACTGTAATAACTTAAGTGATTGATTGAATATTTTTATACTTTTTTTTTTTGTTTACTACCTCTTTTTTTATTATATATAATGAAGATTATATACATGGGGATGATAATATTAATAGTTTTATTTTATTAGTTTTAATATTTCTTTTATCAATAATATGTATAGACCTAATTTAAGTATAATTTTATTAACATGGGTTGGTTTGGATTTAGTAATTTATTATAAAGATGTAACATTTTGTAATGCTGTAATATTAACTACTTCATCAAATTGTATTTGTGATGAAGCTTTAATAACGGCTAATCTATAAATATTAAATTTTGGAAAATTAAAGATAGGTGTACTCAAATTCTGTGATAATCATGACAGCTTATTAAAAACTCTTTGAGTATGTGTGGAAAATAAAACTAAATGTATCAACTAAGGCAGTATTTTATTTATTTATACCAGAAGAGTTTTGTGTCATAAAATCCTCAAAAAATTATTATATTAATTCGTGATCTTCCCCACTTCAAACTGACAGCTTAGTTTAATGAAAAGGGACAATTAAGGTAGTGCACCCTCTTTAATACGTAGACCGGATAAAGAAACCACAAGAGGAGAACTACCCCTTCGATTCCTCACCTTTTCTACCACCAACAATTCAGTATGTGGACGATTGAGGCCTTAGACCAAGGGGGGAAAACCTTCTGGCTTTGGAAGGCTGCATGCTATTTCACGTATTCCTCACAAGACCACACACATCATTTATATTACATTATGCCAAGAAATTCACAAAATATGATAGTGTGGCAGTCATAGGTATATAGACTGTAAGATAGACTTTAAGATAGATGGATTGGCTAATTTTGTTAAATTATGCTTAAAAAATATAGTTATTATTAATTTATATTTACTAAAATAATAATAGGTGACCTGGTGGTCTAGGGGTAAGGTGTCAGACTTCTATGCTGGCGGCCGGGGTTCAATCCTCGGTCCCGGCAAAGATTTATCTGATTACCAAACCCTTCCTTCACCTCTGACAAGATATCTTGTGAAGGTGGGGAATGCCAGGCCTCCACCGTGGTTCGGATTCCGCGTTAAACTGTAGGTACTTCATTTCATCTCACTATCACCCTACCATTACACATTAGCGTAAGTGCGTATAACCCGAACGGGTAGTAAGACGCGGTGCTAATAATAATAATAATACTAAAATAAACTATATTTGAGAATTTGTAGTTTATAAACGATTAAGATACATATTTAATTGACAAACTATGCGAAAAGTCTTCATGCGTCATTATATCGTTTGAATATTGATACAGGTAATAAAATCTCCATTTTGATATCTATGTTCGATTTCGCCTTTTAGTGAATTGTATTTTGTTAATCTTGCTCTCCTTTTTAAATAAATCTAAGGCGGCTCTTGTCTGCATAAAGTGCTCTTTTCAAATACTTGTTTTTTAAAAAAAAATTAAAGCTCGTTACGTATGAGCAATGAAAACTTTAACTCTTTTTTTTTAATTACTAGCACACCAGGTTGGATTCCAACTAGATTAAAAAATGTGATCATTTTGTTTTGATACATATCACCATGTCATTTACTTAATTATTGCCATACAAAATATCAAGAGCAAAGAAAAAATATATGTTCGAATATTTTTTTGTATTTAAATATTATTTATTAGTATATAGAGCTTGATCAGTATTTTTTCTTTATCTCAACTAATTTGCACTATAATTATTGACGAATTAATGGCATATTCTTTATCTCAAATCTTGCAGTCATTTTTTATAACACTTCATTTGACCGTCCGTTTAGGTTATATGCATATTTACTAATTATGAACGTATAACCCGAACAGGTCGTAAGACGTGGACGAATAAGGTCGAATTTAGTGGAAGTGTATACGTATTTACGTGAAGGGAGAATGTAAAACTATTTATGAAATATCACCCACGGTTAACTCTACCGAGATTCGAGCCCCGATCTCTCCGCCATCGTCCCTACAGTAAATTGCGATAATGATGATTTAGACCATTCTATGTCCTAAACGGGTAGTTTGAAATTGAAGTATCATAATCGGTCGGGATATAGCCCTGCTTCTCAGATCAAAATAAGAAACAAAATACTGATAAACATATTAAAAATACCATTAAAATGTCTACAAAACAAATCCTTACGCTGGCAATTTAGTTCGTTGATAGCAAAGATCGACTTACGTGTTCAACCTGAATCAAGGAGGTCAGGATTCGATTCTAATCCCAGAAGATGGTATCGAGGAAGGCTTTGCTTAATTTGATTTTCTCATACAATACCGAGGGGAATTCCCTCGAATCCTCATCTTTTTTCCACTACGTTTCCTTAAGTTAGTTTGAGTTAAGGTTGGATAAAGTACGTACAAGAAAAAACAAGCTTTGTACACTGTTGGTCTTCCTATTGGATCTATCCTATTGGATCTATCCTATTAATTATAATCTTTTTTTTTACGCGATGATAAAACTAGTGTGTCACGATTTCAGTTTTTGTAAAGGATATATTCTTGATGTTTTAAATTAAAACAAATATTGAAGATGGAAATTAGATTTGGTTATAGATACATCCGTATCTGAATACATCTTTAATTAATATCCACTATATTTTTATATCATTACATTCTACCATCTGTTAGGGTTATACGCTTATATATTAATTACGCGAACAGTTTCAGGAATTAATAAGGTCACAGTCTCATGTGCTGATATATCTAGTCAGTTTAGAAAGTTTACGTTAAAAATCTCAAATAAATTAGTAAAATGAAATCATTCCTCATCCTTAACACATTAGCATAATTAATATACGTGCGTACAGCCCGAAAAGCTAGTGAGATTCAGTGGTAAATTAAATATATGAAGTTAAATAAACTCAAATATTCAATAGCGTGATAGTAGGGCTCTACTTAACCTAAATTAGATTGGGCTATAATAGCGTGATATAGAATAGATGAGTTACAACAGACTCGTTCACAATCCTGGATTTGGTGTATATAATTATAAACTACATGGTTGATCAAATACTATAAAAAAAGTTAAATGAAATAAAACAAATGATGTACTTACTTGAATCTGTCAGTCATTTCGAGGACCCGATCTCTGACCGCTTGTATGAAGTCGTCATGACCTGCTATCTGACTAGTGACCACGGAGAACTGATGCCACTTGTACCTCTCCAAGATACTCAACATGGCGGCTGTCTGATGCTCTAAAGAGGGGGCCAATTGTAACTGAAGACTGGACTGGGAGGCTCTCTGAAACAACAATATACAAGATACAACAAGATACAAAAATATACAACAAGATACAACAATATACTCAGCATGGCGGCTGTCTGATGCTCTAGAGAGGGGGCCAATTGTAACTGAAGACTGGACTGGGAGGCTCTCTGAAACAACAATATACAAGATATTCAACATGGCGGCCAATTGTAGCGGAAGACTGGACTGGGAGGCTCTCTGAAAAAACAATATACAAGATATTCAACATGGCGGCCAGTTGTAGCTGAGGACTGGACTGGGAGGCTCTCTGAAACAGCAAGGTTCAACAATATATTCAACATGGCGGCCAGTTATAGATGAAGATTGGACTGGGAGGCTCTCTGAAACAACAAGATTCAACAATATATTCAACATGGCGGCCAGTTATAGATGAAGACTGGACTGGGAGGCTCTCTGAAACAACAAGATACAACAAGATATTCAACATGGCGGCTGTCTGATGCTCTAGAGAGGGGGCCAATTGTAACTGAAGACTGGACTGGGAGGCTCTCTGAAACAACAATATACAACAATATACTCAGCATGGCGGCTGTCTGATGCTCTAGAGAGGGGGCCAATTGTAGCTGAATACTGGACTGGGAGGCTCTCTGAAACAAGATACAAGATATTCAACATGGCGGCTGTCTGATGCTCTAGAGAGGGGGCCAATTGTAGCTGAATACTGGACTGGGGCTCTCTGAAACAAGATACAAGATATTCAACATGGCGGCTGTCTGATGCTCTAGAGAGGGGGCCAATTGTAGCTGAAGATTGGACTGGGAGGCTCTCTGAAACAACAAGATTCAACAATATATTCAACATGGCGGCCAGTTATAGATGAAGACTGGACTGGGAGGCTCTCTGAAACAACAATATTCAACAAGATATTCAACATGGCGGCTGTCTGATGCTCTAGAGAGGGGGCCAATTGTAGCTGAAGATTGGACTGGGAGACTCTCTGAAACAACAAGATTCAACAATATATTCAACATGGCGGCCAGTTATAGATGAAGACTGGACTGGGAGGCTCTCTGAAACAACAATATTCAACAAGATATTCAACATGGCGGCTGTCTGATGCTCTAGAGAGGGGGCCAATTGTAGCTGAAGACTAGACTGGGAGGCTCTCTGAAACAAGATACAAGATATTCAACATGGCGGCTGTCTGATGCTCTAGAGAGGGGGCCAATTGTAGCTGAAGATTGGACTGGGAGGCTCTCTGAAACAACAAGATTCAACAATATATTCAACATGGCGGCCAGTTATAGATGAAGATTGGACTGGGAGGCTCTCTGAAACAACAATATACAACAATATTCTCAGCATGGCGGCTGTCTGATGCTCTAGAGAGGGGGCCAATTGTAGCTGAAGACTGGACTGGGAGGCTCTCTGAAACAACAATATACAACAATATTCTCAGCATGGCGGCTGTCTGATGCTCTAGAGAGGGGGCCAATTGTAGCTGAAGATTGGACTGGGAGACTCTCTGAAACAACAAGATTCAACAATATATTCAACATGGCGGCCAGTTATAGATGAAGATTGGACTGGGAGGCTCTCTGAAACAACAATATACAACAATATTCTCAGCATGGCGGCTGTCTGATGCTCTAGAGAGGGGGCCAATTGTAGCTGAAGATTGGACTGGGAGACTCTCTGAAACAACAAGATTCAACAATATATTCAACATGGCGGCCAGTTATAGATGAAGACTGGACTGGGAGGCTCTCTGAAACAACAATATTCAACAAGATATTCAACATGGCAGCTGTCTGATGCTCTAGAGAGGGGGCCAATTGTAGCTGAATACTGACTGGGAGGCTCTCTGAAACAAGATACAAGATATTCAACATGGCGGCTGTCTGATGCTCTAGAGAGGGGGCCAATTGTAGCTGAAGACTGGACTGGGAGGCTCTCTGAAACAAGATACAAGATATTCAACATGGCGGCTGTCTGATGCTCTAGAGAGGGGGCCAATTGTAGCTGAATACTGGACTGGGAGGCTCTCTGAAACAACAAGATACAACAATATACTAAACCGAGAAGTTATCAGTATTATATTGGGAAAAAAAATACAAAGAACTTTCATTTTCAGTTAGTGTGTAATCCTTGTAGTTTTTCATAAAATTATACGTATCTAAGACAACTTTGGAATATACATGGTTTTTTATTAGTTAAAGCCAAACAACCATTTGAAAAATAAATGGTACGGTGAATCTCACAGACTTTCCCTTTATTTAATCTTAAAATATAGACACTTACTAAAGCTCGTATGATTTGTCAAACGAAATAACATACAGTGTTGCAGAAACACTCCACGAAAGAGCATAAATGAAATACTATACAATGATACAGAAACAATGCGTAAAGTGGAGCATCTTTCGCCGCCAAAAAACATAACGTCATTTTCAAATTTCTAAGTATTCCATAAAATATATACATGTTTGCTTATAGTTGAGAGACTTGGTTTTATAAAAATAAATTTCAAAAAAATAGGTTTATATTTAATAGTACATACAGCATCTTTACATCAATAAGTTATTTTGAATCTCAAATAGTTGCGGAGATATAAACAATTGAAAATGAATACCTATGTATACATAGTACCCACACATTTATTTTCATGCAAAAATCAAAATTGCATTTTGGTTTGAAATGTTAAACTTTGCCTAGGTATAAAATTTAATCAAAATCGTAAGAGTGTATTTAAAAAAAAATGTTTTCTCTATTTTCGCCCTTCATTAAACTACATTTAATTTTATGGTTGGATATATAGTTTAAATCTTTTAGGGGGAACTTAGATATCAAGTTTCACTATAGTTTGAGATACATATAAACAGCATCGAAAGAAACACTTTATGTTCAGGGGGCGATGAAACGTCGACATTTATTAAAATCAAAAGTTTGATTTTTTCTGACGAACACAATATTTCTCTCTTCGAGGGTCGAGAGAAAGTACAAATCAACTTCAAAGTCTGTTAAGTTTCCCTATTGAATGAATACATGACATTTGTTTTATAATTTATTTTAAATTATATTTTACTCCTAAAGATCAAAGTAACACTTAAAGAGAGCCCAAAATTTTGAAAAAACTGAAAACCTTTATTTCCGTGAAACTTTAGTGATCTTTCCCACGGGATACTTTCAAGAGACAGCGTGGGTGCCACATATCGGCCACCACAGAGACCACAGTGAAGCCACTAGGTTACTTCAATTTTGCAATGATTTGGTCCAGGTGTATTCAACACACGGTCCGCATGCCACTTGTGGCCTGCCGATCATTAAAAAAATTCAAAGGAAAAAATAACAACTAAAGATTTATATTTTACATTATAAAATAATCAAATAAATACGAATGCATTTCAAGTTATTTTATAAATGATTTTTGTTTTACATGTGAAGAAAAATATTAAGTTTTGGTACAAATTTACCTTGAACCGGCAAATGAATACTCTAGTAGACAAGGGAGAGAGTACTATTTGGGTGCGTTCAAACATTCGAGTGCGGACATGTCGGTGTTCGGACATATAGTTTCGGGAGTGTTCGGACACATAGTCGGGAGTGTTCACATATCGGGCGACATAGTCGTCGGGCATAGTCGGGAGTGTTCGGAATCATTGCATGCGGAGTGTCGGACATTGTTGAGAGTGTTCGGCATTGTTGGGTGTGTTCGGGCATGGTCGGGAGTGTCGGGAGTACGCATCATCGCTGAGACATTTGGGACGCCGAAAGAAAAATAATATGTAAAGTGTTAAATTCTAATATTGTCGTTTCAGTATTACGGCCCGCGAACCAACAAGAGACAGAAACCTTTGGCTCTTGGACCTCAAAAGGTTGAAGAACTCTGCTTCTAGTCATTACTACATTATAGTTGAAATATGGGATTTGGATGTTAATAGTTTTAATTCTATTGATTAAAGGAGCATTTTTTATTTATATTCTTCTTTTGAACGTTATGATTGAAACCTCCTTTACTAAACAAAATGCATAAGGCCCAAAATATGAAAATACAAAATAAAACCATCAGAGTGAGTCGTTTGATTGATTTAAGCAACAATGGTCTGAGAAGAAACTATTGTTCCTAAGAAGCACGCAGCTCACCCGGTTGAGGAAAATAGTCCCAAGACGGCCATTCTTTTGTGTCCTTAATTTGAAATCGCATTCCATAGTAAATAAATAACCTATGAATTTTGTAAATGTGGAATTCACATACACTAACAAAAGAAATACCAGGGGTAAAGTTTAAATAATATATTCATAATAATATGATATGAAGAAGTATGAAAATAATGTATAAAGGTACATATCATTAATACGATTAAGCGTATTATTTGAATATTTACATAGTTGAATTTTCAAAATATTTCAGGATGAATATTAAACGTGAACTCAAAAGACTGTCTTAAATTATATCTACTAATTCAATTTAAATGTAGGCCTATATGAATTTATCAGGTTAATGATTATACAATATAATCTCAATTAACATTTATAATATTGTTCAAAAGAAAGTTATCTTTCAAAAAGAACCAATCTCTACTTCCAAAATGAGTAATGGAATATTGACTAAATTTAAACTTTAGAGCAATTGGTAAATTGGAAGCATCAAAATTAGACTGGCATGATAAAAATAAAATAAGACTTCAATAAGCTTTTTTTTAAAGATTCAAATAAAATAAAGAGATTCTGGCTCCAATATTCCTGCCAAGCCTTATATAACTTAACATTTAATCTTACTTAGTTTCAATATTAATGTCTTTTCATGGTAGTCTGTATGACTTCATAAATATACATATTCTAGGAAATCTATTTCTAGTATTATTAACCACAACTTTAATTTCCCAATTTTCAAAGTGTCTAATTTTTCTCAGTAAACGTTAAAAAAAATACCAAGATTACTCACAATAGTATCTTACGATATTATAAAATATTTTTAAGTCAAGACCAGTAATATTTTGCTCAATACCAATAGAAAATTACATGGACCTCCAGACAGAAAGAAATAACTATCAAACATTTGTTACGTTTGATTTATTTTTATTGGCTAACTATAAGCTCAAGCACAATTAATGCTTAAAAAAAAACTATCGATATATTTTGATTCTAGCAATGATCTAAGATTTTTTACTTTCTCGCTATCTTACAGGTATAAAAAGTATTGTGATCGTAAAAAAAAATTGAACTCAAGATTTTGATGAATCTTGCTGTTTCATGACCCCCCGAATCCAAAAAAGTGGTTTTTGGGACTTTCCGTTTATTTGTCTGTCAGTATGTCTGTCTGTACCTCCAACTAGAGCCTAAACTATTTTACCGATCGTGCTAAAGCTTGGTATCTAGTGTTTTCATAGGGTTGCCCTGAGGGGTTTTTGGAATTGGATATCTAACCCTAAAATTAATGGTAGTTTACTGAAGGGCAAAAAGAGAAAAAGTCGATTTTATCAAAATAGGCTCTAACAATTTTGATTAAATTTCATTTATAAACATTTATAAATATTCCAAACAAAATGTCTTCTCTAAATATTTCGGCAAAATAAGTATATTATATAGTCGTTGGAAAAAAAAAGTTGTTGAAGGGAAAGTGGGGTTGGTGAAGAGGGGGGGGGGATTTGGGGGTTAGGAAAGAGGAATGAGAGGAAAATAGGAGGGAGGATAAAAAGAGGGAGGGGGCTATAGAGTGATGGTAGGACTGTATTTTCAAAAAAAAAAGTAAAAAAATAATTGTTTTTATATTGATATGATGGATGATTTGAAGCTTTGTTTTACAGGATTATTTACAGTATATTTTTACGGGGAAGGGGGCTAGTGCATTATATATGATTAGACCCAAAGAAAGGGGAGAGCAAGGAACATGTTTGGTGGAACATAATTGGTCCATGTGGGAAAGGAACGTATGACAAAACACATGCTCGCGAAGCAACAAGAATAATCTCAATTTATTCTAAAACACTATTATTTAAGCTAATAGAAGTTACTAGAATAACCTCGGACTTTCTCAACAACCTTAGAAAGTTCTACCAATGAATGACACGCCTCACTCAGATTAAGGTCGTTTCAGTCAGTTACTGGCGCGTCGCGGTCTTTTTTAGACGTGTTGTGATTATATGGAACCGTCGTCTGGTGTTTTGTTGGTGAGATGGGGTAGGTTGATTACACTACTTCTTATTTCTAATTAGTTTTGTAGCTAATGTTACATAATAATATCTTTATTTAATATGTAAACAAGATGTTTAACTTATTTGATTTAAAGGACTAACAAATATAAGCTAGGAATGTTTCAAAAACGCAAAATTTTAAAAACAACGTAAATACATATAAAAACTTATAAAATAATGGAAAAACCATAAAGTAAAACCATAATAATAATTATTATTTATATTTATCTGTACGTATTTCAATATATAAATTCAAGCATAATCTTTCCTAAGTCGTCTTGAAATGGATTTAACTCAAAATTAATTAAAAATGCTTCATTGTTCAGATTTTTTAATTTAAATATTTTATGTTCTCGAATGCATTTTGTTTATTGTTTTTAATTGACTCTCTAAACATTTGCATTTTCCCTTAGTTATTTACTTTCAAAATTGGGAAAAAGTTAAGTCCATAAAAAGTTATTGCTATACATTCAAGGTATAAAAACCTTAAGTTCAAACATTCAAAAATGTTTTAACCGTTATAAAATGTCAGTGGAACATTGTGATACATTATTCAATACTCAATATTATTTTGAGTCTAAAAGTGATGTGCTATCTTGTACTGAACGTATTAGATTATCCATATAGAATAAATAACCATTTTAACATTAGTATATCTCCACAAATCCTGTCTCGTGGGAGAGCTCTAATTAAACTGCATGTGTTTACTGTGGATAATACACAGATTCTGTGGTGCCACTAGCAGCGAGGAGATAAAGAAACTCTGTGGCACCACTAGCAGCGAGGAGATATAGAAACTCTGTGGTGCCACTAGCAGCGAGAAGATTTAGAAACTCTGTGGTGCCACTAGTAGCGAGGAAATATAGAAACTCTGTGGCATCACTAGCAGCGAGGAGATACAGAAACTCTGTGGCACTACTAGCAGCGAGGAGATACAGAAACTCTGTGGCACCACTAGCAGCGAGAAGATATAGAAACTCTGTGGTGCCACTTGCAGCGAGGAAATATAGAAACTCTGTGGTGCCACTAGCAGCGAGGAAAAATAGAAACTCTGTGGTACCACTAGCAGCGAGAAGATATAGAAACTCTGTGGTACCACTAGCAGCGAGGAGATATAGAAACTCTGTGGCACCATTAGCACCGAGGAGATATAGAAACTCTGTGGTGCCACTAGCAGCTAGGAGATACAGAAACTCTGTGGGCGCCACTAGCAGCGAGGAGATATAGAAATTCTGTGGCACTACTAGCAGCGAGAAATACAGAAACTCTGTGGCGCCACTAGCAGCGAGGAGATATAGAAACTCTGTGGCACCACTAGCAGCGAGGAGATATAGAAACTCTGTGGGCACCACTAGTAGCGAGGAGATTATAGAGAGAACTCTGTAGCACCACTAGCAGCGAGGAGATACAGAAACTCTGTGGCACCACTAGCAGCGAGGAGATATAGAAACTCTGTGGCACCACTAGCAGCGAGGAGATATAGAAACTCTGTGGCCCACTAGAGCGAGGAGAATAGAACTCTGTGCACCATAGCGAGGAGATACAGAAACTCTGTGGCACCACTAGCAGCGAGGAGATATAGAAACTCTGTGGCGCCACTAGCAGCGAGGAGATATAAAACTCTGTGGCACACTAGCAGCGAGGAGATATAGAAACTCTGTGGCACCACTAGCAGCGAGGAGATACAGAAACTCTGTGGTGCCACTAGCAGCGAGGAGATAATAAACTCTGTGGTGCCACTAGCAGCGAGGAGATATATAAACTCTGTGGGCCACTAGAGGAGGAGATATATAAACTCTATGGTGCCACTAGCAGCGAGGAGATATATAAACTCTGTGGTGCCACTAGCAGCGAGGAGATATATATAAACTCTGTGGTGCCACTAGCAGCGAGGAGATATAAAACTCTGTGGCCCACTAGCAGCGAGGAGATATATAAACTCTGTGGTGCCACTAGCAGCGAGGAGATATATAAACTCTGTGGTGCCACTAGCAGCGAGGAGATATACAAACTCTTGACACTAGACGAGGAGATAAAACTCTGCCACTAGCAGCGAGGAGATATATAAACTCTGTGGCACCACTAGAGCGAGGAGATACAGAAACTCTGGGGCCACTAGCAGCGAGGAGATATAAAACTCTGTGGCACCACTAGCAGCGAGGAGATACAGAAACTCTGTGGCGCCACTAGCAGCGAGGAGATAAAAATCTGTGGCACCACTAGCAGGAGGAGATATAAAACTCTGTGGTGCCACTAGCAGCGAGGAGATACAGAAACTCTGTGGCACCACTAGCAGGAGGAGATATATAAACTCTGTGGTGCCACTAGCAGCGAGGAGATACAGAAACTCTGTGGCACCACTAGCAGCGAGGAGATACAGAAACTCTGTGGCGCCACTAGCAGCGAGGAGATACAGAAACTCTGTGGCGCCACTAGCAGCGAGGAGATACAGAAACTCTGTGGCACCACTAGCAGCGAGGAGATACAGAAACTCTGTGGCCCACTAGCAGCGAGGAGAATACAAAACTCTGTGGCCCACTAGCAGCGAGGAGATACTAAAACTCTGTGTGCCACCATAGCAGCGAGGTGATACAGAAACTCCGTGGCACCACTAGCACGAGGAGATATAAAACTCTGTGGCACCACTAGCAGCGAGGAGATACAGAAACTCTGTGGTGCCACACTAGCATGAGGAGATATAAAATCTGTGGCACCACTAGCAGCGAGGAGATACAGAAACTCTGTGGGCCACTAGCAGCGAGGAGATACAGAAATCTGTGGCACCACTAGCAGTGAGGAGATATATAAACTCTGTGGTGCCACTAGCAGCGAGGAGATACAGAAACTCTGTGGCACCACTAGCAGTGAGGAGATATATAAACTCTGTGGTGCCACTAGCAGCGAGGAGATACAGAAACTCTGTGGCACCACTAGCAGCTGAGGAGATACAGAAACTCTGTGGCCCACTAGCAGCGAGGAGATACAGAAACTCTGTGGCCACTAGCAGTGAGGAGATACAGAAACTCTGTGGCACCACTAGCAGCGAGGAGATACAAAACTCTGTGGGCCACTAGCAGGAGGAGATACAGAAACTCTGTGGGCACCACTAGCATTGAGGAGATATAAAACTCTGTGGCACCACTAGCAGCGAGGGATACAGAAACTCTGTGGGCCACTAGCAGCTGAGGAGATATATAAATCTGTGGCACCACTAGCAGCGAGGAGATACAGAAACTCTGTGGCCACTAGCAGCGAGGAGATACAGAAACTTCTGTGGCACCACTAGCAGTGAGGAGATACACGGAAACCTCTGTGGCACCACTAGCAGTGAGGAGATACAGAAACTCTGTGGCACCCACTAGAGCAATGTGGAGAGTGAGAATACAGAAACTCTGTGGCACCACTAGCAGCGAGGAGATACAGAAACTCTGTGGCACCACTAGCAGTGAGGAGATACAGAAACTCCGGGGCACCACTAGCAGTGAGGAGATACAGAAACTCTGTGGCACCACTAGCAGTGAGGAGATACAGAAACTCTGTGGCACCACTAGCAGCGAGGAGATACAGAAACTCTGTGGCACCACTGGCAGCGAGGAGATACAGAAACTCTGTGGCACCACTGGCAGCGAGGAGATACAGAAACTCCGGGGCACCACTAGCAGTGAGGAGATACAGAAACTCTGTGGCACCACTAGCAGTGAGGAGATACAGAAACTCTGTGGCACCACTAGCAGTGAGGAGATACAGAAACTCTGTGGCACCACTAGCAGTGAGGAGATACAGAAACTCTGTGGCACCACTAGCAGCGAGGAGATACAGAAACTCTGTGGCACCACTAGCAGTGAGGAGATACAGAAACTCTGTGGCACCACTAGCAGCGAGGAGATACAGAAACTCTGTGGCACCACTGGCAGCGAGGAGATACAGAAACTCCGGGGCACCACGCTAAGTCTTGAAAATGTCCCATATGAAAGGGCTCTCTCTATAACTCAAAATTAATTAGCTTAGTATACTTAAATAAAGCCTTATCAGTTTGTGCGCAAAATGTTGCTCGTTCTAGTTGGTAAGAATAAGCTTTCTTATTATTTACTTTTAAGTCGAATACGTGTTTGGCGGAGTTAATAATGTAATCTTGAAGTTTTTATCTCTTATTCCAGTATATGGGCAAAATATTTTTTTCTAAAATACAAAATTCCAGATTATCAGAAAATGTATTTATAAACGTTGGTGTGAAAGAACTTATTTAAGATTTAAATATATTATTAGTTTAAAAATTCAAAATAGAAAGGTTATATCCATACTTATGTTGATCAATTATCCTTTTTCAAAATATCATTAAAATAATATGTTGATAGCTCCATGCAAAGATAATTTAATTAATCTCTATAAAATGTAAAACAAATTGTCGGTATGTATGTCTGTTTCCTAGTATTTCTGAAAACAGCTTAACTAATTAAGATACAGTTTTTTCAATTCGATGTAGAATTATACAAAACTGATTAAATCTAATGAGCTGATGTTTCTCAAAGAGTTTGTCTTAAAACGCGTGATCAATGATGAATTCTTCTATCGAATGTAGAATTATTTATTTTTCTGTATAACTCGATCATCCAATCCAAAGAGTAATTATCACAGAATCACAGAATCCAAAGCGAAATCATATTTTAGTGTAGTTGGTTATTTTGAATTCACAGATTATTATAAACCATAGTTTCTATACCTGAGTGTTTGCTTGTAGTTAGATAGCTACGGAATAGATGTGAATGAGGTATATATTATATTATTTTGAATTACTCTTAGAATAGGTGACCTGGCGGTCTAGAGGTAAGGTGTCAGACTTCTGTGCTGGGGTCCGGGGTTCAATCCTCGGTCCCAGCACAGATTTATCTGATTACCAAACCCTTCCTTCACCTCTGACAAGACATCTTGTGAATGTAGGGAATTCCAGGCCTCCACTGTGGTTCTGATTCCACGTTAGACTGTAGGTCCTCCATTTCATCTCACAATCACCCTACAATTACATATTAGCGTAAGTGCGTATAACCCAAACGGGTAGTAAGACGTGGTGCTAGTATTGATTAATCTAGAAAGGTTATAAGATACTTGGTGACCTGGTGGTCTAGGGTAAGGTGTCAGACTTATATGCTGGCGGCCGGGTTCAATCCCCGGTCCCGGCAAAGATTTATCTGATTACCAAACCCTTCCTTCACCTCTGGCAAGACATCTTGTGAATGTGAGGAATGCCAGGTCTCCACCGTGGTTCGGATTCCACGTTAAACTGTAGGTCCTCCATTTCATCTCACATTCACCCTACCATTACACATTAGCGTAAGTGCGTATAACCCGAACGGGTAGTAAGACGCGGTGCTAATAATAATAATATAAGATACTTAAAAATTACCTTTGTTTAAGGTGCTGAACAGTGACGTTAACTATACGTCGATGAAAGCTATTATTACAACACACAAGTGTTACACATATTCTTTAAATTAATTGGAATTGTAGGGATTATGATATGTTAAGGAAAGTAAAACAATCTTGGTTGGATTTGATTTAATCTCAAGGCTCGAGCTGTACTAGCTGTCTATTGATTTAGATGACAATATACGAAACGTTCGAAAGTCCACACGTCCGCCAAATTAAAACGCTTTGTCATTTGGGAGTAGGATAGAGATAGTAGATTGTGGCATAGGGGAGTGGGGATTGAAAACACAGGATATACTAGCTTTGTGGCTTCATTTAGAGAAGAGCTTTAATGTGTGTGTGTGTGTGTGTGTGTGTGTGTGTGTATATATATATATATATATATATATATTTCGCATGAGAATACCATCTTTTGGGTGTACTTGCGGTCGATTTGATTGCAATAGTAGTGAAATAAATACTATAGGAAAGCAGTTATTACATTTATTATATTATTATTATTATTTATTATTATTATTAGCACCGCGTTTTACTACCCGTTCGGGCTATACGCACTTACGCTAATGTGTAATGGTAGGGTGATTGTGAGATGAAATGGAGGACCTACAGTTTAACGTGGAATCCGAACCACGGTGCATTTATTATAGTCACTGTGCTAGTACTCAATTGTAAGACCACCATTAAGTGACACTTAATCCGACAGATCTATATCCATGTGTTATAATACATCAATATATATGGATGATATTTTTTAAATTAATGATCTTTTGTCAAAGTTGACTGCTAAACAGCTTTTTTTCACATATAATATAAAAGACTTAGCATAATAAAATACAATCTAAAAATTTGTTTAAGATATATAAACATTAAAATTAAAATTAAAACTAGATAATTATCAATAATTTAACAATTGGTGTCTAGGTGTCTTCTATTCTTAAATATTTTCTTATCTTGTTATTCATCCTTAACTAATTTATTAAACATTAATTATTTTGATTACAGAAATATGTTTCTCACTCAGCATGTGAGAAAAGATTCTATGTTTATTTCAGAAACTAAGTGTTTTTTTCCAAAATAAAGTATATAAACGAACAACAATTCTTTAGACCTTATTAGCTTAGAAAAAAAAATGAAAATTGTACAATTTTTTTTACTAAAAATCTTGAAAGGAAATTGCTATAAAATATATTTTGACTACTGTATACTATAAATTTATGTTTATTACATAGTATGTTATCGGTATTCATAGTAATACCGTATAAGTGTGTATTAATAATTTTTGAAATAAAATAAATATGGTAATTTAATCGGTAACCACTCATGTGGCTAGTTTTGATCCTTTATATTTATAACATCATCATCATGTCATAAATCTTGTGATTGGCTGCTGCAGTTCTACAATTTTATCAAATCCTTGGCCAAATAATTTACGTCGTTGTACCTTCTTCTGCCAACATCGTCCTCTATCTGATTCATGTACCTCGGTCTTTGTCTCCCTCTTGAATTTCTCTCTTCTTCATCACCTTTTATAATTATTATCTTCGTCAAACTATCAAGTCTCCGTATATGGCCTACCTTGTTAACTCTTCTTTTCTGCAAATATATCTAAATTTCCTTTTTTTCGTCTTTCTTAGAACTACTGTATTTCAGATCATCTCCATCCAGGATATTTTAACATTATTTCTGTAACACCGCAAGTTATATTCGTTAATAGTTTCCTTTCGGTTTCGTCAGTGGTCCATGTTTCAAATCCTTAAAGCGCAACTCTTCGTACACATGCCTTTAGGAAACCTTCTTAATTTGACTTCCTCTCATTAAAAAGCTTTCTTCGCCCGCGCTATTATACTCAGGTCTTTCTTGCTTCAGTTATCTTTGGTTATTTTTACTTCTTATCTAGCAGAATTTCTTGCTGAAGACTTAATTATAGATCTGTATTCATTTGATTTATTTCTCTTTTAATGCACATCATGATTTTTTTTTCCTTTTTTATTTTGTATTTATATTTTTTATTACATATTAAATATTTTTGTAGCGATTATCGTTTAGTTTAACGTTTTAAAATTGAGGAATTTTTAGAATTGTATGAAAAAACCACTTAAGTGTAAGAGGATAAAATGCCGACACACCCACGCGTGTGTTGCATGTTACATAAACATATTTTGAAGAATGAAAATCTTTAACCCTGAACTAGACACTGAACCGCAAATATATAAATTGTGACGTTAAAATATAATGTAATTGGTTAATACAACGGACCTATTTCTAAGGTTAAGGTAATTCCTTTAAATAACTTGTATACTTTTTTTTTTAATATTTATCTAAATGATGTGAAAAAATACCTTTTTCTTGAATTATTTATATTGTTCATTATGCTATACAGGGAGGACTTTAAAAATCAGATTATTTAAATTATTCATCGGGAATTTTAAATATGGTAATTTACTTAATTTTTTGTATAATTTTTAACCTAATTTTGTGATAAGTTGTTAAAAAGGTTTTTGTTGTAATAGTTGACTTCTATTACGATATTGTGAGTATTTAAATTACTTTTAAAATATGTTACTACATCTCAGTATCCATTCGGGTTGTACGCATATATTAATACATTAATGTAGTAATGATAAGTAAGGTATACTTTAAGTGATATGTACCCACATTTGCATAAAAGGAAATTGAGAATCCATTTAATAAAAAAAACTCTCAGGATACACGATTGAGATTTGAACCCCTATTCACCTTAGATGGTTGCACCACCAAAACGGGCATGCCTACTTGAATAATTAGCTCAACTGTGTAAGATAAGCTTTCAATAAAAGAATGAGATGGAATGTGAATAAATAGTAAAAATATTGAAAACTATTTGACCAAAATGTTTATTTATACTGAGTAGAAAATTCCTAATGCCTAATTTGATGTAGCAGGTTGTAAAAAAAAAACCTATTTTAGACCATCACCTCGTGTGACAGTACTTTCCCTCCTTTTGAGTCGGGGTTTTTGAACCACTTTACAAAGAAGAAAGCAAGGAAACGCCGATAATACGCCCACCCCTTAGCCCCTTGCCTTACACTTTGAGAAATAAGCTTAAAGTATTTCATGTCGACAGCAGTGGAAACTTCGGCATTGTTTCAAAGTGACAGAAATTCGATAGTGACACTTCTTGACAGAATACTGCAAGCTTCGAGAATGTTCCTTAGAGAAAGGGTGTTTTTTTTTTATATGTGTGTGTGGTTTTATCACCTAGTGTAATGTACGGTTAGAAGATGTGAAGGTAAAATATATTGTCTACCTCACAAAATAGGAAAAAAAATTACGATCATACTTCCAAAATAGTAAATTACTACCTACAATGCATTTCAACAACCGGCTTCGTAGTATAAGTGCCATAGTTCTTGGCTTCTGACCTAAAGGTCCTGGGTTCAATTCCCAGCTGATACTAGTGGATCTTTCTTAAAATATGAATAATTCCCATGGTCACTAGAGTTTGGTTAATTAGGATAATGTTAGAGTAAGCTCTTCATAGGCTCCATACCCTCATATTCACTTTATTCATCCCCTCATCTCTTGGACAGTATGTACGATTAGTACATTCGGGCGACCACCGAACGACGGTACATTAATTCCGGCTAATCTTTCCGTATCGTGCATATTAATTACGCTAGTGAAGTAGAAATAATTAGGGTTTAGTTCTAGAGAAAGTCAATATACAGCTACGTGAAGGGAGCAAAATAAATAATGAGTATTGTTTTTTAAAATATTTGATAGCTCCATAACAATTATAATGATTATAGTAAATTAATAATTTTAATTCAGTGACAAGACGACAGTAATAAACGTCGCTCACTCTTAATTTTTGTCAAAGGGGAGGAGGGGTGATAACAAAATATTTACCTAAGATAAAAATAAATAAAATTTTGGGCTAAATATATGGCACGAAAAATATATTGGAATTAGTTCTGCAAGTTTTAAAAATGAAATATCAGTTTCTCATTTATGCATTGCTCCAAACATGGATTATACATTTTCAGATTTAAACAATTATTTGTTTCTTATTTTACAGTAATAAGTGTCCCATTTGACCATATTATTGAGGGTAACGTGTCCTCATTCTCCCCCTCCCCTTTCACCAACCCCTCTGCCTCTACCCCACTAATTAAGTTTCTGCCCACAATAAATATTTTATTTTAATATTGTCCAATGATTTTTAAGAGTTATACAATATAATTATTATAAATTAAATAAATGGCATGAGACAGCCGTACGTACTTTCTCATATTTTTTATTTTAGTTTGTAACAAAATCTTACCCGCTTCGGTGGTCACATGGTCTAAGGTGCTACTTTTGCAATAGTCTGCTGATGACGGAGAGATCATGGATTGATCCTGGTCGGGTGCATTGAGGGGATTTTTCCTAAATAGTTTCTCCACTATCTTCAAGTAAATGATTGTACACTTCTTATAAATTCAACCTTCCTCATCCTAGCCCACCAATTAGTACACAAGCGTTCAACTCGAATGAGTATTAAGGTGGTGTAATCAATTATCGATTATAAATAAATTACCCTTCTTTGAAATGTTCTTTAAAAAAATACTTTTGAAGTGCTATTTATTATGTAAAACTTTCTATAGATAGATATATTTTAAACAAAGTCATTAGTTTTTTTAATTACAAAAATTATTCATCAGTGAAATACCCTTAATTTTAGAGCTAGAATTAAAATAACTTTTTCTTCTTGAGGTTTGACTCTATAATATAATAATTATTATAGGCTATCAAGTAGGAATGAAATCCATTAAACTATAGTGGCTGAAGCCCCAGTTACAGGTAGATATACAAGAGGAGAGACAGACAGGATTGTAAAACTCAATATTTTGAGTTCGGGGAAACGTAAAATGTTAAGATTCATCATAATGTTGGGGTCAAAAATGTACACAGTTAAAATACTTTTAATGTATGATCAAGTAAAAATCCTTTATTGATTAGCCTCTTACTATCCACTCAATCTATTAGAAACTAATCCTAATTTAAGATAATATGATAAGGAAGGGGAATTTTAGTACAAATTCACGAGCATTTGGAAGGACAGAAAGATCATTCCAAAAATACCAGGTTGGTATTCGTTATCTAAAAGGCTGAAGTGAACGAAAATTAATTTATAAATTTTTTTTTATCATAATTTAAAAAATGTATATTATTTTATTAAGATTGGAATATTTTCAATAAGAAATTGCCATAGTAAAAAAATACCTTCTATATCTAGAAAAGCTTTAGTTTTACTAAGTAGATAAGTGCCCATTCTACCTGCTAGCCTATTCAAAACCTATGAGCTATTATTGGTATCTGTGATAAAGATATTTGTAGGAACTGTGCATTTAAAAATAGTCATTGTGTGCTATGTTTTCTATACGCTATCGTGTGTGTGTGTTATATTTTTTAGATACTATCTCGTATGTGTGTGTTATGTTTTCTGAACGCTATTGTGTATGTTATGTCTTATGAACGTTGTTGTGTGCGTGATATGTTTAATGTATGTTCTTACATGTATGTATTTATGTAAATGGTTATATGAAGAGTTTAATGAGAAATAGATTCGCTAACATACTTTTAATAACATACAATTAATTGGATTCTATTGATGTAATTTTTTAAAGAGAAGTAATGGTATTCATTATTTTATAGATAACGAATTATAACAAATTAATTTGTGTCAATGTAATTATTGTAGGTAGTGCTATATTTCACGAAGGTACTAATCACCCATTGTTTCAAATGTAACCCTAATAATTACACGTTTTAAATTTTCTTCAATCTAATTATATAATTAACTAGCAATCCCGCAAGGCGCTGTCCCATGACCCACTGTGGTATAAGAATTATATAAGCCCCCCCCCCCCCCACCACCACCACGCAGCCCGTGACCCACTGTGGTATAAGAATTATATAAGCCCCCCCCCCACCACCACCACCAACCACCACCACCACCACCACCACCACCACCACGCAGCCCGTGACCCACTGTGGTATAAGAATCATATAAGCACCCCTCATGGTGCCTGATTTCATTATGAAACGTTATCTCTGAAACGTAATTCTAAACCAGATTAACAATATTTTATTCAAAAATTTGTTTAAAATAACCTAATTAAAAATTTAAAAATCCGGCTTTAAGGTGCACTTGGACCCCCTTCCGTCCACCTATGTTAAAAATTTCCGATCTCTGCATGGCGTAAATTCGGTTGGGCACCACACACAGACAAACACTTCCTTTTATTATCATAGATTGTGTATCGATAGGTAGCTGATCAATGAGGTGTTATATTATCCCATCTGACCTGAGGCTCTAACAAGAATCAGCTCCAGTTGTGTATTTATGTCCTGGTCTTCTCACACCTCTCTGTTCCTATCTCTGCTCCCTTGATCAGCGAGGGAACCAGAGCCAGACTGAACTGAAGTCTACTCTCTGCTACCAACCCCCTCCACCCGTACCTGAAAGCGTGACACCCGCAACACACACACCCGGTCGATATCATCCCCCTCAGGTCTGGCTAATTAATACACGTCAACTATACGCTTCTGATGTGCAGCTTAACAACGCAACGCCTTAGGCTGTACCCGAGTGTGAGTGTGTGTGTGCTTCAGACGATAGAGGTTCACGACTTGGAACTTTAGAGATGGCGCACGTCTTTGTTCAAAAGCTAGATTTCAAAGTTCGTCGATAGTTGAGAGGTGAATGTTATTGAGTGGCGTCGTAGGAATGCAAACTATACCCTGATTTTGGTTGGAAGAACAGTTTAGATAATTCAAACATATTTATTTGCGGCCAACATTGATAACATTTATATATTATTTGTTTTATTTGATAGGTATTGACAATATCTATCAAAAGTAACATTTGCAGATGGCATGACTTTACGTATGAATATATTAACATTGTTTTAGTAATTTTAGTAACTAACTTCTACTGTTCCTCCTACAAAAATCATATTATAACTATTATACACTTAATTGTATAGGAATGGAAATCTGAAAGACCTTTATACCTAGAAGTATCCTGATATACAAGAATATTCAGATTTCCAGATAAAATTTATAGAGTCTCTATGGGATGACAAGACAAGTATTTTCACGTAATGAACGTGGGGTTGGTGCTCTGGTGGCTACATAGATTAAGGAATCACTCTCACAATAGACTAGCCTGATCATGACAGGAATCTTAGGGTTAACTTCCCAATCTGGTGTACTGAGGGTGGTTTTCTAAAATAGTTGCCCACTGTCTCTTCACGAAAAGTCGGGTACACTTCCTTTAAATTAAAACCTCATCATCCTTAAGCCATTAGCGTAACTAGTAAATATATGTATAACCCGAATGAATAGTAAGACGCAGTGC